>ML675642.1:21912-51186 GCA_007922155.1 Mesoclemmys tuberculata
CCTGAGGTAACACCCAAAAGGTAGCTTGTATCCAGTCTAGCCAACACATTGTGAACGGACTATGCAAGCTAATGGCCCATTAAAGAACACTTAGCTCACACAACAGAAGAAGCCTGTTGAGCGTTCCTGTGGATGTTTTAGCCAGAATATGGTTAATGGCTGCTCCAATGACTCAAAGCATGCAAGGCCATGTGACTTGCTCATGTGACCCTGCACTCCATCTTGCGCTTGTAATTTTCCAGAAATTAAGAGACTGAGAGCATCCCCTCCACATGGGAGAAGATAGATAAGGCCCTGAAAGCATCTCCATTTTGCCTTTTTCCTGCTCTAATCTCTGGACAGTGGATTTACACTAAAAGGAACATAGTGACTATGGACTGAGGACCTTCCAATCTTTTGGAAGTTACCAGAGACTTTACAAGCCAGCAGTTTGTAACATCACTACTACAACCTGATCCAAGAGCCTTGCAATGATCGTATGCATATGATTTCTTTGACCATTTTAACTCTCTCTTTCTTTTTTTCTATTAGAAATAAACCTTTAGATATTAGATACTAAAGGATGCAGCAGTGTGATTATTGGGTAAGACTTGAGTTATATATTGATCTGGTTGCCTGGCTGGTCTCTTGGGACCAAAAGAACCCTTTGTTTGATTAAATTGGTTTTCAATAACCACTCATTGTAAAGTCTGGTGTCTGTGTGGTGAAACAAGGGCTGAGATATCTGAGGAAACTGCGTCTCTGACTTCTTGTTAACCAGTGTGAGAGACAGTTGTTTACTTTAGTTACTGGCTTGGTATATCTTACAGACAAATAACCAACAGTTTGGGGTTGGTCTGCCCCATTTCTCAGTTTGTCCTGAATCTGGTATCCACTGCTGTGATCCACTGAGGCAGAGAGACGGGGATGACAAACCAGAGGGGAAAAATTTGAGTGTCTGGTAGTTAAGAACTCAGGAAGACAGATCTGGGGGAGACTCAGGACCAAAGGAAGTTGTTAAGAATAACTAGGCTGCTGGAAGCGAGGTTGAGACCTGTGCTAGGGCTCTGAGCCATAGCAGCACAGCGTTAAGGCACCCAAAGTAACAAAGCAGGTGGTGACAGAACCCCTTATTGGTCTTGGTCATCCCCAAATGATGCACAGAAGAAGTCTGATTTTATTATTGATGTATGGCTGTATGAGTTCAAAATATTACCTTTTGGATTAATTAATGCAGGAGCCACTTTTCATAGGCTGGTCACCCAAGTGTTCAGTGGACTGCAAGACTTCTCATGAGCATACATAGACAATATAGCAAATTCTAGCAATCTTGTTCAGACCACAAGACACCTGGAAATCACATTGTCAAGACTCAGAGATGCACATCTCACTTTACAGGCATCTAAATGAAAACAGGAGCTGTTAAAGTTCCTTATCAGGGACACTGGGTAGGGAGTAGAAAAACCTCTCCTGATCCCTTGAAAGTAGAAGCTTTTGCGAACCGGCCTGGGCCCCCAACTAAACAGCAGGTCCTATCATTCATAGGCATGCTATTACCTATAATCACTTACTTGTACATGGGTTCAGTGACATCACATCTGCTATCACAGACTTATGCAAGAAAACAAAGCCAAAGTGATACAGTCCCATGTGTGCTCAGAGGATTTTGATATGGTAGAGAAAATCCTGTCAGAAAAGCCTGTTCTGCCGAGTCCAGTCTTTGACAAAATGTTTGAGCTGCATAGAAATACATGAGCTATTGGTTTAGCTGCTGTACTGATGCAGTCAGGGGAAAAAGATTAAAAACGCCCCATTGCTTTCTTAGGAAAAAAGGTCACCTAAACTGAACACGATTATTCTGTCATAGAAAAAGTATGTCATGCCATAGTGTGGGCAGTCAAGCAGCTATGTTCTGTGTTTGTGCAACAGAAAAATCGAGGTCCTGACTGACCAGTCTCCACCTGTCTAGATACACAGGGTAGAGATACGGCTGTGTGGACATTTACCTTAACTCTCTATTACCTGGTCTGCAGAAGTTTGAGTTTTGCAGTACTCAGCATTCTAGAAGGGCAGGCACAGGCAACCCTCAGTTCTGCATTAATGAAGTTTTTTCAAATTTAATTTCTCTTTCAGTGTCTCTCTCCAGCCTCCCTTTCTATTTCCTTCCCCCTCTTCCCTCCCTTTGCCTGGGCAACTTGGCCACCATCTATTCCTGGGTTTCTTCACTCGCCTGTAAGTGCTAACAGCAGCATATGCCATTTTGGCTCCAAACTTTCTGCCTTGTCCCCATCTCTACTAACCACTGAGGGTTACTGCGCACAGCTGCAAGCTGCCTGAATTCACAGCTGGGATACAGAAGTAAAGAAAAGATGATTAAATGTAGGTTTTATTGGAATTAATAGTTCCCAGGGTCAGTCTACATATGCTATGGTAGCTAGCTGCTCATTCAAACATGGTCCATATACAATATAATGATCTCTTCCTATTCAGAGCCAACAGGGATACAAAATCAGGTCCAGTGTTTCTCAACTGGTGGGTCATGACCCCCAATGAGCTCAGGAAAATCATGGGGATCAGGAACTACTGAAAGGTTTATTAGGACCTAAATAAAGAAAATCTCATTCCCCAACTCCCTGCATACTCTTCTCCATCCAGGTGAAGTATTCTCAGTCAGCCTCTTCAAACACACACTATAAAGTCTTATCACTGTTCCATAGTTTTGTTCTTACTTTTATAGTAAATGTCAGAAAAGGACAAAAATCCTTTACCTCAAATAAAGGGTTGTCAATGTGAAAAGTGTGAGAAACGCTGATGTCCACTAGAAAAGATCCCCCCTTTCAAAATGAGCCCATATACAATACAGGGCTCTCTTCCCATTCCTAGCTGGTCTGTAAACAGTATAGCAGCCCCATTTCTCATTCAGCCCAGTCTATATATCTGGGTTCTAACCCCTCACTCCTGAGACTCTGCTGCCTCCCTGGGGCCATTTTCAGTCACTCATTAGAGCTGTCAGACTGCCCAGAGCACGGATGTTGTGTCCTTGTCTCACCACTTCACACCATCCAGGTTCTTGTTCTTTCCTCAAAGGGAAAGGCACCCGTCAGCTCAGGATTCACTTTGAACCCCCCCAACATCACCACAGGAGTGAACTGGGCAGTCCCAGAGCTCTCTCTGCGTCACACTGTTCCACAGCTTTCAGGTTCATCTCAGGCTGGAGGCAGCGATCCCCAGCCCCTAACGTGGTTATTGGACTGAAACCTCCCCATCAGAGACAGAAACGTACCTGTGTTGCTCTCCAGCTCTAGTCGCAGAGTCTCTGGGGAAGGAGAGGTGAGAATTCAGGCCCCGGCATTCGTGGGGATATTCCTCGTGGTTACTAACAGAACTGCTGCTAACTCTGAGATGGTGACACAGACCTGGTAACTCACGCCTGGTCTGAACTGCCGCTGGCCATCAATGGGAGATGCGCAAACTACCTCCCATCCATTTACTTATGTTGCCATACCACAGTGTCACCACTGTGCTGCATTGACAGGAAATGCCTTCCAGCCTTACTCTTTTCAGGGGTGTGGATTTATGGGATCGACCTGAGAGCACTTCCAGAGTCAACTGAGCAGGTCTCCACAGCCCACTCAATGGATCCCACTGCATCGATCTGTGCAGCCCCGGCAGTATAGACATACCCTCGCCTGCTGCAGGCAGACCCAGCCCCACAGGGCTACTCCCATGGGGCTCAGACTGAGTCCAAGGTCAGCTACATCACTAGAGCCCCTGACTCATCCCCTGGGTGAGTGCCCCTCGCACGAGAAGGGATGTTGCTGCCCAACTCCAATTCACCTTTGAATCCCACCAGCATCTCCTGCAGGACGGCACTTTTCAGAGAGAAATCGCGGAGTCTCTTCTCCAGCTCCACAAACCCCGGCTCTGGCTTCTGAAAAGAACCAGCCTCCCTGCAGAGGAAAGCAGGAAGGGTGAGACCTGGGTCTCCCAATCCCAGCAGCCCGCAAACGCCAGGAAACCTGCATCTGAGCTTTGTAGTCTGAGATGAGCACCTGCCCTCCACCCTGTATGCTACGTGGGCTGTGGGGAGACATTGGGGCAAGCGATGGAGACAGGTTTTGGAGCTTTATCTGAGCCATGCTCCACACAGGGTTATTCCAGTAACAAGGGGTACTGGCATTACATGGAGAGGGAGGAGACACAGATCAAAGAGTGGGCGTGTCCATGTGCTCACTGAGGCCACAGGCAAAGTTCACAGGTCTTTGCCAGGGAATGAACCTGGACCATTTAACGCCAAAAGCTCTGAGCACTTCAGCTAATGCAGCAACTCCAGGGGTGTCAAATTCATTTGGTGGAAAGGGCCATATTCCAGTTTTTGTCACTGTCCTCAGGCTAGGGCATAAATTGGGGACACTCATACACAAAGATCAAGGGGGTGGGGAATCTGCCCTTCATATAGAAAACTTTTAATTACTTTTAATTGTCACAATTTTTTTCACTTGATCAGCTGCAGCTCCTGCTATT
Organism: Mesoclemmys tuberculata; assembly: GCA_007922155.1. Classification (NCBI taxonomy): domain Eukaryota; kingdom Metazoa; phylum Chordata; order Testudines; family Chelidae; genus Mesoclemmys; species Mesoclemmys tuberculata. The sequence continues at coordinate 26,416 of ML675642.1, forward strand.
TCTACCCTTGGTTGCCCTGCCTTCCCCATGCTCCTGTCTCCATTTCTCTCTCCCTCTCTTGTGTCATTGTCTTTGTCTCTCTCCTCTGTTCTTCCCTCCCTATAGCAAAACCCCTATTCCTACCCCTCAAGGGCTTCACTCCCATCTCCTCCCCATTCCACCTGCTAAACAGATCAGCAAAAGAATATTTAATGTTGACATTAAAATATCATTTCAGTTGACACACTAATGAGATTCACAGGGGAGTTCACACCTCTCTGGGCCAGGGTTTCAGGCTGTTTCAACAAACGCTACACTAGAAAATTAGGTGGTCTTAACTATGTCGCTCAGGGATATGAAAAATCAACAGCCCTGACCAGCGCAGATAGACCAACTTGAGTCCCTGTGTAGATAGTGCTAGATCGAAGGAGGTCTTCCAGCAACCTAGCTACCACCTATTGAGGAAGTGGATTACCTATGCCAATGGGAGAACCCTCCTGTTGCCATAAGGAGCAACTACAGTGAAACGTTGCAGCAACGCAGCTGCAGCTGTAGCATTTCAAGTGTGCATAAGCCCTCAGGAAGGCAACTCTGCCTTGGTTTGCATTTGGGAGGGTTTCTTTGCAACCAGGAGGGCTAGAAATATATTTTAAAAAGACAAAAGCTGAGATTCTGCACGCTGTGAACACGTGATGCGGCCACATAAATACTGCAGCCAGCTCAGGTCCAGCCCACAGGTCCTACATCTGCCAGCCCTCATTAGTTGTCAGATGTGTTTGACCTCATAAGCTCTTAGCTAGTAACAGGCTCCTCTCCTTCCTGAGGCTGCCGCTGGGGGAGACATGATCACAGGCATTCAGCCAGCATGTCACAGCAGGGCGAGCGCCATAGTCAGTGTGCTTCCCAAGCGACCTGCGCGCACGGGAGGGAAAGGCAGCCCAGGACGTACCTGCTCGCAGAGCTTCCAGTCGCCTGCAGAGGGAGAGAAGGAAGAGGCCGTCAGTGGGTGTGTCCCAGGCTGGGGAGGCCTCCTGCTCTGCAGCAGTCATCACTGGAGCCTCGGCTATTTGAGGAATTTCAGACACTCGGGTTCACGCTCAGAGAGTGGCGGCCCTGTCTCACCCGCTGCAGTCGGGACATTTACCCTCTCAGCAGCCCCAGGGATCCTTGCTAGTCTCTCCCCAGGCACTTCACAGGAAGAGAGTATGTGCTGCATTGAGAGAGAAATTCCCCTAGTGCTGAAAGCACCGCCCCCCGCCCCCTCACACCATTGGCCCCATTAACCTGGGGTGACATGGGACCTTGGGCCTGGCATGTGACTTCTGCTTGGCAGCGGGAAAGGTGAGCCGGGAATTACACCCCCAAAGCACAACCACAGACAGACATTTACAGGGCAGGAGAGACGGTCTTAAGGTTACAGCATGCAGGACCCCCAGGTCCCATCCCTGGCTCCCCCACAGACTCAGGCTGTGACTGTGGCAGGACTGTGCCCCTTCCGGTGCCTCGCTTTCCCCTTTGTAGAATAGGGACGATGCCCCTGGCCCCGCTTTGGGAAACACTTTGGGGTTGAGGACTGAGAAGCTCCTGTGGAAACACTGTGTATTACCACTGCACTAGCAGTCTGACCTGCAGGGATTGGCTCCTCGGCTGCTGTCCCTTCTCTCCCCCCTTCTCGCTGAGCAGGGAAATCTCGCCCGGCAGTCTGGAGACACCCTCGTCCCTTCTCTTCACAATGGCTCTGGCCAGCTCTTCCAGCCAGGACAGCAGGAGCTGCTCCTGCTGCTCCAGAAACCCTCGCAGCTCCTTCCACTCCGCAACGATCTTCTGCCTCTCGACTGCCGTCTGTTTCTGCAATCACATGGAGAGGGTGGATCGGTAACGGGACAATCAGAAACGGACCAGCCAGCAGCTGGAGGAGTTATTACCAGAGTGCAGCGGGTGATGGGAGTTCAGTTAAGCCAGGAAGGATGGAGGAAGAAGGGTAGGACTGAGCTGTAAGTGGCTAACAGGAGGGGCTTTTCTCCCAAAATCTCATCAAATTGCCCTCAGCCAGATTCTTCCTCTAGCCACCCACATTTCCTCTCCTCCTCCTCTCCCCGGACACCGTAATATCTGAACAGCCCTTGGGCAGGGGCTCTCCAGGCCACAGACTGACTCTCTCCTGCACACCAGCCTCCTGAGCCCGAAACGCATCCTGCTGCTCACCCGTCTGACCCTGTGCTCTCCCTGGGCCACAAGGGGGATGTTTCCTGGCTCAGGCTGGCAGGGTGGGCCCTGCCTTTGTAGTGTCACTCAGGGTGCTAAGATCCCAGGCAAACCTGAGGGCAGGGGGCTCTGGGCACCCACCAGCAGCTCCTCACTTTGCTGCTCTTCCTTGGCTTTGGCTGCTTCTCTCTCTTTTCGCAGACAGGCCAGATGCTCTCCTGGTGCCTCCTGGAAGAAGTAGGGGAGGGAAGTTTACAAACCGCTACAAAGAGTCTCACAGCTCCCAGATTTCAGGCTCATCCTGCCCTGCACATGCCTGTGCAGAGGCCCTGGGATGCACTTAAGACTTTCTTTACAGATACAGTTCAACCTCAGCGAGGAAGACCTTGTGGGGCAGTGGCAGAGGGACCGGGTTTTCCAGGGAAGACACGAGGAGGCCCTGGTGAAGTGAGAGGGCGCAGGCCACGCTTCAGCCCCAAACATTCTCTAGCACCACTCACATCCCAAACAGCCAACTTCACACATTCCCCAACTTCCCCAGATCCAAACCCAACATACCCAACGTGCCGGATCTGAACATGGAGCCCCCAAAGCGCACACACCCCAACACCCTGGCTTTCAACCTCCCCCACCTCTACAGATCCCTCACACCAACTCATCCCAAAGTCAAGCTCTGAGGCCGCACAACCCAAAACCGAGCTTCTAGCAGCCCCACCATAGACTGATAGACGTTAAGGTCTGAAGGGACCAATACGATCATCCAGTCTGACCTCCTGCACAACGCAGGCCACAGAACCTCACCCACCCACTCCTGTAATAAACCTCTGACCTATGACTGAGTTATTAAAGTCCTCAAATCATGGTTTAAAGACTTTAAAGTACAGAGAATCCACCAGCAAGTGAGCCGTGCCCTATGCTACAGAAGAAGGTGAAAACCCCCCAGAGCCTTTGCCAATCTGCCTTGGGGGGAAATTCCTTCCCACCTCCAAATATGGCAATCAATTAAATGCTGAGCATGTGGACAAGACTCACCAGCCAGATACCCAAGGAAGAATTCTCTGTAATAACTCAGAACCCCCCATCTAACATCCCTTCACAGGCCATTGGCATATCTACCACCAGTAGTCAAAGACCAGTCAATTGCCAAACTAGGCTGTCCCATCACACCATCCCCTCCATAAATGTATCAAGCTCAGTTTTGAAGCCAGCTAGGTTTCTTGCCCCTACTGCTCCCCTGGGAAAGCTGTTCCAGAACTTCGCTCCTCTGATGGTTAAAAACCTACATCTAATTTCAAGTCTAAACTTCCTGATGGCCAGTTTACATCCATTAGTTCCTGCATCCACATTGGTGCTGAACTTTAATTTATCTCCCTCCCTGGTATTTATCCCTGTGATGTATTTATAGAGAACAATCCTATCTGCCCTCAGCCTTCTTTTGGTTAGGCTAAACAAGCCAAGCTCTTTGAGTCTCCTCTCATAAGGCAGGTTTTCCATTCTGCGGATCATCCTAGTCGCCTTTCTCTGTACCTGTTCCAGTTTGAATTCATCTTTCTTAAACACGGGGGAGCAGACCTGCACACAGTATTCCAGATGAGGTCTCAACAGCGCCTTGTATAATGGTACTAACGCCTCCCTATCTCTACCGGAAATACCTCGTCTGATACATCCTAGGACCACATTAGCTTTTCTCACGGCCACATCACATTGGTGGCTCACAGTCCTTCTCTTCTGTCACTTCCAGCTGACGTGTCCACAGCTTATAGCAGAAATTCTTCTCATCAGTTCCCAGCTCCAGCCACTCTGCTCACACGAGAATGGCCATACTGGGTCAGACCAGTGGCCCATCTAGCCCAGTGTCCTGTCTCTGCCAGTGGCTGGCATCAGATGCTTCACAGGAGATAAACACACCAGGGCAATTATCGCATCCAGTCCCAGCTTTGGGCAAAGATATAGGGACACCTGGAGCCATGCCCCCCCGTCTCGGCTAATGGCCATTGATGACGCTGTCCTTCGTGAACTCATCTAGTTCTTTTCTGAACCCAGTTATACTTTGGGCCTTCACAACATCCCCTGGCAAGGAGTTGCCCCGGTTGGCTGTGCGCTGTGTGAAGAAGTACTTGTGTTTGTTTTAAACCTGCTGCCTCTTAATTTCAGCGCCTCACCCCTGGTTCTTGTGTTATGGGAAGAGGTAAATAACACTTCCCTATTCACTGCACCCTTCACGATTGCACAGACCTCTATCACATCCCCCCAGCCAGCTCTTTTCTAAGCTGAATGAATGGCCCACTCTTTGCAGTCTCTCCTCACATGGAAACTAGCCCACGCCCGCAGCGGTTCCATTGCCCTTCTCTGCACTTTCCAATGGTGAAGTCTCTTGTTTGCCATGGGCTGACCAGAGCTGCAGGCACCGCTCAAGCAAGAGGCGGGTGGGCCTGGATTTCCAGAGAGGCCTCGGGATATTTCCCGTCTATTATCTGTCGCTCTCCCACTGGCTCCTGACATGCCCTTAGCCTTTCTGGCTGCTGCTGCACCTTGAGCGACCCAGGATAACCCAAGATTTCACTCGCTCTCCCGCCAAGCCCAGCTCCGACCCAGCCACCCCCCGGCTCCGGTCCGGGGGCCCAGCCTGGGCTCCGAGCTCCGCAGCTCCCGGCCCAGCCGCGCCCTGGCGCCGTCGAACCCACGCTGCGGCAGGGGCTGCTCTGCACAGCCAGGGTCGCTCGCCCGGCCCGGCAGCCGCTCTGCGGCCGCGGGGAGCTCGGGACCGGCCGGAGCCAGCCACGAGAACGGGCCCGGCCGGGGAGTGCCGCCCCGGCCCCGATCCGGTCTAGGTCCCGATCCCGATCCCGGCCCACCTCGCTGCCTCGCTGCCTGCGGGGCCGGAGCAGCCTCGGCGCTGCGCTGCCGGCCCCGGCCATGGGCGGCTCCCGTCCTCCGGCTCCCAGGCCGCCCGCACAAAGAGCTCCGGCCTCCTGCTCCGCCCCTGCGCGGGCCGGGGGGCGGCTCCGGCCCCGATTGGCCCGGCTGCTCGCGGGGCCCGGCCAGGGGGGCTGTGACGCGCGCGGCTCCTGCTCTGGCTCTCGGGAAGCGGGAGATGGCGCGGGCCGGGGTCAGGACAGCGGGTCCGGACCCTGAGCCGGGAAGACCGGTTCCCTCGGGGGAAGGCCGGGAAGCCGCAGCCTGGCTCGGTGCCGGGGGGGCTGGTGCTGCCGGGAGCACATAGCCCAGCCACTGAGCGGGGCGTGAGCGGGGTTTGCTGCTGCCTCTGCCTGTGGAAAGCAAAGCCTGCAGCAGGGTCAGTGCTGCATGAACCAGGGAAACTGCTGCTGCCTCAGCTCCGGCCAGGGTCTGTTCCGGGTGAAACGGGGCCTGCAGGTGAGAAAGGAGAAGAAAAATCTTTCTTTCCTAGAAAAGATTCCTATCTTCCAGGCCCGAAGGGATCATTGGGTTCTACTCTGACCTCCTGCACAACGCAGGCTGGAGAACTTCCCAACCACTCCGAGAGCAGAGCTTTTAGAAAAGCTTCCAGTCTTGATTTTAAAATGGTCAGTGATGGAGAATTCACCCCTAACCTTCTTTTTGTTAGGACAGACTCAAGGCCCTCAGTCTATTTATCACTGCAAGGAAGAAGAACAAGAGTCCTGGAGCACCTTAAAGACTAACAAATTTCTGCGGCCATAAGCTGTCGTGGGCTGCAACACACTTCATTGCACCTGACGAAGTGGGGTGCAGCCCACGAAAGCTTATGCCCACAGAAATGTTAGTCTTTAAAGTGCTACAGGACTCTCGTTGTTTTTGCTGTATACAGACTACGGCTACCCCGCTGGAACTTTTCACTATAAGGAAGGTTTTCTAATCCTTTAATCAGGCTCATGGCTTTTCTCTTAATCATCGCCAGTTTTTCAGCATCCTCCTCGAGTGGCGGCACCAGAAGTGGCGCCAGTATCCCAGCAGCACTCACACCAGTGCCACATACAGAGATAAAATAATCTCTTTAATTTTACGCCAGATTCCTCTATTTATGCATCCCAGGATCACATTAGCTCTTTTGGCCACAGCATCATGCTGGAAGCTCATAGAACCATAGAATATTAGAGTTGGAAGGGACCTCCGGAGGTCACCTTGTCCCACCCCCTGCTCAAAGTAGGACTATCCTCAGCTAAATCATCCTGGCGAGGGTTTTGTCAAGCTGCAGCTTAAAAACCTCTAAAGACGGAGATGCCACCACCTCCCTAGTAACCCATTCCAGTGCTTCACCACCCTCCTAGGGAAAAACGTTTTCATAGTGTCCAACCTAGACCTCCCCCACTGCAACTTGAGACCATTGCTCCTTGTTCTGTCATCTGCCACCACTGAGAACAACCTAGCTCCATCCTCCCTGGAACCCCCTTTCAGGTAGTTAAAGGCTGCTATCAAATCCCCCTCATTCTTCTCTTCTGCAGACTAAACAGGCCTAGTTCTCTCAGCCTCTCCTCATAAGTCTTGTGCTCCAGCCCCCTTATCATTTTTGTTGTCCTCCTCTGGACTCTCTCCAACTTGTCCACATCCTTTCTTTAGTGGGGGGTCCAAAACTGGACACAGTACTCCAAATGTGCCTTCACCAGTGCTGAATAGAGGGGAATAATCACTTCTCTTGATCTGCTGGCAGTCCTCTTACTAATGCAGCCCAATATGCTGTTAGCCTTCTTGGCAATAAGAGCACACTGTTGACTCATATCCAACTTCTTGTCCACTGTAACCCCTAGGTGCTTTTCTGCAGAATTGCTGCCTAGCCAGTCGGTCCCCAGTCTGTAGCGGTGCATGGGATTCTTTCGTCCTAAGTTCAGGACTCTGCACTTATCCTTTTGAACCTCATGAGATTTCTTTTGGCCCAATCCTCCAATTTGTCAATCACTTTGTATCCTATCCCTACCCTCCAGGATATCTACCATTGCCCTCAGTTTAGTGTCATCTGCAAACTTGCTGAGGGTGCAGTCCACTCCATCCTCCAAATTATTAATGAAGAAGTTGAACAAAACTGGCCCCAGCACCCACCCCTAGGGCACTCCGCTTGTTACTAGCTGCCAACTGGATATGACAGACAGATTTTGGTTAATCTCTGGTGTGAGCAAAACAGTGGATTTTAGTAAGAGTACCAAGGATGACCATGTGTACCAGCAAATAAACTGGCAGTTTTGGAAATTTCCCAGACCTGTGAATGGAGCAAATTAAGCAGCTCAAGACCAGTACCAGAAAACCAGGCACCAGAACCACATCTCACCTGTTTTAGGAGGAGCTTAACCAAGTGCTGCATACCGTCGGGCACCACAGCTCGCTAAGCAGGCCCCTTGCTTTTTGTGCCGCTACACTGCAAGGCCTCTGATGGAAACTGCAGATGATACCCCCTCAATCAGAGGTTACATTTGCTTACTCAGGGGGATCAGCTGACAGGCAACCAACCCCTGATTCCTATTCCTCTCACACCCTTTGTCCCAGCAACTACTAACTAGGCTTGCTGTTAACCAGAGGCCCGAAGACCGAGTTTCTATTTCCTCTTCCTGACCCCAGTTATTTGACTTCTGGCTCCGACTCTGGTTTGACCCTCTGACTCTGATTGTGACCTTTGGTATGACTCCTGGCTTTAACCTCAACTCTATGCTGGGCTACGACTGCTAGGTCAGACTGCCCAGATATGGTCTCTGAATATTCACTCTTGATCTCCTCTGGGATTTGTTGCTGAACCTCTGAACTGAGTCCTGTGACAAAGCTCTGACTGGGATGATTTATTTGGGCTTGGTCCTGCTTTGAGCAGGGGGTTGGAGTAGATGAGGTCCCTTCCATCACTAATCTTCTAGGATTCCAGAAACAGATCTGTGTCCTGCAGGCTGAGAACCAGAGGCTGAGGGACCAAGCACAGCATCTGCAAACAGAAAATTGCTCCCTGTGGGAACATGTTGCAGTTTTTGGCATAGCTGCAGATACTCACCTGTCTCCCTTTACAACTGTCGTGGAAGGAATCACGCAGCAACTCAATTTAGGTGAAGATCGAACAGAACTTTCACAAACACACACAGAAAGAACATAGTTACTTACCAGTAACTGTTGTTCTTCGAGATGTGTTGCTCATATCCATTCCACTTAGGTGTGCGTGTGCCCTCGTGCACGTTCCTCGGAGAATTTTTTCACTAGCAGCCCCTGTAGGGGCCGGCTCCGGCGCCCCCCGGAGTGCCGCCCTCATGCGGCGGTACATAGGGCGCTGCCGGCCCCTCTCCTCCTCAGTCCCTTCTTTCTGCCGACTCCGACAGTGGGGACGGAGAGTGGGTGTGGAATGGATATGAGCAACACATCTCGAAGAACAACAGTTACTGGTAAGTAACTATGTTTTCTCCTTCGAGTGATTGCTCATATGCATTCCACTTAGGTGATTAATGAGCCTTACGTGGAGGTGGGTAGGAGTCATCGGCGAGCTGCCCTCAGCACGGCTCTGCCAACTCGCGCGTCGTCCCTTGACTGCTGGACGACGGCGTAGTGCGCGGCAAAGGTGTGCACCAAAGACCAGGTGGCAACCCTGCAGATGTCATCCAGGGGAACCCTTTCCAGGAAGGCCGCCGACGCGGCCTGAGCCCTCGTCGAGTGCGCTGTCACCACCCCAGGGAGCTGGACGCCTGCACGCTCGTAGCAGAGCCAGATGCAGGCGGTGATCCACTTGGCGATGCACTGGGTGGAGACCGGGGATCCCTTCATCCTGTCCGCCACGGCGATGAAGAGCTGCGTGGTCTTCCGGAACGGCTTCATCCTCTTGAGGTAGAACGCCAGCGCCCTCCTTATGTCGAGGGTGTATAGTCTCCTCTCGTCCTCGGACCCGTGCGGTTTAGGAAAAAACACGGGGAGGAAAATATCTTGGTTACAATGAAAACGGGAGACTACATTAGGCAGGAACGCTTGGTGAGGCCTCAGCTGTACCTTATCCCGGAAGAACACGGTATAGGGGGGCTCCGAGGTCAAAGCTCTCAGCTCAGAGACCCTCCTAGCCAAGGTAATGGTCATGAGGAAGGCCACCTTCCAGGACAGGATCAGCAGGGGACAGGTGGCCAAGGGCTCAAAGGGGGGCCCCGTCAGTCTATCGAGGACCAGGTTCAAATCCCAGGGAGGCACCGGGTCACGGACCTGCGGGTAGAGCCTCTCAACCCCCCTGAGGAACCTCACCGACATGGGGTGGGAGAACAGGGACCGCCCCCCCATCGGCTGATGGAAAGCTGAGGTGGCCGCTAGGTGCACCCTGAGGGAGGCTAGCGCTAGCCCCTGCAGCTGAAGCTGCAGCAGGTAATCGAGGACAGCCTGCACGGGGGACGTACCGGGGGTTACGCCCCGCGACTCCGCCCAGCAGGTGAATCTCCTCCACTTGGCCCTGTAGGCGACCTGCGTGGAGGGCCTCCTGCTTCCCAGCAGCACGCGTTGGACCTGCTCCGAGCAGGTTCTCTCCTCCTCCGTCAGCCAGAGAGCCTCCAGGCCGTCAGGAGCAGGGAGTCCAGGCTGGGATGCAGCAGGCGACCGTGGTCCTGGGAGAGCAGGTCCGGTCTCCTTGGGAGCTCGATCAGTGGGGCGACCGACAGGTCCTGGAGCAGGCTGTACCAGTACTGCCTCGGCCACGCTGGGGCAATCAGTATCACGTCCGCTCTGTCCCTCTTGATCTTCAAGAGGACTCTGGGCAGGAGCGGGAAGGGGGGGAACGCGTACATGAGGGTCCCCATCCAATTGATAAGGAACGCGTTGGAAAGGGAGCCCGGCTCGTGACCCCGGAGCGAGCAAAACCTCGGCACTTCCTGTTCCAGGACGATGCGAACAGGTCCACTCGGGGAACACCCCACTCACGGAAAATCCTGGCTGCTACCTCCGGATGCAACGACCAGTCGTGTTGGGGTAGAAACGACCTGCTGAGGCGATCCGCCTCGTCGTTCCTGACCTCCGGGAGGTGAGAGGCAGTTAAACAGAAATCGTACCTCACCGCCAAGTCCCAAAGACGAAGCGCCTCCTGGCACAGAGCCGAGGAGCGCGCTCCCCCCTGCTTGTTGATGTAGAACATTGCTGCAGTATTGTCCGTCAGCACCTGTACCATTTTCCCCAATAAAGAATGGCGAAACACTCTGCATGCGGTCTGACTGCCCTCAGTTCTTTGACATTGATGTGGAGGGCAGTCTCTCCCTGGGACCAGCATCCCTGTGTGGTCAGACCACCGGTGATGTGAGCCCCCCACCCGAGGTCCGAAGCATCCGTAATCAGAGTCACCGAGTCCAGCACTGTCCCGGGGTCCAACCACCAGTTCAGTGACCCCAACACCGCGGGGGGCACCGTAACCACTCTGTCTAGAGAGTGCCTGCTGGGCACATAAACCGTGGCCAACCTACCTTGGAGGGGCCTGAGCCTGAGGCGGGCCAATCTCACCACGTAGGTGCACGAGGCCATGTGGCCCAACAGTTGAAGGCACTGCCTGGCTGTCGTCGTGGGCCACCTCTGAAATTGAGATATAATCCCTGCCATAGCCTCGAACCTCAAGCGTGGGAGGGAGGCCCCTATGAACTCTATGCGCTGAACTGGTGCCAGCATCGATTTCTGCTTGTTGATGAGCAGCCCCAGAGCATGGCACATGGCCTGGACGAAGGAGACCGCCTTGCGCACCTGCGACTTGGTCTTGCCCCTTATCAGCCAGTCGTCCAGGTAGGGGAATATCTGGACCCCCCTGCACCTCAGAAAGGCCACCACTATCACCATACATTTGGTAAACAGTCTGGGGGAGGAAGACAGGCCAAAGAGCAAAGCCGTAAATTGGTAGTGGGCACCAGATACCATAAACCTTAGATACTGCCTGTGGGCAGGAAGGATGGAGACGTGGAAGTACGCATCCTTCAAGTCGAGGGCAGCAAACCAATCCCCTGGGTTCAGAATGGGAATGATGGACACTAGGGACACCATGCGAAACTTTAACTTCCTTATGAACCTGTTTAACCTGCGCAGGTCCAATACAGGCCTGAGGCCTCCCTTGGCTTTGGAAACGAGGAAGTACCTCGAGTAGAACCCCTTCCCCACCTCGAGTGGCAGAACCGCTTCTATGGCTCCCTTGAGCAGGAGGGAGCGGACCTCCTGAAGGAGTAATTGCTTGTGAGAGGGGTCCCTGAAGAGGGACGGGGGAGGGAGGTGAGTGAGGGGGGAAGCCACCAGCTGGAGGGCGTAACCCCAGCACACGGTTTTGAGGACCCAGCGGTCTGAAGTGATAACCCGCCACAGGCCGAGGTTGGGCCTTAGCCTGTCCCGAAAAGGTGGGGGGGAACCCAGGGAAGGGGAGACGGTGCCACCCTCGGGCGCACCGTCAAAAGTTGCACTTCCCTTTGGAGCCCTGGGAGGGTCCTCTCTGGGAAGAATTGGACGACGCGGTGCGGTCGCGCTGTCCAGAGCCCCTGTTCCTGTCCCTATCCCTCACGGGGGGGAAAGGCCTAGGCGGTGGCTTAGGTTGCTGCCGCTGCGGCGGCTGCTGCAGCTGCTGGCGGGCCTGTAATCTTGCCGCCTAAGGGGTATAGAGACCCAAGGAGCACAGCGTTGCCCTTGAGTCCTTCAGGGCGTACAGCTTCTCATCCGTCCTCTCCGAGAAGAGGGCGGCTCCATCAAATGGCAGGTCCTGGATGGAGTGCTGCACCTCCTGGGACAGGTCCGTGGATTGCAACCACGCTGCATGCCACATGGCGACGGCGGAGGCCATCACCCTACTGGCCGTGTCTGCAGCGTCAGAGGCAGTCTGAAGGGCTGCACTGGCCACAGTCACTCCTTCCTCCAGGACCATGGCGAAGTCCGCAGCCTGGTCCTGGGGCAGGGACTCTGCGAACCTTCGCAGCGAGTCCCACAAGTTTAGATTGTACCTGCCTAAGAGGGCCTGGTGGTTTGCCACCCTGAATTGGAGCACCCCTGTGGAGTAGACCTTCCTGCCAAAAAGGTCTAGTTTCCTACCCTCCTTGTTCTTAGGGGAGGCGCTCTGAGCCCCTTGCCTGTCCTTCTGGTTGGCAGCGTCCACAACCAGAGTACCAGGGGCAGGGTGCATATACAAGTACTCGTGCCCCTCGGCTGGCACGTAGTACTTCTTCTCGGTGCCCTTAGATGTGGGGGCGACCGAGGAAGCGGTCTGCCAAATGGCCTTAGCCAGGCGCAAGACCCTCTCATGAATGGGGAGGGCCACCCTGGATGGTCCCTGTGTCCCCACACGCCCGAAGAGGGGGTCCAACTCTTTCTCCAGAACCTTGACCTCCAGGCCAAGGTTCAAGGCTACCTGCTTCAGGAGCTCCAGGTGAGCCCTGAAGTCAATAAGAGGGGCTCCCTGGTCCCTGACGGCTGCCTTGTCCGGCAACGATGAATAGGACGGGTGGCGGGGTCCAGTAGAGGGGCCCTCCCCAGGGTCCTCCTCCTTTGAGGAGTGGTTACCCTCCTGCACCGAAGGTGCCCGTTGGGGAGGTAACTGGGTCACAGAGGCAGGGGCCGACGAAGTTCCCTGCCCTATCTGGGCTGCCCATGGGCCCCAAAATGGCCACTGCCAGGGGGCTTGGGGCCAACCTGGGGGCAGCACCGGTGCCGAGGGCAAAGCAGTGTCGGTGCCGGCACCGGCTGCAGTGCCGGTGCCGGTGGAAGTACCTCCTCCTGGCGCCGGGTCCAGGATCCCGAGCCAGGAGATCGGTGCCGGCAGTGACGCCGGGAAGAGCCGCTCCGGGACCCGCTACCGGACGATCCCGAAGAGCGATGTTGTCTGCGGCGCCGGCAGTGGGGTCATGCTGACGATGATGATGATCGGTGCCGGGAGAGGGACAACTTGCGACACCTCTTCCTGGAGACTGGGGAGCGGTGCTGAGAATGCCGTCGCGCTGCCGGGCTGGAGCTTGACGTCAAGGAAGAGCGGTGCTGCCTGGACGATCTGGAGCGGCGCCGCAACGCCTCGTCGGAAGACAAAGAGGGAGAGGAGCTGCCGAGCTCGACTCTCCGGCGTCGAGTGGTGGGTGGCCGATCCTCTGGTGCTGGGGACACCCAGCGCGGGTTTGCCCCGGGACACAGGCCCTGACTTTCTCAGCCGAGAGAGGGCCGGAGGCGTGGGCAAGGCCAGCAAGGCTTGAGCTGCTTCAAACGCCTCTGGCGTGGAAGGGTCCTGTACAGGGGGTCCCCCACTCCCAGGAGTCGGGGGAGGTTCCCTGATTGGTGCTGGTGCCGGAGCCAAGGCAGGCGGCAGATCGGAGAGCCGAAGCACCTCCGGGCTTGACCCCGGCTGCTCCTGCGGTGCGGGGGAGCGTTGCAAGCGTGGGCGGCGGCGCTTCTTTTTCAGCACCGGAGACGGTCGGTGCCGAGACGCCTGCGGTGCCAGCGGTGCATTCTGCACCGACGACACGTTCGGTGACGAGGGAGTCCGCGACGGCTCGGACGCCGGACGCAGCATGGACTCCATCACTATGGCCCTCAGCCTCACCTCCCTCTCTCTCCGGGTGCGAGGTCTGAAGGCCTTGCAAATGTGGCACCAGTCTTTACGATGCTGCTCGCCCAAGCATTTCAGGCAGCGGTCATGGGGGTCGCTAACGGGAAAAGCCTTCCCGCAGGCAGCACAGGGTTTAAACCCCGGCGAGCCCGGCATGGCCGGGTCGCCTAGAGCCCGAAGGCTCTTCCTATCTAACTAGGCTACCTAACTAACTAAAAACTAACTAAGTTCGGGGCGAACTGCTAACTAACTACTCACGTGCAAGGAAAAAGCTTGTGAGGAGCAAGAGCTGTTCCCTACTGGCCGTCACAGGCGGAAAGAAGGAACTGAGGAGGGGAGGGGCCGGCAGTGCCCTATATGCCGCCGCATGAGGGTGGCACTCCAGGGGGCGCCGGAGCCGGCCCTTACAGGGGCTGCTAGTGAAAAAGTTCTCCGAGGGCCGTGCACGAGGGCGCGCACACACCTAAGTGGAATGCATATGAGCAATCACTCGAAGGAGAACTATAGCTATAGGGGAGCCCAGGCAGCACGTCTCTGTGCTGAGCTCTGGCACTCCACTGGTTTCAAGTTACAGAGGGTTTATATAGGTTTATCAAAGTTTCATATTACAGACAGGACTGTATAGTGGATGTTCCAGTACTTAACAAGTCGTTTACTACATACTGGGCACTTATACCTCCCGCTGGGATTCTCCGGGTATCAATAAGTCAGGGTGATTCTCCTGGTGCCAGCAAGTCCTGAGGCACCTACAATCTTTGGTAGCCTGCAGGAATTCCTGACAGGGTATGGCTGGGAGTGGCTGCAAGGTGAGTTAATGTCTTATAACATAACTCACCAGGTTGCATTTATTGTGGTTCCAGTCTAAGGCCTCCTGTCTGGATTTTATTCCACACAACACTGCTGTGTATTTTGTGTCTTGCCTTATAGCCTAGGTTGCCATAGCAACAGAGCTTAGCTTGTTGCCAAAGCAATAGAGTTAGACTATTAGGGGATAGCTCAACCAGTCCTGGCTGGTTTTAGTGTAGTTCAATAAAGACTTTTCATGGGTTTGCATCTCTCTGTGTTACATGCTGATTTCTCTCTGAATACAAGTACTTTCAAAGGATTTAACATAACAGACACCAGCTCAGGTAACCAGCTCCAGAGTTCTATTACCAGAGAGATATGACGGCACCCACAGCAAGTTTTGCAGGTTTATTACTCAATGCAAGCTCCTGTTCATGCTTGAACCACAGGAATACACCACAGACCAGATCAAGGTACTGCTGGTACTTAGCTTACATACCAGGGAGGCCCAAACATGGGCATCTCCACTTCTAGAGCAGGACCACCAGTGCTAACCAACTGGGATTCTTTCCTGCAAGCATTCACCATCAGTTTTGACAATCTGCATAAAGCTCACGCAATGGAGACCACCTTACATAAGCTCCAACAAACCCTGGGATCAGCTCCTTCCTATGTCTCCCAGTTTAGACAGTTGGCTGTGGACACCACCTGAAATGATGTCACATTCCTCCATCAGTTTTGGATAAGAATGACCATAATGTGTGAGACCAATGGTCCATCTAGCCCAGTATCCTGTCTTATGAAATTAGCCAATGCCAGATCCTTCAGAGGGAATGAACAGAACAGGTAATCATCAAGTGATCCATCCTCTGTCGCCTATTCCCAGCTTCTGCCAAAAAGAGGCTAGGGACACTTGAGAGCATGGTTTTGTATCCCTGCCCATCCTGGCTAATGGCCACTGATAGATAAATTAATGGAGAATAGATCTAATTCTTTTTTTAACCCTGTTATAGTCTTGGCCTTCACAACATCCTCTGGCAAGGAGTTCCACACGTTGACTGAGTGTTGTGTGAAGAAATACTTCCTTTTGTTCATTTTAAATCTGATGCCTATTAATATTATTTGATGACCCCTAATTTTTGTATTATGAGAAGCAGTAAATAACACTTCCTTATTTACTTTCTCCACACCAGTCATAATTTTATAGACCTCTATCATATCCTCCCTTAGTCATCTCTTTTCCAAGATGAAAAGTCCCAGTCTTATTAATCTCTCATCATATGGAAGCTGTTCCATACCCATAATCATTTTTGTTGTTCTTTTCTGTACCTTTTCCAATTCCAATATATCTTTTTTCAGATGGGACGGCCAGGTCTGCATGCAGTATTCAAGATGTGGGCATACCATGGATTTATAAAGAAGCAAAGAGAGCACTGGCTAAATCCAACTGAAAATCACTGGGCCCCTCTTACAATGGAGGCTATCACCTCCTGATACTTAGCCCCCATTGTGGTTATCAGTGGGGTCATCCAATTAAGGGGTCAAAAATCCACTACCAGCTTCCAAGTCCTGCCATCACTTTTAAAGATCGGCCAGTGGGCAGTGTTAATGGGGCTTGATGGTTCCACTAAAGCCCCTTGTCTTAAGAGCTCATCAATTGTTTCTTTCAAGTTGGCTTCTGCCTTCTTTGGGTACCTATACAAGACTTATGAGGAGAGGCTGATAGAACTAGGCCTGTTCAGTCTGCAGAAGAGAAGAATGAGGGGGGATTTGATAGCAGCCTTTAGCTACCTGAAAGGGGGTTCCAGGGAGGATGGAGCTAGGCTGTTTTCAGTGGTGGCAGATGACAGAACAAGAAGCAACAGTCTCAAGTTGCAGTGGGGGAGGTCTAGGTTGGAAAAAGTTTTTCACTAGGAGGGTGGTGAAGCACTGGAATGGGTTACCTAGGGAGGTGGTGGCATCTCCATCTTTAGAGGTTTTTAAGCTGTGGCTTGACAAAACCCTGGCTGGGATTATTTAGCTGAGGATAGTCCTGCTTTGAGCAGGGGGTTGGACTAGATGACCTCGTGAGGTCCCTTCCAACTCTAATATTCTGTGATTCTATATTGCTTCTGGGGTGGGGGATCAGAGCCTGTAACTAGGATTTCTGCATCAATTTTACCATATCTTAGCTTTATTATATCATTCTTTGCTGCCATAGCTTTTAAAGTTTCACTGGCAACATGGTTTTGTGATCTTAAACCTTCCATTCTCACTCAGAGTTCTGTGTTTCTACCATGTCATTGAGCTGATTTTTATACATTTTGCATTTATTTCTTAAGGTGTTTCAAACTTGAAAGATTCCTGGCAGCTTACCCTAATGTTGCCTTTATGGCAACTTTCTCTGGTTCCAGCTTCATGCCATTACAGCATACTTCAAACCCCCTACAAGCAGACTCAAGTACCTCCTTTCCTGAGAAGGTATCCTGTCCCTTTGGGCACGGACCTCGTTCAGTAACCCATTTAGCAAGGAAAATGGGTTTCTCAGCTAGCCCTCACCCCTCTTGATCCTCTTTGTTGGTATCTGGGGTGGTCATTCTGCCACAAGGTTGTGAACCTTGGCTGACAGAAGAGCATGGGTATTCTGTTGTTAGTCATTGTGTGAAACTCGATCAGTTCGGTCCAAATGACCTTAAGGTGCCCTCACTCCACCAAATCTGTTACCCGCACAATTTAAGACTCCCACACCTACCCTTCCTCGTAGGTACTCAAGGCATAAGGGACCCAACTTTTCTCCTCCATTGGCTCAGGGTTCTGCCTCTCTGTGGAATCAGGGCATAAACCCATTCCTGGTGAATTTAGGGCGCACACCCATTCTTAATGGAGTCAGTGCACACACCCATTCCTAGTGAACTCACAGCTCTACAGGTCTGAGAGGCCTTTTCCCACTGAAAAAGCTTTCACACAGTGAATATCCTTCAACAAATCAACAGACTACACACACCAAGCATCTAATGCTCACTAGTCCCAATAAAACAGTTGGGTGTCTCCTGATGGCCAGTCAGGGTCATGTTATCTGGGGATTTGATTTCTTCACAGTCTGGTCATGCAGGGGTTAAAAAAGTTTTAGCCGCTTTGGTTTTGAGCTGCATCCTGGAGTTAAGTTCCAATGAGCCCATCTCCAAATTTCCACCCACCAGGGAAAAGAGGCTCTCTGTGCCCCAACTTTTGTAGGGCCTATCTCCCTTCTCTTTCATTTCTTCCCTTTATTCCTTGTGTAACCATTCTGTGAGACAAAGTTGGCAGCAGCAAGGGCCGGGTTCTATATTTAGGGGTGCCTGACAATGATACAACACCAAACTGGCTCGAGCCCCCAACCAGTCACCTGGGAAATCACACACTATCCCCTGGGCATCCCAAAGGTCAATACTTCCCCTCTCGCAAGCGCAGAGTCTGAGTGTAGAAAGTAACCTTTTAATAACAGAAGGGGAGTAACACAGCTCTGGTTTGGGAAACAGTGCAAACAGAATTCATTAACTCAATAATCCAAACCCATCCCGGAGTACGGGGCATGTTCTTCGATTCCCCCTTCTTGCTTTCCCCTGTACTGACCATCATAGTTGCAATGTCCACCTCTCGGTTGGGGCTCAGCCAGTCCCCTCTGCAAGCTCTTGCCAGATGCAGGCTTGACCAGGCCTCCTCTGCTGCTGCCGCCTCCCACCACCTCTGGGCCTCACGGAGTCCCTGCTGCTGGCTCTTACCGTCTGCCAGTGCTGACCACTCCTGTCTCCCTCTATCTGCTGGCCCCCCTCTGTCTACTAATGCTAACCGATCCTGGCATCTGCAGGCACTGGCCACTCCTGGCTCCCACTATCTGCTGGCATTGACCACTATTGCTCCTGTCATCTACTGGTGCTGCCCACTGCTGGCACCTTTCTGCTCGCTGTTAGTCAAGGTTTCTGTCTCTCTAGTGATTCAGCTCTTAGTGAATTTCAGCTCTTGGGAAAACCTTCTGCTCACAGAAATAAGGTACCTGCTTTTCACAAAAGACTCCGAGAGGAATAATTAATTCTACCATTTAACAGTGGGAAGAGATCCTCAAAGCCCTTTGCCAGAAATAGTGCAATCTCCATAAGAAAGTAATAACTTCACCGTCCCCATTGTACTCCTGAAACATCCATCTGTCACCCTTTCTGGGCTGTTGGGTGAGAGTGAATTTTTTATCAGAAGAGGCTAAACACAGGTTTGATGCCATTTGTTCATACAATTGAAGGATAACATTTCATTCCCCTTGCTGTTAACACAAAAGTGGCTTGTAACACAGTACCAGACACATTGACCATTTCCCATCATGCTCAACACTTAGTGAGCTTATGCAATATGCTGAGTACTTAATTGTACTCATGCAAATACCAAACCCATGCAAATAACCTGGCCCCCTTTCAGCTGCTGAGCATGGAGAGTGACACTCAGACCTTGCTTACCCTTGCCTTCCTTTAAAGTCTTATCTAGGAGGTCTACTGCTTTAAATAAGATTGCTTCATGAAATAAATAGCAATGAGCCTGATCTTTCTTTTGTTAATTTACTGCTTTTTGAAGAACTGCTTCCAAGCAGAATCAGTAGCAACATTCCACATTGCTTCGCAACCATAGTTTCAAGGACAATAAAATACTATCAGGGTGGCATTAACCATTAATTTTCCAAACAAAAACAGGCAAAAGGAAAAAAAACCGGAGGGGGGGAAGAAGGAAGGGAGAGAGAGAGGGGGAAGAGAGAGAAAGCGGAAGGGGGGAAGAACGTGGGGAAGAAATGAAGTGGAAGGTGGGAGAAAGAGGGGGGGAGTGTGTGAAGAATGACTTAGGAAGAAAGTAAAATCAAGAAAAGTACAGATAGCAACAACAAATTTAGAAGTGGGGCCCCATGGGCCAAAAATCTGGGAACCTGCACCTCTAGCCCCTAACCTGGCTCCAAGAGTTGCTGCCACATCTACCAAAGTGAGTCTGGGGGTGCCAGCATTGCTTGCCAGCCATCCCAAGGCTGTGCTCTATTTTAACAAGCCAACCAATTTCCTTGCAGCTCTAACCCAGGGGTGGGCAAACTGCAGCCCACGGGCCACATATGTCCCATCTGAGCTTTTAATCAAGCCTCCAGCTCAACCGGTGGGCCTTGGAAAGCTTGTGGAACAAGCTGTGTGGCGCGGCAGCGGTGGCTTCCTCCCAACCCTGCATCTTCTCCCGCCCCTCTCCCACCATGAGTCCAGTGGCGCCCTAACTGGACCTGCTCCCGGTCCCATGCAGTGCTGCATGACAGCCCCCCCGCACCCGCCAAATAGCCCCACCTATCCCCCACCCCTTTCTATGTCCTGCCATACAATTTCTATACACAGATGTGGCCCTCAGGCCAAAAAGTTTGCCCAACCCTGCTCTAGTCCCTACCCATTCTTCCCCTCTTTAGTTACCCCCTTGGGGACCAATCTTCTTTACCATGGGTGTGATGGGCATGGATGTCTGCAGTCTTCCACTGTTCCAAGCAAGGAATGAACAAGGGAAACAAGCGCATGGGGATCATTCCCTTCATACTCATAATGAGAAAGATATGACTCAAGATCCTCTGACTTCCCCCTCCCCAGGCTATGTCTCCCTCTGATTGTAGCCACTATTCCCTTTTGTTCTCTCAACATGGCTCAGAGCATAACTTTGTCTCTCACATTCCTTGTGACCTGCCTGGGTCTCACCTGGGGACTCCTTTAGCAACTCAGCTAAAGTCATTGCTGCTATCCATGTTCCCAAACTCACCCAGGTTTCCCATTGCTTACAGAGCTGCAGGAATGCTCTGGGGCCAGAAAAGACTTCAAGCTTCCAAAAATCATTACCATGCTCCTCTATAAAATCAATCAAGCTATTTTCCAACATTATCTCTAACTCTCCAGACATTCTCTTTCCTTCTGACATATTTTCTCCCTCGACCAGGCTTATTAGCCTGAGCCCTGAATCAGTAATGGAACGTATCCATAAATCAACTTGGGACTACAACACAGAAAATTACAGGTTTGCAACCCTTCTCCATGTCCTCTTCCCGTATGCCAAATAAACAACAAACTTTTTGTACCAACTGACCCCTTCCTTTCCACCACTCCTGGTAACTGGCTTGCCAGATCTGTTATCTGAGGTTTCTCAAAACCCAAAGTAGTGGTAACTTCACTGTTTCACTTCAGGCAGTGTCAGGAATAAATTAATGGGAACTCAGCACTTCCATTTGATAAATGATTGATACAAACAAGTGTGCTCTTATCTGTAACTACTATTTGTTAGATTTTAAGTACACACATATGCAATAGATTTAAGACATCCCAGCTATAGTTACCCACAATCTGAGATGGTTTCAAGTGATCACCAGCCCAGCTTCCAGGGACCCTCTTTCCGTTCAGCTAATGGGGACTTTAGATGTCAGCTCCTTGCCTGAAGAAAAGCTGCTCTGAGGTATTTACTTTTACCTAATCTTTTATAGCTAACTCTAACAAGCACATAACCTATAATGACTCCTAGTGTGTCAGCATAATAACCACTACTGGGTCACCAAATCTCCTAATTTCAACAAGATACTCATTATCTCAAAACATTTCTAGTATTTCTAGTCATAACAACAATATATCAGGGGTACTTAAAACCAAGGTCACTATTCACTCACTCTCTTCCATAACTTTCTGTCCCATTCTCCCATTCTAATTAGCAAATAGCCAGTATGTAACTGTCTGACCTTGCCTCACAAAGGCCTAAGATTATCCTTCACTATGTGGTATTTGGTTTTCAGCTAGCAATGGTTGAACATACAAAATGGCTGACCAGAGTACTGTCAAGTTCTCGCTTACATGCAGGAATGTCAAATTCTGGGGTAACAGGAGGGGGCAGGACACTTACAAATCTCAGAGCTGAGTCCTTGAGTACTGAGAGGCTTTGGAAGACGGAAGCATGTTTACGACCTACCCCTCTTCTGGGGCCTGAGGAGAATCTAAGTACAGTAACAAGGCTCTGATAAATCATGAATGTAGGCCTTGCTGGAGCCCTAGGCATAACTAACAGTGTGGACCAAAGACTGTGAACCAGAATAGACCTGGCCTTGGCAAAATAACAACACACTAGGTATTGGCTAACCAAGTAAGCCCATTCCTGACTGGAGAGACTGGTACAAGAACATCCAGAGTTCTCAAGTAACTACATAACCGTATTCCTACGAGATGGTCGAGGAACACACCGACCTTTCATAAGATAAGGATGGGATGACAGGATAATGGATGTTTTGTTCAAACTGGCAATTACAAGGGGAAGTGTGGTAAGTAACAGCATGTGATAGGTAACTTGTGTGTATCAATGTATAAAGCTATCAGTGTATCAATGTATAAAAGGAGAAGTCCTAGAAGGGTCACCTTTGGCCAGCTGAAGGGAAAGCATCCTGTTGTTCTGATTGAGCTGCATTAGAAATGGATTATTCCACTTGTTTCTTGCTATGGCCAAACTCCAGCCTAAAATAAAAAGCAGCTTGTTAAGCCTAAAAAATAATAATAAATAAATAAATAAATAGCTAGTGTTATTTTCCAAAGTCAAAAACTGCAAACAAAAACAGTTTTCTAAAAAACTCACTAAAAGTGTTCCACACTGGTTAAACTAGCCCGAAAAAGGTAATAAAATAAATTATAACTAACAGCTGCAAAGCTCATAAAAAACTTTACTGAACAAGGTCAGTGAGTTCCCGTGCCAACAGGCGATATGCTAATTTTCTGGGGTCTCAGCTATAAAGCCGGGGTTCTGGTTTAAACACGTTGGAGAGAGGATAGGTTAGTAGCCTGTCATGTCACCTGGGAATCTGGCCAACCTCAGGCACCTCCCCACTCTTCAGAAGGAAGAGTGTTAAACCCCCTTGCCTGGTCACCGAGGGAACCTGCAGTTTTTTTCTTTTTCTCTTTTTGCAGATCTTTTTTCTGCTTTTGGATTTTTCTTTTACTGATTCTCTTTGTTCACCTGGTTGCCCCGGATTGCAGGACCACACACCTTTGCATATCCGAATATGGTGGCAGGGGTGCTCAACCATTGTAACTGGTTGAGGTGGGCTCTGATTTATGGCTGCTTATAGTCACAATAAACTGTAAGTTTAGTCAAGCCAATTAAACACCGAACTTGTCAAGTGCACAGTTTGGTAAAAAGCACACAATTGGTTGGCACCAGACAGGTGGGCTCTAATTTATGGTGGCTTATAGTCACAATGAACTGTAAGTTTAATCAAGTCATTTTAACACCACACTATTCTCTCACACTTTATCTTCTATCTCAAACAACAAGCTGCAGGTTGTTTGTCACTCCAAAAATAACATCCACATGTAGTAAATATAATCTAGTCAAATTTAAAATTTCAATTGGGAAATGGTTTTTGGGGTTTGTGTGTGTGTATGTATTATCACTGCTCTAAACTTACTAACCAACAAATTAAAAACAAGCTTAAGGTTGACACCTCTAACACCTCTAAAGATGGAGATGCCACCACCTCCCTAGGTAACCCATTCCAATGTTTCACCACCCTCCTAGTGAAAAAGTTTTTCCTAATATCCAGCCTAGACCTCCCCCACTGCAACTTGAGATCATTGCTCCTTGTTCTGTCATCTGTCACCACTGAAAACAGCCTAACTCCATCCTCCCTGGAACCCCCTTTCAGGTAGTTAAAGGCTGCTATCAAATCCCCCTCATTCTTTTCTTCTGCAAACTAAACAGGCCTAGCTCTTTCAGCCTCTCCTCATAAGTCTTGTGCTCCAGCCCCCTAATTATTTTTGTTGCCCTCCACTGGACTCTCTCCAACTTGTCCACATCCTTTTTGTAGTGGGGGGCCCAAAACTGGACACAATACTCCAAATGCAGCCTCACCAATGCCGAAGAGAGGGGAATAATCACAATCTCCTGGCAAAACTCTTACTAATGCAGCCCAACATGCCATTAGCCTTCTTGGCAAGCAAGGCACACTGCTGACTCATATCCAACTTCTTATCCACTGTAACCCCCAGATCCTTTTCTGCAGAACTGCTGCCTAGCTCGTCAGTCCCTCATCTGTAGCTGTGCATGGGGTTCTTCCATCCTAAGTGCAGGACTCTGAACTTGTCCTTGTTGAACCTCATCAGATTTCTTTTGGCCCAATCCTCCAATTTGTTTAGGTCCTTCTGTATCCTATCCCTCCCTTCCAGGGTATCTATCACTCCCCCTGGCTTAGTTTAGTAAAATTTTTCATTTAATCTATTTTCCTTTTTTATAACCCTATATACTTCAATAAAAGTTACATAAATAGTAATTAACCAAAAAAATAGTAGTCTGGTCTCTTATCTCTCGATTGAGACACACTCTTGCAGTATGGCGATTGGGCCCCTTGCACTCCACACCACCACAACATGGCATCACGAACATGATAAAAAAACAGCAAAAATTGTCCTTTCAAGAATTAAAAAAAAACAAACTGTACAACACCTGATGGACCACCATAATGATCAAAAAGAAATGGGCACTATAATTAACCTGCTAATGCCCAATCAAAAAAACCCCATACATTTGAGAGCAGAGGACATTAGGTGCCTCCTAAAAGGAGGGGTGCTAACAGATTAGGACCTGAGGTGCAAGCCAGCAGCCACTCAGGTAGCCCAGGACCAAGAGGCTAACCCTAAAGTAAACCAAGTAATAGCGTAGTTTAACAAACCGTTTGCCAAAGCAAATCCCTCCCCAGTGTATCAAACAAAGGAACAAATCTCTTTAAATTTTAGCTCAGGACCTTAAAAAAAAACCTGTTCAAACAATATGTTAAAGACCTGCTGGAAAGAACAATGGCCCGGCACAAACTAAAAACAGCTCCCCTGAGCAAGAAAAAAGCAAAGCAGATAAACATTCACGTCCTCTTTAAGGCGCTAAAAATCACAGCTAAACAGCAAGCCCACCTCAATATTCTCACTGAAATGCTTCAAACCACAAATAGTGCTCCAGTCACAAAAACACCAGTCAACAAAAACAACTGCCCAACCTCCAGCATATACCAAGGTTAAAAATTCGTACCTTGCTCTTACAAACCTAACCCCCACAGCTCCCCCCTTATCTTTAAAAAATAAGCAGGCAAAAGCCTTCGCTATAGTAACTAAAAACTGTCACAAATGACGACGGGGAGGAGGCTACTACTACAATCCTTAAAAACCAAACAAAAATAAAACTAACCCAGTTAAAAAAGCAGACTCATCGCCAAGCAGACAAATCAATTTTACAGTGGCTAAAACGCTTGGTTATAAAGCGCTTTAGTAAATCAGTAAATAAAAAAAAAGCTTGATTTT
>ML675642.1:56186-69840 GCA_007922155.1 Mesoclemmys tuberculata
ATTTTTAGCAACAGATTTCTCCTGGAGTAAAGGGGCAGGCCAAACCCAGCAAATGCATAGCAATCAGTATTGGCCTCTCACTGTGCCATGCTTAGCAGCTTGGTTAACCAAAAATAGCCCCGCAGCAACATTACCCCCTGAAAATTCTATAAAAGACAAACAGCCTCTGAAGCATTTAATCGCAGGCATGGCGTTTGCTTACTATAAGCCTTCCCCAAAAGTAACTCTGAATTAGTCATCGGCATATGTAGTAGCACCTGCACCTTATACATTTATTTATAATCACAAAGATTTACAGCAAGTTCAGTCATCTTATTTAAAGGGCCGTTGCAAATAAGGACTGGCATCCTACACTGCAGCTGTGGCTTAACTCCTGGGAAGAGAAGGAACTAGCTCACATTTACAACCAAATTATGAGCCTCCCCTGGCCCAATAGACCACCAAAGCCTACATTATAAATAAATGTGTATTAAATGCCCAGTTTAAGCAAGCTGCTGCTGCTTATTCTAATAATTTTAGTTGTTTGTGTATAGTCTCTCTCTGTACAGCCACCTTAAATAATAGTGCTGTGGCTACAGCTCTAGTCAAAAAGTGTCAGTGTAATGCCTCTGCGGTCAAGAGCTGTGACCAGACCTTTGCTGTTCCCCAATATGATCACAAGCAAATACTAACACAAACGTATGCTCCCAACTGAACATTAAGTCTGGGGCATCACTAAGACACCATTACTAACAACTTAAAAAAACTGCAATGCGGCATAACAGCCTACGGCACTGCCTTGCAACACAAAAAAACATAGCAGCCTTCACATTGTGCACCAAAGCAGTACACTGCTCAAGTTAACAGCAGAATTAAAATCAGCCACTGAGCACCATTAGTATAATATTTTTCTAAAATGGTCACCCACAACCAGCACACTGTTAAATCTTTTGATACACCCAATTGTAATTTTAATTGTAATTCAGTTACTAATATTTTTACTTACCTTTGTTCTTTTTTGCGTAAGTTAAGCTTAAGTTTAATTTAGTTTAAAGTAGAGCAACAGGGCATTCCCTTATGCCTGTGGCTTAAGTTTGGCCAAGGGGGACTGTTAGAAGTGGATTTTTCCACTTGTTTCTTGCTATGGCCAAACTCCAGCCTAAAATAAAATGCAGCTTGTAAAGCCTAAAAATAAATAAATAAATAAATAGGTAATGTTATCTTCCAAATTCAAAAACTGCAAACAATAACAGTTTTCCAAAAAACCTCACTACCAGTGTCCCAAACTGCTTTAAACCAGCCCTAAAAAAGGTAATAAAATAAATTATAGCTAATAGCTGCAAAGCTCATAAAAAAACTTTACTGACTAAGGTCAGTGAGCTCCCATGCCAATGGTGATATGCTTATTTTCTGGGGTCTCAGCCATAAAGCTGGGGTTCTGGTTTAAACACGTTAGAGAGAGGATAGGTTCCTATTTGGAAACCGGGGTAGGTGGGTGGGCACGAGCCCACACACCGCTCTATTTGGAAGCTGGGGTGGGTGGGTGGGCGCAAGCCCACCCACCGCTACAGGCTCCCCCCCCAGCCTAGGGGCGGAGCCACTGGACCCAGGTCCAACTAATTACGGGGGACAACAAATGAGAAAACAAGGAAAGGGCGTGGGGGTCACAGGTTTAAAAGGAGAGAGCCAGAAGGGGACACCGAGCAGAGAACCCCGGACAGCGCCCACTGCTCCTCAAAGGTGTCCAGGGAGCCAGCGGACGCCGCCCAGAGGAACTCTGCCCGGAGACGTGAGTTGACCAGGGAACGGAAATAGGCCCCACAGTCGCAGGGAGCCCCCCTGCCAACCTCCTCTCCCTGGTCCTGTAGATGGTTAGTTTGGCCAGGGCTAGGAGAAGGTTGACGAGGAGGTCCCGCGACTTCGTGGGGCCACGGATGGGGTGTGCATGGATGAACAGGTGCGGGGAGAAGTGCAGCCAGAACCTCAACAAGAGGTTCTGGAGGAGCTGGAAGAGGGGCTGCAACCTGGCGCACTCTAGGTACACGTGCGCCAGGGTCTCCCTCACTCCGCAGAAGGAACAGGTGTCAGGGTGGGAGGTGAACCGCGCCAAGTACACGCCCGTGCTCACGGCTCCGTGAAGGAGCCGCCAACTGATGTCCCCGGCGGGCCATGGGGTCAAGGTGGAATACAGACTGGCCCACCGGGGATCCTCGCCCTCCAAGGGTGTTAAGAGGTCCCGCCACTTGGTGTCTGGGCGGGACACGAGGGCGAGGAAGTGAAGGGTGTGGAGCACGAGCGCGTAGAGATGGTCCCTAGGCGCGGTCTGGAAGAGGGCCGGCTGCAGGTCGAGCAGCCGGCTTGGGGCATAAGGATGGGGGGGCCGAGGGGGTTCGCGGGGCCGAGGCCCGATGGTAAGCACCGGAGGGCCAGGGCTGAGGGGGGGGGGCGGGGAGCACCCTCCTGCAAGACCCGCTCGAGGTACGTCAAAGCAGTGGGGGGCAAGGCTGCCTTCACCTCCTGGAGTACACGTCGGGGGGGTTCGAGGGGTGGAGAGCCCCATACGCTGAGCAAGCGCATGGGGGTCCACCCAGGCCCCCTGGGTGTAGTCCAGGAGGTCTCCGACCCTGGTGACTCCTGCCAGGACCAACCGCCGTTGCACCGAGGGGGCCTCCGCCACCTGCACACGCAGCTGGGGATTGTGTAGCAGGGGCTCTACGAGGAGATCCTCCCCCTCGGTGACCGCAAGGGGCCTGGAGGCTGAGATGAGCCTCCAGGTCCGGAGGAGGTCCTGGTAGAAGACCGGCAGCTCGGAGAGGTCTCACGGAAGACCTCTCGGGTGGGAAAAAAAGAGCTGCCGGTCGTATCGGAGCCCTCAGAAGCGGCGGAGGAAGACGCGCGCCAAGTGGCTCCACGCCGGACTACCTGCACCATAGAGAAGTCTCTGCAGGGGAGAGAGGAATCTGGCCAACCCCAGGCACCTTGTTACCTGGCAGCTCTGTGTTCTTGGGGAACCAGGGTGAAAAACCCCTATTCTCTTTCTGGCTCACTTGAATCCCCACCAGCCTCTGCTTGAACCAGAAACAAAAGCTATGAAAAGGCTGTGGGAGACACACCTAAACCCTCCAAACAAGAGCGATAGGATTGAGACAACTCCCCATGTCTCATCTACATAGAAGATGTAAAAAGAGGCATCTCAATTAGCACATTGAATGGAGAACTGGAGCCTCATTTACATTGAAGATGGAACAAGAATTAGCATGAAGAATGGAGAACCAAGCTCCAAAGCAGGAACCGCAGTGAACTCTGGGATTGGCAAGGCAGGGATGCACTGCATTATGGGAGATCTCTGCTCTTGATGTAAATGAACTCACACCTACACCCATCCAGCTCTGCAGTTATCAGACCATTCTAGTATTGATATGCAAAACACTGAATCTGCCTGGTTGCATTGTGAGCTCTCTCAGGGAACATTGACCACAGCTGGGAGTGATCAGCTCCTCTTGTCCAGCATAGAGAAAACCACCCTGGGGTACTTCATTGAGACATTGTTTACCCACAAACAAACCTGGTTCTACAAAATACCCCTACCCAAGTTCAAATCTCTCTCTTGCTCTCCTCTTCTGATGCCTGGACCCAAATGCTTTCCTGACTGATCCTGTTGTGGGTTTTGCCTCTCCCTCAAGTGTTCCTGACCCTAAGCTGAACAGCCTGTCTCCTGGGAACTTCTGAGCTGCGAGGAGTGGTGAGATTTCCACCCCCCCCCCCATCTTTCCCAATTCTCTCTCTCTTTAATGCAGGTATAACTTTCTACTTTTGTAATCAAACCTGGGCCAGCCTTCTCCAATACCCCTACTGTAATTTTGTTGTATTGTAAGTGTTAGATTGTTTTTCTCTCCTTGTATGGCATCACTAATAGTATCATAAGTTTTATATACCTGGCAATAAACTAACTATTGCAATCAAGCTGGTTGCCAGTTTCTCTCTCTCTTAATGCATTTACTCCTTTGTGTTCTTGGCTTCCCTACCTTGCTGTGCAGCAACGCTTCTTTTACCTAAGCCAAAGATCCCTGGAGTGCCCAAAATCCTATGGGGTTTGCTTATCAAGGGGGTTACTGCTAGAACAATTGTGTTGCAAAGAGGCATATAAAAGGGGTAGCTGAAAAGTGCTGCTCTGCCTAGCCTACGGAGTCCAGAGGCACATAAGGGGAACAGCTGAAAGTGCTGTTTGACCCAGCCTGCTTATAAGTGCGCTCCATTCTGGTGCGGTGCAAGGGGCACATGAGGGTGACACAGCACCCAGCCTGCTGAGTTCAGGGGCGTATAAGGGGTCAGCTGAGAGTGCTGATAGCCCAGTCTGCTCAGACGCACTCAGTTAATCTGGAATGGGTGTGTGTATCTGGGCGGGGTTTATTTGAATCTGAAAACCTTAGGTCCTGCAAGACAGCTCCACAGGGAGGGGACTTGTAGCCATATGAACACACAAGTAACACAAGCAGCACATTAATAGAATCACACCCCCTCTTCCAGGAAGGTAGCCCTAATAAATAAGCATACCTCAAAGTAACGGGCAAATTTGGTAACAACCTTCCCACTCTTCAGAAGGAAGAGTGTTAAACCCCCTTGCCTGGTCACCAAGGGAACCTGCAGTTTTTTTCTTTTTCTCTTTTTGCAGATCTTTTTTCTGCTTTTGGATTTTTCTTTTACTGATTCTCTTTGTTCACCTGGTTGCCCCGGATTGCAGGACCACACACCTTTGCATATCCAAAAGCGGTGGCAGGGGTGCTCAACCATTGTAACTGGTTGAGGTGGGCTCTAATTTATGGCTGCTTATAGTCACAATAAACTGTAAGTTTAGTCAAGACAATTAAACACCGAACAAGTCAAGTGGACAGTTTAATATAAAGTATGCAATTAGCTAGCACCAAACCAGTGGGCTCTAATTTATGGTGGCTTACAGTCACAATGAACTGTAAATTTAATCAAGTTGTTTTAACCCCAGGTGGCTCTTTCACACTTTATCTTCTACCTCAAAAAAACAAGCTGCAGGTCTGCTGTTTGTCACTCCAAAAATAACACACACATGTAGTAAATATACTCCCAGTTGAAGGAAAAGGCCCAGCTAGGGATCATTGCATTGTGGAATTAAATGCATGGTTACGCAGGTGGTGTCGGAGAGAAGGCTTTGGATTCTTTGATCATGGGCTGTTGTTTCAGGAAGAAGGATTACTAGGAAGAGACAGGATTCACCTAACGAAGAGAGGGAAGAGTATCTTCGCAGACAGGCTGGCTAACCTAGTGAGGAGGGCTTTAAACTAGATTCAATGGGGGATGGAAACCTAAGCCCGAAGGTAAGTGTGGAAGAGGGACGCCACAAGGAAGCAGAAAGAGGAGGGTGCAACAGGGGAGACCTCCTGATCCGTACTAATAAAGTAGGGCAATCGGCTAGTTATCTCAAACGCAAGAAGCCTGGGAAACAAGCAGGAGGAATTGGAAGTCCTGGCACAGTCAAGAAATTATGACATGATTGGAATAACAGACTTGGTGGAATAACTCACATGACTGGAGCACTGTCATGGATGGGTATAAAGTGTTCAGGAAGGACAGGCGAGGGCGAAAGGATGGAGGAGTTGCACTGTATGTAAGAGAGCACTAGGATTGCTCTGAGCTCCAGTGTGAAACTGGAGATATGCCAGTTGAGAGTCTCTGGGTTAACCTTAGAAGCAAAAACAATAAGGGTGATGTTGTGGTGGGTGTCTGTTATAGACCATCAGGCCAGGAGGACGAGGTAGATGAGGCTTTCTTCAGTCAACTAGGGAAAGTTTCCAGTTCACAGGACCTGATTCTCAGGGACTTCAAAGACCCTGACATCTGCTGGAAGAGCAATACAGCAGAGAACAAACAATCCAGGAAGTTTTTGGAGAGTGTTGCGGATAACTTCCTGGTGCAAGTGCTGGAGCAACCAACTAGGGGCCATGCTGCTCTTGACCTGCTGCTCACAAACAAGGAAGATTTGGTAGAGGAAGTAGAAGTGGTTGGCAACCTAGGCAGCAGTGACCATGAGATGATCGAGTTCAGGATCCTGACAAAAGAAAGAAAGAAGAATAGCAGGATACGGACTATGGACTTCAGAAAAGCAGCCTTTGACTCCCTCAGGGAGCTGATGGGCAGGATCCCTTGGGAGGCTAAAATGAGGGGGAAAGGAATCCAAGAGGGCTGGCCATATTTTAAAGAAACCTTATTGAGGGGACAGGAACAAACCATCCTGATGTGCAGAAAGAATAGCAAATGTGGTAGGTGACCAGCTTCACTTAACAAAGAAGTCATTGGTGAGCTTAAACACAAAAAAGAAGCTTAGAAGAAGTGGAAGTTTGGTCAGATGATGAGAGAGGATTATAAAAATACTGCTCGAACATGCAGGAATGAAATCAGGAAGGCCAAAGCGCAATTGGAGTTGCAGCTAGCAAGGGATGTGAAGGGGAACAAGAAGGGTTTCTACAGGTATGTTAGCAACAAGAGGAAGATTAGGGAAAGTGTGGGCCCCTTACACAATGGGGGAGGCAACCTAGTGACAGAGGATGTGGAGAAAGCTGAGGTACTCAATGCCTTTTTTGCCTCTGTCTTCACAGACAAGGTCAGCTCCCAGACTACTGCACTGGGCGGCACAGAATGGGGAGGTGGTGAACATCCAGCAGTGCTGAAGGAACAGGTCCAGAACTATTTAGAAAGACTGGACATACGCAAGTCCATGGGGCCAGATGCAATGCACCCGAGGGTGCTGACGGAGTTAGCTGATGTGATTTCAGAGCCATTGAAAACTCTTGGCAACTGGGGGAGGTCCCTGATGACTGGAAAAAGGCAAATATAATGCCCATCTTCAAGAAAGGGAAGAAAAAGGATCCAGGAAAATATAGGCCTCAATCCCTGGAGAAATCATGGAGCAGGTCCTCAAGGAATCCATTTTAAGGCACTTAAAAGAGAGGAAGGTGATCAGGAGCAGTGCACATGGATTCAGCAAGGGCAAGTCATGCCTGACCAACCTGATTGCTTTCTATGAAGAGGTGACTGGTTCTGTGGATGTGGGGAAAGCGGTGGACTTTCCTTGACTTTACCTTGAATTTAGCAAAGCTTTTGATACGGTCTCCCAAACTATTCTTATCAGCAGGTTAAAAAAATATGGGTTGGATGAATGGACTATAAAATGGATAGAGAACTGGCTAGCGCAAAGGGCTCAACAAGTAGTGATCAATGGCTCCATGTCTAGCTGGCAGCCAGTCACAAGTGGAGTGCCCCAGGGGTCGGTCCTGGGGCCGGTTTTGTTCAACATTTTCATTAATGATCTGGAGGATGGGGTAGATTGCACCCTCAGCAAGTTTGCAGATGACATTAAGCTAGGGGGAGTGATAGATACCCTGGAAGGGAGGGATAGGATACAGAAGGACCTAAAGAAATTGGAGGATTGGGGCAAAAGAAATCTGATGAGGTTCATCAAGGACAAGTGCAGAGTCCTGCACTTAGGATGGAAGAATCCCATGCACAGCTACAGACGGGGGACCGACGAGCTAGGCAGCAGTTCTGCAGAAAAGGATCTGGGGGTTACAGTGGATAAGAAGCTGGATATGAGTCAGCAGTGTTCCCTGGTTGCCAAGAAGGCTAATTGCATATTGCGCTGCATTAGTAAGAGCATTGCTAGCAGATCATGGGAAGTGATTATTCCCCTCTATTTGGCATTGGTGGGGCCGCATTTGGACTATTGTGTCCAGTTTTAGGCCCCCCACTACAAAAAGGATGTGGACAAGTTGGAGAGAGTCCAGCAGAGGGCAACAAAATGATAAGGGGGCTGGAGCACAAGACTTATGAGGAAAGGCTGAAAGAACTAGGCCTGTTTAGTCTGTAAAAAAGAAGAATGAGGAGGGATTTGATAGTAGCTGTTAACTACCTGAAAGGAGGTTCCAGGGAGAATGGAGCTAGGCTGTTTTCAGTGGTGGCAGATTACAGAACAAGGAGCAATGGTCTCAAGTTGTAGTGGGGTAGATCTAGGTTGGACATTAGGAAAAAGTTTTTCACTAGGAGGGTGGTGAAGCATTGGAATGGGTTACCTAGGGAGGTGGTGGCATCTCCATCTTTAGAGGTTTTTATGCTGCGGCTTAACAAAACCCTCACCGGGATGATTTCTCTGAGGAAAGTCCTGCTTTGAGCAGGGGGTTGGACTAGATGACCTCCTGAAGTGCCTTCCAACTCTAATATTCTATGATTCAATGATTCTATAATCTAGTCAAATTTAAAATTTAAATTGGGAAATGTTTTTTGGGGTTGTGTGTGTGTATGTATTATCACTGCTCTAAGCTTACTAACCAACAAATTAAGAACAAGCTTAAAGTTGACACCTCTAACGCCTCTCCCAAAATCCAATCTAAGCAACAGCAAAGGAAAAAAATAAAATAAACAAATAAATCCACTTGTATTCCCCTCCAAGCACCCCAGCTGACCCTTGAAACTTCTAGCCGCAAACAGCCCATGGCTAGCCTCACCGGGCCGTGACCCATAGTGTCTATAAAGCAAGAAAAAAAAGCAAGGTGTTCATGCTGTCCTGGGCTGCGCTTGTGTATTAGTGTGTGTCAAGCTAAAATAAATCTTTTCGCCCATGAATTGTGCTCTTTCTCTGTCTTGTATAAGCCTTACCCTACTGAATTGCACCAGCCGGAACTGGCAGTGAGGTTTTGCCTCAGGGTTGGGCACTAAATGTAAAATTGTAATTATAGTAGTGCTAGTGTTTTAATTTTTGTTTATTAAATTGTTAATTTGTACTTAAATTTTTTTTAAATGTCTTAAAGTTTTTAAAATGTAGCTTGTATGAAGTGTTAATATGCATAAAATTTAATAAAAACTGAAGCTTTTTAATTATAGTAATAAAAATTCTAATAATTTGTTTAGCTTAATTTAGTAAAATTTTTCCTTTAATCTATTTTCCTTTGTTAAAATCCTATATACTTCAATAAAAGTTACATAAATAGTAATTTACCAAAAAAATAGTGTAGTCTCTTATCTCCCGATGAAAACACAGTCTTGCAGTATAAAAATTGGGCCCTTTGTGCCCCACACCACCACAACAAGCTGGTACCATGGTCACCTGCATACACATTAGTGTACCTGTAATTCTTACAGGGTGCTACTACTGTGCTTTGTCAGCAATCAGCCTGGACAAGTGCCTTCACCACTAAACCGAGCTTGTTGTCTTTCTTATCAATAACACTGTCTGCTGAATTAACATGCTTCACCATCTACTAGTGCAGCTGACACAGGAGGTCCAAGAACAGTAAGAATGCTGCAGCAGCCATAACATTCCTCAGCACTTAACAACAATACCCAATCTCCCCCCCAACCGCTTCCTGTCAATATGTTCCACAGACTGAGTAGGGCAGCCCCAACGGAACCAGGCTCTGGATGCTAAACATTTTTCTTTTCCAAAAACTATTGGTTCTTCCCTCTGAAAACATTGTTATGGTGAGAGGCAACAGGTGGCGAGTTACACAAGCTGCCGAGTTCCTTTTCTTAGCATGGGAGCAAATGTTCAGTCTCTTTGGAAGATGAGCTTGTTTTGAGTTCAGTGATGCAGTTGTCCAAGGAGAGAAGCTGTGGCAGGCAGCAGCTGCTTTATTCTCTGTATTCAGAGGCAATTCTTGGTACAGAGTAACTTCTTGGAAAGCAGGCATGCTGAAATTTCTGGAGGGGATTGATTACCGGTGTGCTGTTTGCCTCTGTTCCAGGACTGCTGTATTTGTGTTAATAAATCAAATCACACTTAAAATTCATCCAGACTCTGTACATTGATTTTTCCTCCACTGGGAAGCTGACCTGCAAGGCCCAAAACATCTTGTGTTCACCAGAGGGAAAACCCTACAATCAGTTAGATAATATCAAAGCTGGCCTTGCAGGTGGGCAACCACCCAGGGCACCATGGTCAGAGGGGTGAAATGGGCAAGAGGCAAGGAGTGGGTGGGCCTGGGGTGCGTGGCTGCAGGAGGGAGCTCAGGGCAATGGAGGCACGATGGGAGGCAGTGGGGCCCATGGAATATGGGGGAGTGGGGAGCCCAGGGAGACAGCAGGAGCAGGCTGGGAGGCAGCAGGGACCAGAGGGGGAAGCCTGGGAGGTAGTGGGGGCCAGGGGTGCCAAAATACAAGCTCATCCAGAGCATCGTTTTCCCCAGGGCTGGCCCTGGCTAATCTAAGAAGATAGGACTGTACAAGACTAACGCTGGCTTTAGTTATTATCTGAACAGTGCCCACGAGTGTGTGTTTTCCTGGTGCCTCCCCCCCAGCTAAGAGACACGGTTCCTGCCCTGGCAGCAGCTGAGACCCAGGGAGAGGGGCAGAGGAGCAGGTGGGGCTCGGCAGGGCAGCAGCGCTGAGGTTTTGCAGTTACTCAGCCAGGCTGAGCGGGAGTCTCAGAGACCTGGGCGGGGTCTCTGGGGAGGCGGGACGGGGGATCTGTTTCCAGCCCGGCGCTGGCTGGGGACATCGACCCCGCGCCCAGGAATCTGCCCGGGGGACGCAGCGAAGGGAGCTGGGAACCTGTCCCCCCTTTATTGTCCTGCTGCCGCTCCCAACCCCCTGCCAGCCCTTTCCCCGCCTCTCTCCCCTGGGGAAAGGGGCGCGGTCCCTTCCTGGTCCCACCCAGGCGCAGCTCCGCCTCCGGGCCGAGGGCAGGGGCGCGCCGCGCCAGGCAGCGGCTGCAAGGAGCAGCCCCTGCCAATGCGCGCTGGGCCCGGCTCAGCTGGGCACCTGGGGCGGGGCGGGGCGGGGCACCGTGCGCGCTGCTGGGAGGAGAACAAAGCAGGGACAGTGAGGGAGAGGAGACGATGATCCGGATCCGAATTCGGATCCGGCGGGCAGCCGAGGGACGGGTGCTGCTTCCCTTGGCATCTGGGAGCGCGGGGTGAGCCGCGCCCGCTCCGCTGCTGCTTCCCGGGGTCTGTGCGGGAGAGACGCTCACTAAAGCCCCTCTGTGCCCAGCCGAGCTGGGTCTTTCTTTCGTGTCTTAAAGTAGACGCTGGGGAGCCCGGGGCTCTGCCGACCTCGATCCTGAGCTGGAGGCGCCAGGTAATTGAGAGCGACTTCGGGAGAGCGGGGGCGGGCAGGAAAGCGGCTCTGCACACGGGGCACGGGTCTTGCAGCCCTTGGGAATCGGCTTCCTTGTTATTCATGTGCTGGGTGAATGACACTGACTGAAGGGGCTGCTCTCAGTTCTGCCCCAGGGTCTGCTCCAGGGGGTGGAAAGAAAACGGTGCCCGCGACCCAGGGGGTTCCCCTTTCCCCTTGTCTGACTGGAGGTGGGGTTAGGGGGACACGGTGGAGGAGAGAACATTTTTATTGGACCAGCTTCCACCGGTGAGAGCGCCAAGACAAGTTTTCAAGATACAGGGAGCTCTTCCTCAGCTCTGGGAAAGGTGTCCCCAGCATCCCAGCTAAATGCAAAGTGGACCAGATTGGTTAGCATATGGTGTTAGCACAGATTCTAGGGGCCATCTGAGGGAGAGTAGCTCCTTAGCACTTCTACAGTCATAGGAGAAGAAAAAGGGGGAAGGGTAGTGGGTTATTATTGTAATAAACCATAAATCCAGTGTCTGTTCAGTCCATGATTTTTAGTGTCTAGCAGAGGTATAAATTTAAGCTCCCAGGCTCTGCTTTTGATCATGTAGTGAAGGTTTCCTTTGGGGTTGAGGACTGATAGGTCAGATATAGTGATCGCTTTCTGAAAAGTCTTTGCCTGCAAGTGACAGGGTGTTTTGGAGGTGGGGTTA
This sequence comes from Mesoclemmys tuberculata, assembly GCA_007922155.1. NCBI lineage: Eukaryota > Metazoa > Chordata > Testudines > Chelidae > Mesoclemmys > Mesoclemmys tuberculata. The sequence continues at coordinate 67,964 of ML675642.1, forward strand.
TCAGGAACAAAAGAGATGAAGAATAAACCAGAGATAGAGGAAGAGGAAAACAAGTGTGAAATGTGTAGATTGAAGCTGCCTTTGGGCTATTAGGAAATTCCAGAGCAGACCAGGTAGTGGGTGCGGAAGAGATAACATCCTCCTGATTTTGTCACTTCCCTCTCATAGAATCCTAGAATATGAGGGTTGGAAGGGACACCAGAAGGTATCTAGTCCCACCCCCTGCTGAAAGCAGGACTAACCTCAGCTAAACCATACCAGCCAGGGCGCTGTCACACTGCACTTTAAAAACCTCTAAGGATGGAGATTCCAAGACCTCCTTAGGTAACCCATTCCAGTGCTTCACCAACCTCCTAGGGAAAACATTTTTCCTAATACCCAAACTAGACCTTCCCCACTGCAGCTTGAGACCATTGCTCCTTGTTCTTCTATCTACTACCACTGAGAGCAGCCTAGCTCCATCCTCCATGGAACCCCCTTTCAGGTAGTTAAAGGCTGCTATCAAATCCCCCCCTCATTCGTCTTTTCTGCAGACTAAACAAGCCTAGTTCTCTCAGCCTCTTCTCATAAGTCATGTGCTCCAGCCCCCTAATCATTTGTGTTGGTCTCTGCTGGACTCTCTCCAATTTATCCACATCCTTTTTGTAGTGGGGGGCCCAAAACTGGACTCAATACTCCAAAGGTGGCCTCACCAATGCTGAATAGAGGGAAATAATCACTTCCCTCCATCTGCTGGCTATGCTCCTACTAATGCAGCCCAATATGCCATTAGCCTTCTTGTCAATAAGGGCACACTGTTGACAGCCCACATGACATACACCAGGTCTCTGCACTTTTCCTTATTGAACCTCATCAGATTTCTTTTGGCCCAATCCTCCAAATTTGTTTAGGTCCTTCTGTATCCTATCCCTACCTCCCAGGGTATCTAACTCTCCCCCTAGCTTAGTGTCATCTGCAAACTTGCTGAGGGTGCAATCTACCCCATCCTCCAGATCATTAATGAAGATGTTGAACAAAACCAGCTCTAGGACCGACCCCTGGGGCACTCCACAACTAGACATGGAGCCATTGATCACTACTCATTGAGCCCTATGCTCTAGCCAGTTCTCTATCCATTTTATAGTCCATTCACCCAACCCATACTTCTTTAACTTGCTGATAAGAATAGTTTGGGAGACCATATCAAAAGCTTTGCTAAAGTCAAGGTATATCACGCCCACCACTTTTCCCACATCCACAGAGCCAGTCACCTCTTCATAGAAAGCAATCAGGTTGGTCAGGCATGATTTGCCCTTTGTAAATCCATGATGACTGCTCCTGATCACCTTCCTCTCTTCCTAGTGCCTTAAGAACTTAAGCTGCTGCCTTCATTGTGATCTGGAAGCCTGGGCTGAGCAGTGAACATAATTAAAGCATCCTCTGGGCCCAGCCAAAGTCAGGGCTGACTGGCATGAGCCACTTAAGGCAGCCCTACGATCTGTTGACATCAACTCCTGAGGCTAGGGTTGCCCTAGGGATTAGTACTGGATGGAGAAGGTCCTTACCTTGGCTGGACCCAGAGGAACTCCAGGTAATGGAGAGAGACTTCCAGGGTGGCATGAAAATGACTCTACACAAACAGCCCCTCTTCATCTGTCATCTCCCTTTTCATTAGCAATTGCAGGAGCTGATCCAGCCATGCGAAAGTGAATTCTCCCAGCCAAAGGGAGAGGGGAGAGGAGATAGGGAGAGGGAGAGAGACAGAGGAAGAAGTATGTGGGGATAGAGGTCCCCAGATCTCTAGCCTATCCAGACATACATACTGCAGCATTGCTGGGCAGATTCACTTTCCTATTTTCTCATAGACTCATAGACTCATAGGTCAGAAGGGACCAATA
>ML675642.1:79840-95457 GCA_007922155.1 Mesoclemmys tuberculata
CCATATACTTATCAAGCTTAGTCTTAAAGCCAGATAAGTCATTTGTGAACTAGAATTCACACCAATTAACAGAAACAAGGTTTGCCCTTGCCATTCCCTCTAGCTTAGGCCTGACCATTTGTCCAGGTTTTAACTCTTTACTCTCCTACAATGTGGTGTTCCTAAATCAAAGGAATTTGTATATACATTTTGACACTATGCCAATTCACAGAACTTCCCTTTACACACTTGGGGCAATACCATTCAGGCCTGGTCTACACTGGCGACAGAGTTGACATAATGATCTCCTAAAGCCTGCGTCTACACTGGCACATTATTGTTGAACCCCAGGTTCAAGATGTAACTGTGATGGACCGGCAACACCCACCAAGGAGACGGACACCAAATTCAAGTAACAGAAAAGGAAATTTTATAGTAATCTCATAAAAACATATATCAAAATAGCAAGAAAAAAAACATGCGATGTAATAAGCAACTACACACTGAAAAGGATTATGCAAAATACAGGTGGGGTAATAAACAGCTACACAGAAAAAAAGGAGGAAAAGAAAACTATACAAGATACAAATAAAAATTATCACACTTGTGAACAACACTTAAATGGTACCATAGAAAAAAAGGAGAAAAAGAATAGATGGAGAGAGGTAGGGTAACTGTACCAGTTTATAATACCTGTCCCAGCACCATGGTGGAACCAAAGCGAGGAGGCAGACCAGCTGCAGCATCCCAGTACTTAATCGTTCAGCCGGCAATTTGCAGACACCCAAAGGTCTCGTGGGCGGGAGCTCCCTATCTCGGTCAGGGGATCAGTCCGACGGCTTCGGGACGTGCCCTTTAGCATTCGAGGGTGGGAGAACACTCGAGCTAACCGAGGCAGGGGCTTAAATAGTGTACTGCGTGGCCAGAGTATAAAATAGCCAATTGGAAATGAGATGCAGGTTAGGATGTAACTGGGGCCCCGGACAATGACCCCTCCTTCATGGTGACAGGGGTACTGAGAAATTCATCAGGGTGATCGAAACTGACCTGAGAAATTGAGGCCCATCAGAGGAGATTGGCATTTAACATTCTTCCCCTTGAACCGCATAGTCCGGAGATGAGACCTATCAGGGCAATCGATACTTAACATTCTTCCCTGTGGGCTGCATAGTCTACAGGGCCATGTCAGGGGCAGGGTGGCCATTATGTCTGCTACCTCCATTGACAATTATTTCTGTCAACTTAAAGCACAGCAAAAGTCGACCTAATAATACCTCCTCTGCAAGTGGCGTAGCGCGTAATTTGAATTTCATGGGTCGATTTTTTATGTCAGTGTAGACAGCGTAAGGTAATTCAATGTTAATGGTCTCCGGGAGCTATCCCATAATAGTTGTGAACGCTCTGGACATTCACGCTCAGCTGTTATGTGGTCACGCAAACAGAAAATGGCCGCTCCCCTCATGCCCTGGAAAAATTTGAATTTTCATTTCCCATGCAGCCAGCGTGGAGAGAGCTTCGTAGCTGAACTCATCATGGTGACTGCAAGGCCCAAATGCACTCTGGCATGGGGTTGACCAGCGGTCTTAGATCTCATCTGGTTTTGGGGCAAAGAGTCTGTAATGGCTCAGCTCTGAGCCAGCAAAAGGAATTTGGACATTTACGGAAAGATATCTTAGGGCATGTTGGAGAAGGGACACAACAGGGACGCAAAGCAATGCCGCATGAAGATCAAGGAGCTACGGCAGGCATATAAAAAAGCTAGGGAAGCTAATGGCAGTTCTGGTTCCTCGCCCAAAACATGCTGCTTCTACAAGGAGCTGCTTGCAATTCTCAGCGGTGACCCCACCACCGTGCCACCATGCAGCATCGATATCTCTGCTGGATCCCAGTCCAGGGAGAGTGATAAGGACTCCATAGACAAGGAGGAGGAGGAGATCACGGTGCAGAAGAGTGGGGTGGCCATTCTCCCAGACAGCCAGGACCTATTTCTGACCCCAGAGCAGTCCAGCAACACACAGGACAGCAATAATGATCCCAGGGAAGGCACATCTGGTGAGGTTTTTTTTCTTCTTAGCAGTTATGTCCTTGATACAGTGTCTGAAGTGGCCTTTTAAATGGGGGGTGGGGAGTTCAGGGTCTTAGCGGACTTTACTGGAGGTTTACTCCCAGCACAGATTATTTATGTGCAGAGGTATGCTCCGAGAATCATCCATTGATCTCAAGGAAACTCTCATGTAGGTAATCTGTTACCCTTTGCACAAGGTTTCGGGGGAGGGCAGCCTTGTTTCTTCCATCACGGTGGGATACTTACCGCGCCACGCTGAAATCAAGTGAGCCAGACTCATGGCAGATCACATCACATCAGCATAAGGGTCAGGCTGGTACCTCGCTGCCTGCAGCAAATCTTCCCTTTCCTCCTGTGTAACCCTCAGGAGACTGATATCGCTCATGGTCACCTAGGGAAGACAGCGCATGTTTAGAGTACTTGAACTATGCAACTGATACCATGTATTTCTGTAGTCCCCTTTCTATTGTCATACTGACTCAGTTTAATAATTGTCCAAAAGCATCTGACAATACTATTAAACCACATTGTCCTCAGATCAAGTATGCCCATGTCATCCCAAAACGGTCATCTTAAATAAACCGTGGCACCCAGTCACCCCTCACATACAGGACTTTTGAACTGAGCTTTTTAAAGAAAATTAAGCCTCTCTATAGCAGAGTAAAGTGCCCCTGACTTACCATCTCTATAACAGCATAGCAAGCCGACCCTTCTGAGATGCTCAGATTGGAATGCGGGTCTGGCTTAGTCTCCTGCACACTAAGAGGAGTATTTTTTACATTGTTGCAGTTGCTTCCATTTTTTGGGTCTGCTAACAATGGCGATGTTGTGCATTTCTTTCATTCTGTAGACACCTTGGCCTTGCCCCCTGCCTCTCCCCCCAAATGCTGCAGAAAGACTATCACAGATTAGGAAGAGGGGAAAAAAATTGAGGGACGACATGTTTGGTGAGCTCATGAATGCCTCCGTGGCCGTTGAGACAGAGCTCTGAGTGTGGAGGTTGTCCTTGTTCCAGAAACTGGACATGGACATGGAGAATGGAAGGGCAATGCAGAAGCAGGATCACAGTACGCAGCAGGAGATGCTGCGAATCATGTGGGATCAGACTGACATGCTCAGGCACTTTGTGGAGCTACAGGACGAGTGGCAGCTGGACGGGGTCCCACTGCAGTCCCTCCAAAACACTCCTCCGCCTATCGGTTTGCTGCCCTCCCCCACCACCACCTCCAAGAGGTCTTGGAGGAGACTGGCCAGTCTGTAGTACGTGGTGCACTCCACTCTGGTGGAGGCATGCAGAAAGAGAGGGCGGCCCCCCCCCGTGAACTTTAATGCATGCAACCATACTACCCCTTGAAACTGTGAATGAACACTCGCCCTCTGCCCCACTGATCTGAATGTTCATAAATAAAAAGTTGCAGCATTTCAATATGTCTCTTTATTAATTCATAGCTTGTTTGGGGAGGGATTTGGAGGGTATTGATATCGATGGTAGGGGTGATGGTAAGAAAAGGCACAAAACATACGGAAATGTCATTTCAGAACTTGTTTTTCAATGCTTCCTGAAGGCAAAATGCTCCATGGTTGGCTCTGAGCATATTGTTGCCATCTGGCTGCTCAAAAATTGGCTGCCAGTCTTTCTGCCTCCACAACCTAACCCTGGGAGAACCTTTCCCCCTTCCCTTCACACACATTGTGAAGAACACAGCACGCAGATATAATTGATGGGATGTTTTTTTCACTCATGTCCAGCCTAGTGAGGAGACTCCTCCACCTGGCCTTTAAATGCCCGAACACACATTCCACCACCATTCTGCAAGTGCATAGCCTGTTATTAAAACACTCCTTGTTGTTGTCAAGGTGCCCAGTGTATGGCTTCATTAGCCAAGGGAGCAAGGGATAAGCAGGATCCACCAGGATCACTATTAGCATTTCCACATCCCCAATGTGAATTTTTCGGTCTGGGAAGAAAGTGCCTGCCAGCATGTTCAAGAATAGCCCCGAGTTCCTAAATATGCACACGTCATGTACCTTTCCAGACCACCCCACACAGATGTTGGAGAAATGATCCCTGTGATCCACAAGGGCCTGCAACACCATGGAAAAGTACCCCTTGTGGTTTATGTACTCTGTTGCAAGGTGGTCAGGCACTAAGATAGGGATGTGTGTGCCATTAATAGCCCCCCTGCAGTATGGGAACCCCATCGCAGCAAACCCATTCACTATGTCCTGCATATTTCCCAAAGTCACTATCCTTCGTAGAAGAAGTCTATTGATGGCCCTGCACACTTGAATCATGACAGCTCCCACTGTAGATTTACCAACTCCAAACTAATTCCCAACTGAGTGGTAACAATCGGGTTGCCAGCTTCCACAGAGCAACGGCCACTTGCTTCTCCACCTTCAGAGCTTGTCTCAGGCGAGTATTCACGTGCTTCAGGGACGGGGACAGCTCCGCGCAAAGTTCAAGGAAAGTGGCCTTTCGCATACAAAAGTTCTGCAGCCACTGGTCATCATCCGACAGGTGCGGTCCCACCAGTCTGTGCTTGTTCCCACGGACTGCAGATGATGTGCAACAGCCTGCAACAATTGAGAATTGTTCCACTTGATGGCTTGCAGCAGGCCAGCCTCAGTGATATCACAGTTTTCTGCGCTTTGGGATCTCACTTGCCTTTGAAAATGATCCAGGATAAGGCGTGATGTATTTGCGATGCTCACAATAATAGTGCAGTGTTGAGCATGTTTCTGCAGCAATGGCGAGCGTGCAGCATAAACAAACAGCACGAAAACTGGTTTCCTGTTTGTTTGGGGCAAGAAGGGAAAGGGAAGGAGTGTTGCATCATGGGACGATGAAACTCTTCCCAACAGCCCCCGTGGCTAGTTGCACTGTGGGATAGCCACCCACAGTGCACTGCTTTGAATGTCAAAATAAGCATGGCAAGTGTGGATGCACAAGCCTGACGCAAGGAATGTGGTGTAGACACACTCCTGCAACTTCTACAAATTGGCAGGTGAAAGTCAATTTTCAGTAAGTTGACTTCACGCTGCAGTGTAGACGTACCCTCAGTCAGGTCTTTATCCTTAATGCTGTCTGCACCCTGTCCCATCCATTCCCTAAACCACAGGGTGGAACACTGCATCAGCCTCCTGGTGTTCAAAGCAGCTAAAATGGATTTTTCTATTTTCTACATTTGTCCTTTTTATAATTGACACTTCTGAACCAAACAACCCTGAAATAGAAGCAACAAACCCATCTAAGCTTTGGCGTCACCTGGTTCAAAAGAACAGATTGCAAGACAGGCTTTGATCTGCAGTGAGGTCCCTAGCACAACTTTGATATAATACTATTTCATGTACCAAAAAAGAGACATAGAACAGTGAAATATGTACACACATTCCAAATTCTGCCATATTCCAGTGACAGAGTTTTAAAACAATAGGTATATACAGACATTATACATTATTAAGTAAATTCCCTGGTATTGAGATAGCAGTTAGGCTATTTGGTGGTCCAGGTTCCAGCTGTGGTTATTGTAAAGGAAAAGGGGCAATCTCTGATGCTGACATAGTTGATGTCTTTTTGACACTGAGTGATATTACCATACACTGGTTTTGCTTTATCTACTGATACCATATCACCAAATGAGAGTGTTAATTTAATTTGCCATGTCATGCCTATAGTTACAATATACACAGTCCTGCATCTTCCAATCTTAAATCCCTGATCAGCATCGAGACTTTATTCTCTTATTTAACTGCTTGGTCCGGCATGAACATGGGAAGCAATGCAATTATTTACTTTGTGCATCCTCTTGATTCCAATATACATAAGCGAAGTCTCATCCCCGCACTGTATGTAACAGGTAAGAGAACACTGCCTCTCACAACTCCTTCTACTGTTACCAGAAGCTCATCTTTTTCCTCAACTTCAACTGCAGTGGTATACACCCATGTCAGCACAAGCAATATTATGCAGTTTCTGTAAGGGGAAGAAATTTATCTTCAAACAGTTTAAGCTGATTGGCAAGTTAAATTTTATCTACATTTTTCTTGGTTCTAGTAACATGAATTTTACTCAGATTAATTTATTAATAATGTCATAGGAACCAAGCCATCTATGGCACAAATTATGCCTCAGTACATCATATAATAAAAGCAGGACCTGCTCTCTCCCTTTAAAACCATTTTCTCTTAGTCCTTCATTAAAATACGTTTGCCCTTTCGTTTTGACTTTTTTAATTCATTAGCTACATATAGGTGTATTTGTGTCAGGTGTTCCTGAAATCTTTTCATGAAAACACATTTTAATCCCTTCAATATGGGCATTACTTATCCCACAACTGATGTTCTGGCAGTCTCATTTCTCTTCCTGTCATTTTTTCAAATGGAACTAGTGGGAGCAGCCATAATTACCATGAGGTCTAATGAGATGAAACTGTCCTAGTTTTTTCCATTCATAGTGACAGCGTTTTTTAACATTAGTTTGACAGTTCTGTTTATCCTTTCTACCTGCCCAAAGGACTGAGGTGCTAAAGATCCCTAAATCCAGTTAACAGTCATGTAAGAATTACCCCATAATGTGAGTTTCTTGATCTGACTCCAACTTTACCAATAAAGCCCACCAGTTCAGTCAGTACATGTGCTGTAGTTGAGGCCATGTTAGTTCACATGGGAAACACTTTTGTCCATTTAGAATATGGGTCTGCTGCCACCAACATATATTTATTTCCATTTTTAGTCTTGGATAGCAGCCCCATAAAATCACTCAGTAAGAGATACACTTGCCGCTGTTTAATTGCTTCTAATAACACTGCATCCTGCTTCTTTAGTGCTCACAAATCAGACACTGTTTCTGTGGTGTTGACTACTGGCACAGGTATTTACTGTAGAAACAGAGGCATTCACAAATTCATGTGTAAAGGCCCACTTCTCCCCTCTTGGAACACCCGGTTTCACAAAAGTGTCAGCTATATAATTTTCAAAATGAAATGGAGCCTCATTAATATGGTTTTTAACCTTTCGAACAAAGGGAGAGCTGGATTAGGAGCAGGCTGGGGCCCTGGGCTCAGGCTGCTCTTTTTATTGTTAGTGACAAAAAGTAAAATCGAATGTTTGAAATAAATGTTTCATGTATGTGTATTCATTTTTCATTAACCTCCTAGAATGTTCTGGACCTTTATAGAATCTTGTGGAACCTTCCAGACTATCTGAAAAGTACATTTTCCTCAACCCTCCTAGAATATTATCAGCCTTGCCCTCGTGGGTATATAAGGGGTGGGGCATTGCCTGTCGGTCAGTGAGATATAAGAATTAAGTGACGTGAGAGCCTAGCAGCAATATTGTGAACCTTGTTTTGTTACCTGTCAGCTCTGTGCTCTTGGGAAACCAGGGCACAAAACCGCTACAGTCTGACTCACCTGAAACCCCCTGCCCCTCCTTCAGCCTTTGCTTGAACCAGAACTGATCAGAGGTGGATTTACCAAAAGCAATAAAAAAGCAGTGAGAGACACACCTAATCCCCTCTGAACAAGTGACAGGATTAAGGCAACTCCCCTAACCTCATCTACGTTGAAGATGTAAGAAGAAGACATCTCGATTAGCACACTAATGGTAAACCAAGCTTCAAGGTAGGGCCCACACTGAACAGGGAAGCACAGCATGATGGGAGATTTCTGCTCCAGATGTTAATGAGCATACACCCAGCTTAGCAGTTATCAGACCAATTCTAGTCATAGATCCTTCACTGATATCCAAAACACTGAACCTGCCTAATTGCATTGTGAGCTCCCTGGAGGGAACACTGCCCATAGGCAGGAATGATCAGTTCCTGTTATCCAGCATACACAAAACAATTCTGGTCTACTCCCTTGAGACATTGTTTACCCATAAACAAAGCTAGTGAACCCCTGAACCATTGTTTCTTCCCTACAAAAACCCCTACCCTGTTCTGATGCCTGTCTCCAAAAGCTGCATCAGCTCCACTGGGACTTCACCTTTCCCTGACTGATCATGTTGGGGGCTCTGCCTGTCTCCAGTGTTCTGGACCCCAAGCTGAACAGGGAACCTTCCTCCAGTTCAAGCTGCGCTGAGTGGTGAGACCCCAACTCTTTCTCTCTCTCTCTCTCCTCCAGTTAAGCCCGCTGTTCCCCTTAGACCTAATTTGATCTCTCTCTCTCTCTCTTAGTCCAGGTATAACTTTCTAAACCTGACTTTTGTAATCAAACTTGGCCTAGCTTTCCCCAATACCCCAATTGAAATTGTGTAATATTGTAACTGTTTGGTTGTTTTTCTCTCCGTGTACTATTAGTATCATAAGTTTGATATACCTGGCAATAAAATAACTTATAATCAAGCTGGTTGCCAAACTCTCTCCAAACTTCATTTACTCCAAGTTCTTGGCTTCCCTAGCTTGCTCTGCAGCAATGCTGCTCTTACCTAAACTAAAGATCCTTGTAGCACCCAAAAATCCTGTGAGGTTTGCTCATCAAGGGGGTTACTACTGGAACAATTGTAGAGTGAAAGTGGGGATAGCGATGTGCTAAACCTGTGGCATATAAGAGTGGCAGTTTGGCAGTGCTGCTCTGTCCTGCCTGATTGAGTCCAGGGGCATATAAGGGTGGCAGCTGGAAAGTGCTGTTTTGACCCAGCCTGCCAAGTTCAGGGACATATAAGGGGTCAGCTGAGAGTGCTGATAAACCCTGTCCGCTCAGACGCAATCTGTTAATCTGTGAATGTGTGTGCCTATATGTGGGTGTTTATTTGAGTCTGGGGCTGGAGGAACCCATCCCTGGAAAACTTAGGTCCTGCAGGGTAGCTCCATTGGGAGGGGATTTGCAGAAGGGAGAAGTAAAACTCCATATACAAACACAAATAACACAAGCAGTACATTAATAGAATTACAATCCCCACCTCCAGGAAAGTAACGCTAATAAATGAGCAAACCCCAAGGTATAAGAAGCAGCCAGTTGCAAACCAAGTGACCTGTGAAAAGAGGAGAGGCAAACAGAAGGAGTTTGCCTGGGAGTTCACTGGGGCAGAGCCCACAGCGAGTTTTTGCCTTTCAGACTTAGCTGAGCAATAAATACAGCATCTGAGTAGGCTCTCAGAGGAAAGGACTGGAGACCCAAGTATCAATCCTGCGTTTCATTAAAGAAAATTAAGTCTTTCTTGCTCAAAGACATGATTTGTTACTGCAGGCATAGTGTGAGGAAGATTCAGAGAAGACAGTGTAGGGGAGACTGAAGAACGGGGAAGAAAGTTGGCAGCATGTGACCTCAAGAAGAAAGAGAACCCATATGCCCACTGTGCAAACAGAGGTAAGGAATCATTTTCAGGCTCTTTGTGCAGGTACGACGGCGAAGAACAATTTGCAAGACTCATCTGAGGGAATGGATCAGAAGGAGACCCTGTTGATCAGAAGGCATGGGATGCATTGTCTTAAGGATGGGGGTTCCACAACCACCACTCCCAAGAGGAAGAGAAGGGTGGTGGTGGCGGCCGGGGACTGCCTCCTAAGGGGGACGGAGTCATCCATCTGCCATCCAGACCGGGAAACTAGAGAAGTGTGCTGCTTGCCTGGAGCTAGGGTTCAGGGTGTGACGGAGAGACTGCCAAGACTCATCAGGCCCTCGGACCGCTAGCCCTTCCTACTTCTCCACGTGGGCACCAGTGACACTGCCCAGAATGACCCTGAGCGGATCACTGCAGACTATGTGGCTCTGGGAAGAAGGATAAAGGAGTCTGAAGCGCAAGTGGTGTTCTCGTCCACCCTCCCTGTTGAAGGAAAAAGCCCAGGTAGGGACCATCGCATTGTGGAAGTAAATGCGTGATTACACAGGTGCTGTTGGAGAGAGGGTTTTGGATTATTTGATCATGGACTGTTGTTCCAGGAAGAAGGATTACTAGGAAGAGATGGGATTCACCTAACGTAGAGAGGAAAGAGTATCTTCGCAGACAGGCTGGCTAACCTAGTGAGGAGGGCTTTCAACTAGGTTCGATGGGGGACAGAGACCTAAGCCGGAAGGTAAGTGTGGAAGGGGGACTCCACGAGGAAGCAGGAGGAAGAGGGTGCAACAGGGGAGGCCTCTTGAATTGCACTGAGAAAGCAGGGCAATCGATTGGTCTGTTATCTCAAGTGCCTATACACAAATGCAAGAAGCCTGGGAAACAAGCAAGAGAAATTGGAAGTCCTGGCACAGTCAAGAAACTATGACATGATTGGAATAACTGAGACTTGGTGGAATATCTCACATGACTGGAGCACTGTCATGGATGGGTATAAACTGTTCAGAAAGGACAGGCAGGGGCGAAAGGGTGGAGGAGTTGCACTGTATGTAAGAGAGCACTAGGATTGCTCTGAGCTCCAGTATAGAAACTGGAGATATGCCAGTTGAGAGTCCCCATGTTAAGCTTAGAAGAAAGAACAATAAGGGTGGTGTCATGGTGAGTGTCTGTTATAGACCAGACCAGGCGGGTGAGGCTTTCTTCAGTCAACTAGGGAAAGTTTCCAGTTCACAGGTTCTCATGGGGGACTTCAATCACCCTGACATCTGCTGGAAGAGCAATATAGCAAAGCACAGACAATCCAGGAAGTTTTTGGACTGTGTTGTGGACAACTTCCTGGTGCGAGTGCTGGAGCAACCAACTAGGGGCCATACTCCACTTGACCTGCTGCTCACAAACAGGGAAGATTTGGTAGGGGAAGTAGAAGTGGGGGGCAACCTAGGCAGCAGTGACCATGAGATGGTCGAGTTCAGAATCCTGACAAAAGGAAGAAAGGAGAACAGCAGGATACGGACCATGAACTTCAGAAAAGCAGACTTTGATTCCCTCAGCAAGCTGATGGGCAGAATCCCCTGGGAGGCTAATATGAGGGGGAAAGGAATCCAAGAGAACTGGCTGTATTTTAAAGAAACCTTATTGAGGGCACAGGATCAAACCATCACGATGTGCAGAAAGGATAACAAATATGTCCAGTTTGGCTTAACAAAGAAATCTGTGGTGAGCTTAAACACAAAAAAGAAGCTTACAAGAAGTGGAAGCTTGGTCAGATGACTAGGGAGGATTGTAAAAATACTGCTCAAGCATGCAGGAATGAAATCAGGAAGGCCAAAGTGCAATTGGAATTGCAGCTAGCAAGGAACATGAAAGGGAACAAGGGTTTCTACAGGTATGTTACCAATAAAAGGAAGATTAGGGCAAATGTGGGCCCCTTACAGAATGGGGGAGGCAATCTAGGGACAGAGGATGTGGAGAAAGCTGAGGTACTCAGTGCCTTTTTTGCCTCTGTCTTCACAGACAAGGTCAGCTCCCAGACTACTGCACTGGGCAGCACAGAATGGGGAAGAGGTGAACATCCCTCAGTGCTGAAGGAATAGGTTCAGGACTATTTAGAAAGATTGGACATACACAAGTCCAAGTGGCCAGATGCAATGCATCCGAGGGTGCTGAGGGAGTCAGCTGATGTGATTTCAGAGCCATTGGCTATTATCTTTTCCAGAAGAGTCTGTTTCTCCTCAAACGTAGAATCTAATTCCCAAGCCTTCACCTCACACTGGGGGATTTTCATATTCCCACCAATTACACCCAACTCACTAGATTCCTTAAGTCCTCAAAATGTGCTTTCCTCATATTTACTGCCCCTGAGATACTGGATTCAGTAACATCTCTGCCCCTTTCTATTCCTTTCCATGCTGAACCCTGCCAGCACATGCTCACTGTTTCCAGCTTCCCTAGGGATCTCCCATTTTTTCTAGGTCTTTCTCTCTCAGAGAGAGGCAGTTCCAGGGTGACTTCCCTTGTAGCTGGAAGTGTCTTCACTTTTGGGACATGGAATTACCCTTCGTGTTTCAGGAAACCATTTGGTGATGAACTTCTGGATGTGTGTGTTCCCAGCAGATGGGGACAGCTAAACCCTTCATAAGCAGACTGTCCTGCACTGCTGAGCATCCAGGGAGCAAGTGCCAGGATTTCACTGATGGAACATTCATGCTGACAGATGTCCTATGAATTCACCTGATCTCTCTTGTTTTCTGTCCCCTGAGCAGGGTTTCCAGTTTCCAAACCTGATGTGATCTCCAATCTGGAACTAGGGAAAGAATATTGGGTTCCAGATCTTCAGTGCTCAGAGGAATAAGAAATCCTAAGACATGCCTGTACAAGTGAGGAATCACTAAACCAACTCAAATTCTGAGTGTCTGAAAGAAACAGCTGGGATTCCCTACAAAGACTTTATGAGTGCTCTGATTTCAGGATTGTCCCCAGCTGTCATATCCTCAGGGCAGATATTGTTCATGGCTTCCTGGCAGTAGCTTCCTCCCAGACCTCCCTTCCCCCTGAATATTTGGTTGGGATGTGGAGGAAGAATTGATCCACTCCTCTATCTTCTTTGGGAAAGATGCAGGGGAATTCAGTTCCTGATTTTTAGTTTTCAGTCTCTCCAAGTCCTATTTTGGTATGCTCTCCCCTTTAGCATTCCGGTTTCTAGGGCTTCTCTCTCTGTCCTAGCAGGTGATGGGATGGTGAGTGAGAATGAGGAGCAGAATCGTCATCAGGAAAATGCTGAGCAAGTGGAACCACATGGGGTATTAGTGCAAAGATCCAAAGGGAATGTGACCAGGAGATGTGAACAGAGAAAAGCCTGTGAGAGTCAGCACACCCCAGAGAGGCAGCAGGACAACCAACCAAGGAAAGAAGTGGATAAATCCATTCATTGTCAGAAAATACATAAGGACTTCAAGGAAATCACTGCCCAGCAGGGAATCCCCACAGGTGAGAAAAACAATACATGCACTGAGTGCGGAAAGAACTTCAGTAGCCATTCCAGCCTTATTACACATCAGAGAATCCACACAGGCAAGCGACCCTATGAATGCTGTGAATGTGGGAAAAACTTCACTTGGAGCTCAACCCTTATTATACATCAGAGAATCCACACAGGCGAGAGACCCTATGAATGCCTAGAGTGTGGGAAAACATTCAGTCAGCGATCACATCTTATTACACATCGGAGAATCCACACAGAAGACAGACCCTATGAGTGCTGTGTGTGTGCAAAAAACTTCAGTGTAATCTCACACCTTATTAGACATCAGAGGATCCACACAGGAGAGCGGCCCTATGGATGCTGTGAGTGTGGGAAAACCTTCAGTTATCACTCAGGCCTTATTAGACATCAGAGAATTCACACAGGCAAGAGACCCTGTGAATGCTGTGAGTGCAGGAAAAACTTTGCTCGGAGCTCACACCTTATTACACATCAGAGGAGCCACACAGAAGAGCGACCCTATATATGCTTTGAGTGTGAGAAAAGCTTCCATCAGAGCTCAGCTCTTATTTATCATCAGAGAATCCACAAGGGAGACAAACACCATAAAAGCTTTGTCTAGGGCTGACAAAAGATCTTTTTTTCCTTTAATACCTTTGCTAATTCCCACATAGTGACCTTTAAGCCTACTTGTCATCATGGTCTCTCAGGTTCCCCCCTGCTGAGAGGACCACTTTTGTCTTTTAAAACTTGTCTTCTTTGAGGTGAATCCTGTGATCTTTTCTGTCAACTCCTTTGTCCTATGGCAACTCTATAATAATATAATAGCTGTGATGGGGTGACTAACCCACACTCACCCTGCAGGGTTTAATGCAGGTCAGATGGGCCAATTAACCCATTAGGCATCTGATTAAGGAGGATCAACTGGGCAAGAATAGGTGGGGCCTATAAGGCCCATGAGCTGAAAGCAGGAGCTGCTGGGAAAAGGCAGATGTTCTCAAGAGAAAGGGAGGCATGAGTGGTGATTGCAGGCAGCAGTCACTACCCAGAAGAGGGAGGTTTTGGGAATTGATAGGCCCATGAAGAGAAGGGGAACCAGTAAATAGGAATAAGCACAGGGATAGAGCAGTGAGGCTAGAGAGACAAAGCCCAGAGTGCTGAGCTGAGGGGCCCTGGGCTGGAACCCAGAGAGGAGAGCAGGCCTAGGCTCTGCTACCAGCCACTGGGCCAGTGGCACTGAGGCAGTGAGTGAGAAGAGTGCCTAAAACTATTAAGGAGATCAATCAGGCCTGAAAGGGGGAACCCAGATAGTAACATAGCCAAAGGCTAAGCCATGACGTGGGAGTGAGGCTGTGAGAGGAGCTGCAGGCAGGCAGCAGGGACAGAGTGATCAGGTGCAAACCACAGCCTTGAGCTGGTCCTGCCGCCTCCCTTGAGCTGCCGGGTGTCTGTCCCCAGGCGCCGGCGGTGGACAACTCGGGGAGGGACACCAGGGACTCTGCCGCCACCACGGCTCCTGCCCCCCCTGATCTGGGGGGTGCACCCTCGGCCGGGAGGAAAAACCGGGGAGGTAGTAAAAAGGGTAAAGGCCCAGCCCGGAAAGCAGCGCCTCCTGCGGCAAGGGCCCCTCCTCCTCCCCCTCTATCCTCTCCCGCTGTCCCTTCCACCAACTCTGGGGGCGGCGGCGCCCCCAGAGTGTACGCCCAGGTGGCCGCGGGCCCCCCGCCTGCCACTGCCAAGTCACCTGCCCTGACCACTGCCTCCAGTACCATCCCAGGTGGCCGGGGCCCCTTCCCCACCCTTACCAGGAGGCATGGGGTCCGGTGCCTCCTGGTGCCTGCCTTGCCCCACATGGAAACCTATGTGCAGGCGATGGCGCGGGTGGTGGGGTCCATGGCCGTGGTGGCGGCCTCTCAAATGTATGGCAAGGTGGTCTTCTTTCTGGTGTCGGAGGCCGCCGCCCAGGAGGCGGTGGAGATGGGCCTGGCGGTGGGGGGCGTCCATGTCCCAGTGGAGCCCCTGGAGGACCTGGGCGTACAGGTGGTCTTTTCCTCCATCCCGCCCTTCCTCCCCAATGCCGCCCTTCTGCCTTTCCTCGCCACCCTGGGGAAGCCCCTCTCCACCATCAGCCCGCTTCCCCTTGGCTGCAAGGACCCCGCCCTCTGCCACGTCCTCTCGTTCCCCCGGCAGGTGCAGCTGCAGCTACTGCCGGCGGTGGCGCGTGGCGGGGAGGCGCTTGAGGGGTCATTCCTGGTGCCCCATCAAGGGGCCCAGTACCGGGTCTATTATGCTATGGGGGAGGCCCGGTGCTACCTCTGCCGGGCGGCGGGGCACGTTCGGAGGGACTGCCCCCTGGCCCGGCATGGAGGGAAGCCTGGGACCCCCGAGACCTAAGGGGGCACCAGTCAGACCAGCGATGGTGCCCACCCCAGCCGTCTGGTCCCTGTGGCCAACCCCCCTCCATCAGCAAGAATCACCTGCGCTCGGGCCCCAGGGGCACCCCCCCTGGACCGCCCGGGCGAGCTGATGGGCCCCGCTGATGCCCGGAGCAGTCCAGCGGGGCCTGCGGAGGGGAGGGAGCCAGGGCCGGCACTGACGGGTATCGGAGGGGGCATGCCCCAGGGGGAGGCTTCTCCCTCCCCTGCTGTCCCACCCCCTCTTTCCGAAGCCCCAACCCCTGTACTCTTGCCCCCTGACCCTGCCCCCGCTGCCCAGTCCTCCACCTCAGGAGGCTGGGAGCTCGTACTATTGTTTATTTATGCAAAAACATGTAATTGACATTACATAATTAAACATTATTAAACCACAGTA
>ML675642.1:105839-122009 GCA_007922155.1 Mesoclemmys tuberculata
CATATTGGTCCCTTCTGACCTATGAGTCTATGAGTCTATGAGTAAGGTGTAACAGATTGTTTGGTGTAAGTAGCTGACACATATTCTAAGTGTCCATTCCAGGTAAAGTGGTTCACTATAGCTCTGCAGTCACAGGCTAGCAAAGGGGGGTTAGTAGGTTCAGATTGTTGTAAGTAATGTAATAAGTCAGAAATCCAGTGTCTTTATTAAGACCATGATCTTTTAGTGTCCAGCAAAGTTAGGAATTTAAGCTCTCAGGCTCATCTTTTGAAGGTGGTGGTCATGGTTCATGGGCAGATATGGAGTGATCATTTTGTGAAAAGTGTTTGCCCCCAGGTAATAGTGTATTTTTGTCTTTTATCATTTTTCTGTGTGTGTCTGATTTACCCACTTAATTGTTATTGGGGCATTTAGTGCAGTGGATGAGGTACACCACATTGATAGGCATGTGTGGGACCCATAGAACTGGAGAGGGGTGCTGCGGGAGGGTACTGATCAGTTTCGCAGTGAAGATATGCTCTCTATTTGCAGATGTGATTGCTAAAAAAAGAAACTCAGAAGGACAAATTCCAGGCACATTGCAAAGCCTTTCCGCCTAAATGTGTATGTGGAAAAAAAAAATCACAGCCCAACAGATATATGTTCAGACAAAGCATCTGATGTTGAACCCAATGCACAAAACATGGACATTTTTGCAGCTGTTTTCCATACCAAGGCAGTTAGCGAGTTGACTGATGTTACAGACAAGCAAAAGCCATTGTGCCTAGAATCTATCACGTGTGACATCAACTCAAAAGGGACTTACAACCACTTTCAACCCCCTCCCAGAGGTGAAATCACCTGCCATATTCTTGACTAGCCCTGGAGGTATTCTGAACTGCATGGGCCAGTTAGCAGCAGAAACCACATACAATCTGCATTCAAAGGGTATGTGATCAAAGGATCAATAACCTGCAACCTTCTTAGCTACAGCATGGCAGCCATGATGGGCATAATCAATAACACCTCTGAGCCAACAGCATGGTGTGCCCCAATAGTACTGATTACAAAGAAAACTAGAAAATACCCATTTGTGTGGATCTTCATTGAGAGCCAGTACATCTGTGAAGTCAAGGTGTGGACCAGCCATATAAAGCGGACAGCTGAGGCCTTGCATGTGCCTTATGTGCAGTGGAAGGTGCTGGATGAGATTGATGCAGTGAGAATCCAAGCATCCCCGCCCTCCCCCAGCTCTAACCACTACACCCCCAACTTCACCCGTATAAATGCCCTCTTCTCACAAAGGAGCTGCTCTATCTGAAATGCCCACTGCATGGTGCTCAAACAGACCCCTGTGGCATACGATGAGTGCACCTCCACTCCCTGTGGCCTACTCCCACTTTGTCCATTTGCATCCCAGTGGCACACCCATTCAACCCCCCCGCTCTACCTTGAGGACCAGCCCATTATAGGCCCATGCTGGGGAGAGAAGGGGGGACATGGATCTCTCTGCTCTGATGGGGTCTTCTCCTTTCTGAGGTACTGGCAAGTTGCCAAGTAGAGTTCCTTTTCCACAATGGGGACTCATAGACTCATAGGTCAGAAGGGACCAATATGATCATCTAGTCTGACCTCCCGCACAAGGCAGGCCACAAAACCCTACCCATACACATTTAAAGCCATGATCACACACCAGAAGCATCTCGAGTGGCATCTTCCCCCCCATCCCCAAGCTGGGGGCCCTGCCAGTGCAATCCCCCACCCCTGATCTCATTGATGGCCCCCATTAAACTGACAAAGACCCATGTGAAATAGACACTTTCCAGGCCTGGATCCCAGCTCCTGCCTTGTCCCTTCCACCCCCTCTTCCCACACCTAGGGAGGACGAAGCCCATCTGTATGCCTCATAACTATTTCCTCACCTCTCCCTTCCCCTCTCTTCTCATCCCTGGACCTGTCCTGCAAGGCTAGCCTGATCTCCCACCCCCTGTAGTGACTCCAGCAGACCTATCCTCTTGCCAGCCCAGAACCCACCAACCAAATCACCCCCCTTGAAATATCTTGGCCTGGCAGCATCCTCAGAGCTTGGGGTGCAGATAAAGCAGTTTTGGCCCCCTTCCTGCCAACTCCTAAACACCCTCACTGCCCCCCCATTCCCCATCCCACTACACTGCCACTAAAACCCATGTTATACGCAAACCTCATTAACATCCCCAGGGAGCCTAGATTACAAACCATGGGGGGGAGAGCAACTGACACCTCACATGAAATCAAGGTCCATCACAGACACCTTGCCCAAGATCAGGGCTCCTGGCATGCTGGGCATCACCCAGCCCTAATGAAAGACAGTCCCTGCCCCAGATAGCATGGTTGAAATAGAGCAGCGGTGTGGAAAGGAAACTGAGGCCAAGACACCGCCCAAACTTTCACATGGGATTGGGCTCGCATCCAGCCAACAAGGCACACGTACCCCCATGCCTCCAAGGTCTTGCTGCAGAACATCACTGAGACGCAGGAGCCCGAGGAGGCCCCAGGTAGAGTACCCACCCCCTATTAGCCTGCTTTAATGTGTATGGCCAGTTTTTTCCTTCACCACAGCTGTGGGGTCAGCGCTATTCTTTTCAGGAGGCTTGTGGGGTTAGATTGCGGCCTAGGGCCCCAGCTCCTGAAGTCACAGATTGCCGCATGAGCTTGCCTTTCAATTAGTTTCTAGCCCACAGAAAGCCTGAGCTGATCACTCAGGGCATGGAGCGCTACCCTGAGCAAAACTCTCTCAGCCTGCAGAGAGCCTGAACCGACTGCTCAACAACGGGGAGCTGCCCTGATTGCAACCATGCAGCAAGGCTCTGTCATTGCTACTGAGGTCAGTGTAGCAGGCAGGCCCTAGCTGTCAGGTAACAGATACATTCATCATCTCTCTCCCCATCACCGCCCCACAAGCACCAGCACTGCTCAGGGAACTACTACGGCACCCACGGGCTGTATTGCAGTCCTCTCAGAATAAGCTGCTCAGCAGCTGGGCCTTGGATCGGGAGCTTCTTCCCAGGGATGCTAAGATCTGAATCTAGGCACCCCTCTTACAAACACACCCCCTTTCACACAGGCAGCAGGCAAGAGCTTAGTGTGGTCTTGCCCTCCAGAAACTCTCCATCCCGAGACCCCACAAGTAGAATTGCCCCCTCCACTAAAAGTACTTTATTTGAAAGCAATGTGGGCGGATCACACAGGTCAGCGCTCACCAGGCAACCCACGCCATGGTGACTCAGGAGGATGAGGGTCACGCAAGCTGCCCATGCTCCCCTCTGGAAAGGTGAGGAGGGGGGGGTCTATGCATCTGAGCTGCTCCCTGTCAGAGGAGGTGCCTAAATGGGGCAGGTGGAGAAAGGGACTGGGACCTGGAAGGCAGCAGTAACTGCCCCAGTGAATCCTTGGCTGCTGGACTCTGGCCTCAGCATGTGCCAAAGCCTCTGCCCCTCTGCTATCCTGGGCTGCTGGTTCACAAGGTGAAGGCTCACTGGTTCCTCCGCCGTGCCCCCTGGCTGGCCCCACCAGAGTCTCCACTAGTGCCTGCGACAGGGCCCCCCGCAGCCACCACCTCAGCTGCTGCCTCGTTGTACTGGGTAATCCAGGCCTTGGGATCCTTGCTCTGGATCTGATGGGGAGAAACAGAAAGGGGGTGGGGGGAAAGTTCAGAGACTGGGCTGCAATCACCCCTGGGATCTGCATGGGCATCAGCAGCCCTCACAGGGGAGAGGCCTACTGCCCCCTGCGGGGTATCCCCAGGCATCCTGGGGTACCCCTCCCCCCAAGGCTCAGCCCTCTTGGTTGCCCATGGACTGTCCCCTCATTTCCCCAAGCCCTGCTCCCTAGGGTTTTAGCCCTAATTTCCCCTCAGCCTCCACTTAGTGACCCCCCACTCCCAAGCACCCAAGCCTCAGCCCTCTTGGGGGCTCAGGCACTGCTCTCCCTACATCCCAGAGCCCCCACCTTCCCAGCAGGCAGGTACCTTGGCGATGAAGTGCAGGATCTGCATCTTGGAGGTTTCCTTGGCAGCCCGTGCCCCCCACTGGAACTCAAACTCGGGGGGGTCCGTGTGGGGCATGCGGTTGTACTCCAGGTATCTGAGGGAGTGGGACATGGCAATCAGCGACCTCATCGCCTTCCCCAGCCCATCAAATCATACCCTCCTCCACCGTCACTGAACCCACATCCTCCCTCTGGGATTGCCTTGTCCCGCCCTCCACACTTCCTCCTGAACAGCAGCTGTATGACCCCCAATAACCTGCTCCCAGAACGGCCAAGGGACTGGGCTCACTACAGTTGGGTTCCAGCTGGCCTGCTACTCCTGACCTCCCCTGGGCCTGTTTCCCCTCAGTCTCCTGGTGAGTCCAGGCTCCACCCCCACCGCAAATCCATGGCCCTTCAGGCTATCCACTCTCCAGAGCCTCTGGGACCAGCCCTCCTTCCCTGAGGGAAAAGGGATCACTGGATCGCCCCAGCCCATGGAGAAGAGTGAGGGGCCAGCCCAGGCTGCATGTGTGTCCGATACCCGCTAGCACAGGACACCAGTCTCTAGGTCACCTGTGTGAAGGGGCAACGAGATCCTCTGCGGCGTGGTATAAACAGCCAGGCTATGGGCTCCACCAGGCTGCTCTGTACACACCGGTTACACGGGATTCAAACTGGCCACCCCTAGACTCACAAGGCAGCCACCTAAGGTGCCAAGCCACTGCAGCCCCTTGGACAGGGCCCAAATCTACTGATGTGCATGGAAGCTGAGTGAGAGCAGGACTCCTGGGTTCTGTGCCTGATACTGGGAAGGGAGTTGGGCCTACTGGTTAGAGGGGGGACTGGGAGCCAGGACTTACCACCAGCCCTTCATCTCTCCTATCCCTTTAGACCCACTCCCCTTCTATAGCCATGAATAGAACCCAGGAGTCCTGGCTCCCAGCCCTCCCCTGCTCTAACCACTAGACACCCCTCTCACGCCCGAACTTACTTTTGCCGGACAAACTCCTCAGTCACCAACTTCTTGACATCCCCGAATACATCATGTTTCTCTCTGGAGGGTTGTGGATATGAATGTGTTAAAGGGGTGGGGCATCAAGGGGCACAGCCCACTCACTGCTCCATTGCAAGCTCCTTCATTGGCTAGCTGGTGTCCAGCAGGGTAGGAGCCTACAGCTGGGGGATGCAGGAGAGTTAACACCTGGTACCCCAGAGCCCGCACGTACCCAGGGTCAACTCGCAGTCTCCTCAACATCTCCCACACAGCAGCTGAAAGGGCAGAGCAAGATTGTCAGTCAGGAGGCGAGGCCCATAGGAAAGGGGTGGGGCCTTGCAGGGAAGGGGCGGGACTTACATTCCTTAGCAGCATTGCCCTTCATGAAGATGAAGCTGAGGATAACTGTGAGGAGGCCCAGCTTTGCCGTGCTATCATCCCTGCAACACACAAAGGGACATCACTCATTCAGGGAACTTGGCTCCCAGCCCCTGAGCTAGGGACTACTCCTGGGGGAATTGTGCGCCTAAACATTCTGCACATTATTTTAAAATTCTGAATATTTTATGTCTCAAAACACCACTATATAAACACACCAGTTTGAATCATATTGGAAATAAATTTCCAAAATACCTGTTAGCAACTACTGTAACAATCCAGACAAAAACAATTCCCCCAGGAGTAGAGAATTAAAGAAGCCCCTACAACAATGCAGTTCCTGTTTCTCTGCCTCCTCCTCCCTCAGAGCCCAGACATGGGTTCCCCCAGCCCAAACACTCACACGCCCTACCCCCCGCCAGAGCCCAGCTGCGGCCCCCCCACCTTCCCAAGCCAAAACACTCAGACCCCCTTTCCCCCAGAGATCCAGAGGGAGAAACAGCCTGATGCTGGGTCCCAGACTTGTATGGTTTCCTGCATGCTGGGCCAGGAACTGTAGCTTCTGTGAACCCTCCAGCTTCCCCACTCTCCCCATGTCTTCTATTTCTGAGCTACGGAGCTGGGTTCTGCCAGGTCCCATGGCCCCTAGTGGTGGCCAGCAACTCTTCAGCCCATTTCTGCACAGAATTCCCCCAGGAGTAAGAGACAGCCTATAGACTGCCAATCAATGGATGTTACAAAGGAGCCTTCTAGCCACTAGGGGACAGGGGAACACAATTCAAGGATAGAGGCATGAAGGGATCAGCCATGGCAGTTTTGGGGATGGGGTTTGGTGGGTGGGTGAAACCTATTGACACAGATTAACCCTTAAGGGCTAAGGGTTAAACCCATTGAGGGGAGAGATGGGTGATTGTCACATTGCCCTCCACTCCAGCCAGCCAGCTGGCCCCCTCCCTCCCTTACTGTTTCAGATTCTCCCCTTCCAGGCGTGGCAGGTTGCTGACCAGGATGTAGATGTGATGCTTGGTGTCTATCTCCACCAGCTGCAGCCCAAAAACCTGTAGGGGGAAAGTTTAACTTTAGAGAGGCATGCGATGGGGAGTGGGGTCTTTAGTTTAAAGCAGGGTGTGTGGGGAGCCAGGACCCCTGGGTTCTGTCCCTGATACTGGGAGGGGAGTGGCAAGAGGAAAGGGCTGCAACATAAGGTAGCCAAGAGAATATCGACCCAGGGCATGCAGGAAACACAACAGCGCTAGAGGATGTTTAAAGATCGCTCAGGTGAAAGATGGTCTCTCATGCAGCACAGTGCCCATTAGCACCTGGCACTGACTGCCAAGGGAGAGCGCCCCCCCTGCTGAATCCCCTGCAGCACAGCACCCCCTTGCGACTGCCACAGGGGAGCCCCACCTGCTGGAGTGTCCTGCTGGCTCGGTTAATGATCTCAGAGTAGGCACTTTTGTAGTCCTTGATGACGTTCTTCAGGATATCTAAAAGGGGGAAGAGAAAGAGACGTGTTACAGCCATTCTCATGGCTCCTTGTGTCCCCTGCTGGCAGGACAGGCCCCTGCAGTGGTAACCCTCTAACCCAGCAGGACCACTGGCAGAACTAGAAACAGAACCCAGGGGTCTGGAGTTGTTACTTCTTAGTGACTGTTCCAGATATTATTCCCATTTTCATGAGATTCCTCCTTCCAGGGATCCCATAGCCTGCACTGTGGGGATCTAAGTTGGGTCTCTGAATGTTTCAAACCTTATTGGTAACTCACATTGAGGGGACTAGGAAATCAGGACTCCTGGGTTTCATCCCTGGCTCTGGGAGGGGAGTGGGGTCTAGCGGGTCAGCGCAGAGGGGGCTGAGAGTCGGGACTCCTGGGTTCTATCCCCAGCTCTGAGAGGGGAGCGCAGCACGGTGGCTACAGAAAGGCTAATTAAAGCATACGGCACATCGTGTAAAAGGCAGTGTTGCTGAATGGCTGAGTTCTGGCTCTGCCACCTCAAAGATCTGGATGCAGAATGAGAGGGGAATAGAAGTGGCCTCAGGGAGCCCCTCTGCTAACTTGAGAGGGCAGCAGGACCTCACCCTAAGCTCCATGACTATCTAGCAGGCCTCTTACCTGCCCGTTTGATGGGGATTTTCTTCTGATCCTTTACCAGGAGGAATTGCACCAATTCGCTCATCTGCAAGGAGAGAACATAGTGCATTATCCAGTGGTCCTCAACTGGGGGTCTGCCTCAAGATCTTCCCCAGAGGTCCATCAACTCATCTAGATATCTGCCTAGTTTTACAACAGGCTACATAAAAAGCACTAGCGAAGTCAGTACAAACTAAAAGGTCACACAGACAACGACTTGTTTAGTTGTACACGGTAAGTATCGCATTGAAATGAAAAACACCTGATTTATGCTATGATGACATGGTAAAAATGAGAAAGTCGCGACTGCTCAGCAGTGGCGTGGGGGACCCCCTGTAGCAAGCACATTTTTAAGTAGCTGAAAAGGGGGGTTCAGGAGAAGGCAAAGACAAGACAACGCGGACTCCCGGGGAGGGGGCAGCAGTACGGGGAGGGAGGGCTCGGGGCAGCAACGGGACCACAGCGGCGCCATCCCCACCTTCTGATCCACTTGCGCGGGGGAGAGTCTCTCCAGGCCCCGCTGCACCTGGCTGGCGGGCGGGCTCAGCGCGCACTCCTCCTCGGCGGCCGCGGCGCCGGCCTGGCAGAGAGCGCGGTCAGTGCTCGCTGGGCGGGGCCCGGCCGCGGGGCCCCCCACGACCCCCGAGCACGGTCCAGTTACCTGGGCGGGCGCGGGGCCCTTACTGCGCCTGCGCTGCGCCATGGCGGCCGGGCGCCGCCCCTCGCGCTGCCCGGGCCTGTGCGGAGCCGGGGGCACCGCGCGCAGCCTCTGCCTCGGGCCGGGTCAGGTCGGAGCCCGGTTGCGCCCGCGCCCGCTCCCGCTCCCGCCACCGGACCGGGCCGGGCTGGGCAGCGCCGAGGGTCCCCAGCGGCCGCTTCCCGCGCGCCCGACACGCCCCGATCGATCAGCGGCGCCTCTGACCCCCCGCGCGCGCCTCCCGCCTGCGCTGCCACTGGCTCCGCCCCCCTCTGCCTATGCGCCGCGCCAGCCCATAGCGCTGCCCACTAGCCCGCCCCGCCCCCATAGCACCTCCCTTTCGCGCGCTTCACGGTGCCCTCCGCCCCCCGCCCGCGCGCGGGTAACGTTCCAGGCGAAAGGGGCGGTTGGGCCGTTACCTCACGTGCGGCCCTCGGCCGTGCCCCCGGCCCCCTCCCCCGCCGCAGCACGGCCCCGGGCAGAGCCCGGCCCCTGGCTCCAGCCCTGCTTTACCCACTGCCCGCCAGCGCCACGGGAGCTCCCGGCGGCCTGGATCCTGGCCCCGCGCCGAGCGAGCCCAGTAGCCGTGAAGCGGCAGGACGCGCGCTCAGGGTTTCTCGCCCGCTCGGTGCCAAGCCCCGCTTGCGGCCCTCCGGAGCTGCCGAGGAGAGCGCAGGGCTCGGCGCCACTTCACGGGCGGGCCCGCGTGGCGGGGAGAGCCCCCTGGATCCCAGCTCACGGTGCCATAGCTCGGGGAGATCCCGAGGCTCTCAGCCCGCGTGCAGCTGCGACCTCCCTCGGATCGCTCCGGCTCCAGCTGAGCCGTCAGCACGCCAGGCAGCTGCCGCTCCGCTCACGTTACTCCAGATCCCGGGGTCTGGCTTCTGTTGGCCTGTTTGCAGGCGCCCTCTCGTTTTCTTTCCTTTCTCACCCGGAGCACGGACTCTCCTGAACACTTCGTTTCGATTTCATCCTACGGAGGAGACCGTGAAGACCTGGCCTCCCACCAGCCTCAAGGAGGTGGACAGACATGGCTTGTGTCAGCGTGAATGCCACTGATATGTGGGAGTGGGGGGCGAAATCCATGAAGCTTTAAAAAGTGCATCCCAAAATAGATCTCAGAGACTGATTCTTTTCAGTGGAGCTGTGGGAACACCTCATGCCAATGCTACAACAGCTGCTGCTGTTTTCCTTCACTCTGTTGCCCTGCCGGGAATCTCCACCCAGCAGCAGGCACCTGCTTTTTCGAGATGTGAGTCTGATGTTTTTTATTCTCCTTGCTAAGTTTTGGGCTGTAGTGACTACAGCAGAAGATGTGAAACCCAGGATCCCTAATCTTGTTTCTCAGCTCCAAACCACAATTGCATCTCATGCTCTCTGCTCTAACCACTAGAACCCACTTCCCTCAGAGCCAGGGTTAGAACCCATGAGTCCTGACACCCATCCCCACTGTTCTAACTCACTAGACCCTACTGCCCTTCCAGATGTGGGGAGAGAACCCACAAGTCCTGATTTCAATTTAGTTATCTAGCACAGTGATGCTCAATTAGGGGTAGTCATACCCCCAGGGGTACACAGAGGTCTTCCAGGGGGCACATCAACTCACCTAGATATTTGCCTAGTTTTACAGCAGGCTACATAAAAAGCAATAGCAAAGTCAATGGCTTTTATACTGTTCTATATACTATACACCTAAAGAGTCGTGGACTGATAGGGAATGGGAGGGGTTCATGGCCCCTGGGCACCAGCCTGAGGGGGGTGCCACTGGCCAGGCCTTTTGGATGAGAGACACACAGGAGGCTCTGAGGGGTGGCTGGAAAGAGCCCAGGGACGGGTGTGGGAGTGGGGAGCTGTGGATGACCAGGAGGAACTCTCCCCGCCCCACTACCTCCTGGCTGCAGGGTGAGGCCACCCCGCCCAGAAGGGGGAGCCGGCACCAAATCTGATTGGGCTGCAGGGCTGGAGTGGGGCGGTGGTGGAGTTGGGTCAGAGTTAGGGAGCCCCTGCCATGAGTGTCAGACAGTCCCTGGGTGCAGGAGGACAAAAACGGCATGCCCCCAGTGCAGGTACAAACCCACACCCCTGAGGCAGCTGGGGGGTGGCACCATCTGGTGGGAGCCGGGGATCCCTCCTGCCGTATGCAGGGGGTGTGTGAGGCCTGGGGTGGGGAGCACAAATACAAGCATTGGCCCCTGTTTGCCAGAGACCCACAGTACACCACTGCACCTAAATTTAAGTACAGAATTTATATTCCAATCAATTTATTTTATAATTATATGGTAAAAATGAGAATAACAGTTTTTCAGTAATGTGTTGTGACACATTTGTATTTTTATGTCTGATTTTGTAAGCAAATAGTTTTTAAGTGAGGTGAAATTTGGGGTATGCAAGACAATCAGACTTCTGAAAGGGGTACAGTAATCTGGAAATGTTG
Source organism: Mesoclemmys tuberculata (assembly GCA_007922155.1). NCBI lineage: Eukaryota > Metazoa > Chordata > Testudines > Chelidae > Mesoclemmys > Mesoclemmys tuberculata. The sequence continues at coordinate 116,462 of ML675642.1, forward strand.
AGAACCACTGATCTAGTCACTCTGATCCCATCTCCTCTACTCAAAACTATTCTTGTTTTAAAACTGTAGTTAAAGTCTGCATCAAGTGGGCTGGATCCCACCACCCACACCCCTTGTGTGTCACTTGTCTCTAGACTGTAAGGCAGATGCTGGATCTTTCAGAACTAGGTTTATCCAGAACCTAGTGCAACATAAGACTGATCCTGAGTGAGACCGTCTGGTGCTACTGTAATACTGGTGTGAAATAGTGAAGATGGGCAGAGGGGAGAAAAGAGCCAATAAAAATGAAAGCCACTGCATTCTGTCAATGGAAAAAGAAGGGGATCTGACCCAATTGACTCCAATGAAGCTATGCCTGCTTATGGGCGTGATTGCCTGAGAAATGAGGCTAGTAACTTATGTCAAGCCTAGGCCTACATGGCGAAGATGTTCTCACTGTGTAATCCCCATAGTTTCCTCATGTATGTAAGTTTTAGGAGTGCTTTTCTGATATTGTCTCTGGCAGATGCAACTCCAGGAAGGCTGGGATCTTCACAGGAGGAATGTGATTGAGGCTATAGCTACACTGCAGCTTAAGTTGAAATAAGTTAAGTCGCTTAGGGGTGTGAATTAGCCACCTCGCTGAGCGACATAATTTATGCCGATTTAAGTGCCAGTGTGGACAGTGCTATGTTAGCAGGAGAGCTCCCGCCAACCTAGCTATCGCCACTCACGGGGATTGTAGTAATTAAGCCAACTGGAGAATTCTCCCATCGGCTTAGAGGGCTACACAGACAGCTTACAGTGGCACAGCTACAAGATCTCTAGTGTAGACATAGACTGAGACATACACTGACAGCAATTTGTCAGGCCTGACACACACACTACACCTAACACACTGCTGTCATGGAAGGAGCATGGGTCGCTTGCTGGTGGATTCCCTGCAGCTTGAGGTCTTCAAATCTCACTTTTGAGGATTTCAATAACTCAGTCATGGGTTCGGGGTTGTTATAAATGTGTATGGGTAGGGTTTTGTGGCCTGCCTTGTGCGGGAGGTCAGACTAGATGATCATATTGGTCCCTTCTGACCTATGAGTCTATGAGTCTAAATGAAAGCTGGTGGCACAGCGGTCATTAATATCATTGTGTGATTTGCATGGTGGATGGTGTGTTAAGAATTATATGCATCTGCTGGAAATACGTTCCTAAAATAAATTTTGAAGGCAGAAATGATGGACAAATTTGTTTTAGACAGAGGAATATTGATTTCCCTGTTTGCTTAGGTGATGCCACAGACAATGGGGAATCCATTTGCATCCGAGGTAAACACCAGTTACCAGGATGAGGAAACAGCTTGGCATCAGCACATTGGAGTCTGAACCCAGGGGACCAGCCTGACTCTTGAGACAAAGACTATGAACTTTAGGAAATACAAGGAGAAGCAAAAGGGCATCTTGTTATCCCTGACTAAAGGAATAAAGAGGCCAGTGCTCTCTGTATGGTGGACACCATGCCACATGCGTGGGACATACCAGGGTACAATCCATACCAGTGCGGGGCTGTCACTCCTGCCCAGTAACCTGGGCTGCCTTGCTGCTGCAACCTCCAACCTGGTCTGCTCACAAACAGCCTGCCAGCATGCAACTCGTTCCCAGATGTGTTTGTGTAACTGTACGCTGCCAGTTGCACTTGGACTACACTCTGGCTTTTCCCAGCCTTGGTTATACTACAGGGTGACCCCCAACACACTACCAGTCCTGGATTTTCCCCCAGAGCTGTATGTCTTGTGCTGCCCAGCCTTCTCGTGGACAGTCCAAATATATATTAAGTCTTATTTCTTTAAGGGAATAAATACACATTACTTTAAGTAGTTACCCACACACTAACTTTAAACACATTAGATTAGATAAAACAATTAAACAAGTTTATTAACTACAAAGAGATTTTGAGTACAAGTAATAAGGCATAAAAGTCAGAAGTGGTTATAAGAAAAATAAAGATAAAATGCTTTCTAGTACCTAGCTTAACCAAATACCTATATATTAGATTCAAGCGAAGTTTCTTACCACATGCTTCTAGCAGCATTACTGACCAAACTTCAGGTCAATCAGGACCCTTCCCTCAGAATCCAGTGGCTGTTTCCATTGTCTTCTCAGGTGCAGAGAATGAGACAGGCAGGGAGAGAGAAAGGAGTGTCTAGGGGTGTTGCACCTCTTGTTTACAGTTTTGTTTAAGTCCCTCTTTGCAAAGCATTTCCACCTGAGACACAGGCAGTCTGGTAGAAGGAGACTCTAGGCTGTTTCTTTACTAAGATAGATGCATATCTCTTTGTCCCTGCTTCCCTTCCTTGCCAAAGACTGGTCACTTGGTAGGTAATGGGCTCATTAGCTTTGTTGACACCTGGCTAGGGCATCAACTAGCCCTTTTTGTCTTTGAGAAACTGATTTAACCACTCCCCAGACTTGCCTGGGTCTCACGTTATGTGGGAAGGTCTGCATCATGAGAACAAGCACCTCTACTCTATTTTCACACTTTCTAATCTTCCAAAGTAGCTGGTGTAGTAAAGTCAGGCCAGAGGGCTACCAAAGCATGTACCAGGGCCGGTATGTGGGCCCTAAAGGTTTAAAGGCCCTTTGCCCTGCAGGCAGAGGAGAGACTGCAGCAGGGCAATTAGAGACACTTGGACCCAATGAAGGCCTACACTAGGTGTACTTAAACCCTGCCTTCCCAAGGGGGTGGGGGGAGAAGGGAACAAGCTAGGAGGAAGCTGCCAGGCTTGTGGTGGCTAGAGAAGGTTCCCTCCCAGACCAGGAGACAAAGCTCCTATGCAGCCAGGGAAGACGGGGTAGCTGCAGGCACCCTGGCCCAGGAAGACAGGCAAATCACGAGACCCACCAGGGGGAAGCCGGCAATTTGCCACACTGGACATAAAGGAGAATTGATGCGAATGCATAACACACCAGAGCAAAACTAAGAGACAAAAGCATAGAATCAACATTTATGTATCTGGCTGTCTGAACTTGGAATCTGACACATCCATTTCCTCATTGCTTAACATCACTTACACAGTGTGAAAGTCCTAGTTGTCCACCAAAGGAGTCAGACTTGGATCCATGGGGAAGGAATGATCTCTGAAGGCACCATCTCTCTTCTCTCTCTTTTTTTGCCTCCTGAAATTTGGATACAAATGGTAAAGGACAATTGTTCCCAGTTTAACTATGGCATCCTCAAGGACCTTAATCAAATGCTACTAAACTAGGGAAAGGTTCTAAATGCAGTTTTACCTGAGCCATAGGAGTCCTTCTCTGGGGTGAAAACCAACCAGTGGTTACTACCTGTTACTACCTGTGTGCTTGCCAAATCCTTAGCCTCAGTCACGATAAATTTACACTTCTGTGGAGTAGAATACCAAACCATCCAAAATCTCAGTAATATTAGGGAGGAATGGCTTCTCCAAATATGTCCAATTTGTGTCTTTAGTCTGGTAGCACAAGTCTAAATTCGAGCCTAGAAACAGGACTGCATCAGAATCCCTGCAAGCCACCAAAGGTGGCGTCCCTATTAAAAAATAGCTATTCTGCAACTACCCTACCTTCAGCACTGACTTCATTTTATACACATTTGCAACATGTACAAAAGATGAGTTCAGCAAAAATGCCACTCCCATCTTCTCCACATCTACACAGATAGAGACAGTGTTCCCAAAACACAGGGCAACACACACCTGATCAAGAAGGAAATATTTTCATTAGTAACCTCCTGGAGGGCCTGGGCTACAACTCCTTTGGGAAAAAAATACATGTTTATTTTACATAGTTCCAAGTCACTTCCTCTGGAATTCTCTTCCAAGACCTCCTGAAATGATATTGACCTAACCAGTTGAATATTGGTGTGATTGTAGCCAGTTACTTCAGTTAGATGCACAGTTTGGAGTGTTATTTACCATATCTAAGTGAAGATTTTAAAACACTACTGTTTCCATGGTAGCACGTCCAATAGATTGATGCATTCTTTCCTGATGACTGACCTGCACTTTAACTCCCCCATGGGCCATGTCATCATGGAGGAGTGGAGGAAAATAAACAAAAATAAAGTAAGAAGTAACTATTTTAGCAAATGGTCATTTGTCTCAAAGTCCCCACTAAATATGAGCTACATTCGGTCTAACAAAACTACTATCCAGTGATGTGACTAAATGGCCTTCAGGAAAGAGAGAAAACCCCACAATACCAAGGGATATGACACTTTCAGTTTCATATAAACTGAAATTCCAGAGCAAGATACATTTAATGACACAAAATCAGAACAGATTCTCCCATTGTGTTGTAATCTGATCCGTTCAAACATGCTTCACTCAGTGCCATCTCAGTATTTTTTAATCATATTATTTACAGAAGTTTTAGCATAATCATAATGGAAAAAAACAGCCAAACTTCCCATCAGCAAACAATTCCATCTTAGCAGGAAAAAGACCAGAAGTAGCTTTGCCAATACAGGGAAACAGATTAAAGCACAGAACAATTACTCTGTGTTTGGGATTCATTCAAATTCCTGCCCCAGATCTGCAACACTTTCATCTCCAGCCCTAATGAGTCTGATTTAGGATGACATTGCAATATCTACATGCAGAGAACTGAGAACGCTGCATCACATGGCATTTTGGGAGGTGGAGAGGTAGAGTGTGGGGAGGATAAACTCTATGGACGTGTCTACACTGCCAAAAAGAAAAGAAAAAGGGCGGTGATTCTCAGATACTGGGTCTATAGACTCCGGCTCATGCTCCTGTGCTAAAAGCCCACCCAGGCTTCAGAGCCTGAGCTCTGCCTCAGCTGTTTACTTGGCTATTTTTAGGGCTGCAGCATAAGCCCAAGTCTGTAGACCCAGGCTCTAAGAGTTGCTGCTGCAGGATTTATGGAGTGCAGACATACCCAATCTGTCCCCAAAGGGGGAACTCAGTAACTGTGATAATCACTCTGCTGACAGCGGGGGACAATACGAATGTGATGCCCAGTTTGTCTAGGTAGGAAAAGTGATGGAGGTCAAGGGGGAATATGCTAGATAACTCTGGCTTCTCTGGGCTATGTCTGCACTGCAAGAATAACTGTGGGTTTCCATCAGGATAGCTAAGTAGCTCCATGCAAAATCTTAGTGGAGACAAGGCCCAGGCCGATTATACCTCACTGTAGCCCTACCTGGGCTGATGGAGATACTCCCACCACTAACAGGCCAGAGGAGTCAATAGAAGGGGCCAAAGGATTCACTCCAAAGAAGGGTGAGAAGCAAAAGCAGGCAGCTCAGAGGGGAAGTGGAGAGATCATGGTGGCACAAATGGCGCAGACAGCCTTAAAGGTCACTGGAATTAGCAAAAGTATTAAAAAGTATCTTTGGCCAGCCCTAGTCAATGCATTTTATGGGTTTACTCTCCTTTGTGGATCCTCTGATGTCTAATAAGGTTTGAACGGTCATTGAAGCTTTTCCCGCACTTGGAGCATTTAAAGGGTCTGTCTCCTGTGTGGATTGTCTCATGTCTAATAAGGTCTGAGCTGCGAGTGAAGCTTTTCCCACACTC
>ML675642.1:122019-134226 GCA_007922155.1 Mesoclemmys tuberculata
TCATGTCTAATAAGGTCTGAGCTGCGAGTGAAGCTTTTCCCACACTCTGAGCATCTATAGGGTCTCTCGCCCATGTGGGTTCTCTGATGTTGAGTAAGGTTTGAGCTGTCAGTGAAGCTTTTCCCACAATCATGGCATTTAAAGGGTCTATTTCCTGTGTGGATTCGCCAATGTTTAATAAGGTTTGAACGCTGATTGAAGCTTTTCCCGCACTCAGAGCATTTATATGGTCTCGTTCCAGTGTGGATTCTCCAGTGTGTAATAAGGTTTGAACGGCTACTGAAATTTTTCCCACACTCAGTGCAGGTGTTTTTTCTCTCTCCTGTGGAGATTCTTTGCTGGGCTGGGCTTTCCTGGAGATCCTTGCCGCTTCCCTGACAATCCCCTGGCTGATTTCTATGCTGCCTCTCTGGCCAGTGCTGACTGTCATGATCTTTTCTCTGCCCACAACTCCAGTAAACATTCCCTTTAGAGCTTTCTGATAACATCCCAGATGGTTCCACTTCCTCAGGATCTTTCTGCTGACGATTCTCCTCCTTGTTCTTACTCACTGTCCCTTCACCTGCTGGGAGAAAGAGAGAATCCAGACAGAAGCTATTCCAGGTGCTGAGCAGAAAGGAAACTCAAAGAAGGGAGGGAAAAGAGGGAAACAAACTCCAGTAATTCTTGGAGAAATGGAAAAAAAATCAGGAGCTGAAACTCCCCCCATCCCTAGAGATGAAAGAGGAGGGGATCAGTTCTGCTTCCATAACCCATGAGAACACTCAGGAGAAGCGAGACTGGGGAGGAAGCTACTGCCAGGTGTCAGTGAACATAGGTGGAAAGCTGTGACCTCCTTCATGAGGACACATCACATACTGGGGACAACCCTGAATTCAGAGAATTCACAAGGTCTCTGTAGAGAATCCCAGCTGTCTTCTTCAGACACAAAGCAGTTTTGAGTTAGTTTAATTGATTCCTACCCATGCAGGCATCTCCCAGGATCTCTCTTTCTTCTAAGCCCTGGAGACCCAGGACCCATGGTTCTTCTTGTTCCGGCTGAGAGACATCATTAGGTTTGGAAACTGTAAACCCTGCTCAGGGGAAAGAAACCAAGGGAGATCAGGTGAATTGGTGGGACATTTGTCACAATGTTCCATGATTTTAACCCTAGCTCCTTTTAATGCAGTAAAATCGAGGTGCCCAAACTTCAGGACACTGTTAATGGGAGAATTTAACTATCTGCATCTCTGCTGGGAACACACACAGCCAGACACCCATCATCAAAGGGGATTCTAAAACACAGAGAATGCAATTGTATGTCCCAGAAAGTGGAGACTGCAGACAGAGAAGTGCTTCTCCCTGACAGAGGGGCCCAGTGACAATGAGAGGGTTGGAAGGGACTTCAAGCAGATCATCTAGTCCAACCCTCTGCTCAAAGCAGGACTAACCCCAACTAAATCATCCCAGCCAGGGCTTTTTCACCTCCCTAGGTAACCCATTCCAGTGCTTCATCACCCTCCTAGAGAAAAAGTTTTCCCTAATATCCAGCCTTGACCTTCCCCACAAGCTAGCTAGGGTTCAGCGTAGCGAGGGATACGTGGGAGTGAGGTTGACACCAAATGCAGTAGTTTGGGGGCTTATATGTCAGGAAAGTGCATTTTGGAAAATTACAGAATCTAGCAAGTCAGGTGCAGTGGGAGGGAGGATTAAATTACCCCAGGGGGTGGAGAAGGCTGGGGAATTAGACATTATAATTCAGATGAAACAGGCTCTAATTCCTTTGAAAAAGGAGAATTTGAGAAATAAGACTCAGGCCACATGACCCAAAGTGGGACCAGCTTAAGATCCAAGGAGACTGCAGGGAAGAAAAGCAGTGGTTGCTGCAGATAGGGAGGGGAAGCGAGTCCCCAGAAGTCTCTCTCCCATCCTGTGACATCACCAAGGCCTGGTCTACACTTACCTTGCGGATTTGGCGGTAGTCGACGGGAGATACGTAAGTGACATAAATCACTTGTGTATCTCCTGTCGACTTCGCTGTGTCTGTTCCGCGCGCCATCCACACTGTGCTGCACCGAAGGGAACAGTGTTCCCTTCGATGCAATGCTACACCACTTACCAGGGTAGTTTTCCTACATCGATTTCTGGATCAACTGAGCAGGTCTACACAGACCGCTCAGTTGATCCAGAGACATCGAACTGACAGCGGCGAATTTGATTTAGCTGAGGTTAGTCCTGCTTTGAGCAGGGGGTTAGACTAGATACCGCCTGAATTCCCTTCTAACTCTAATATTCTATGATTCTAAGGTGAAATATTCTTGTTCAACCTCTTCAAACACACACTATAAAGGCTTATCACTGTTCCATAGTTTTGTTCTTACTTTTATAGTAAATGTCAGAAAGGTACAAAAATCCAGGGCTCCCTTCCCATTCCTAGCTGGTCTGTAAACAGTATAGCAGCCCCATTTCTCATTCAGCCCAGTCTATACAGGGAACAGCTGGGTTCCAACCCCTCACTCCTGAGACTCTGCTGCCTCCCTGGGGCCATTTTTAGTCACTCATTAAAGCTGAGAGACTGCCCAGCTTATGGATGTTTTGTCCTTGTCTCACCATTTCACACCATCCAGATTCTTGTTCTTTCCTCAAAGGGAAAGGCACCCGTCAGCTCAGGATTCACTTTGAACCCCCCCAACATCACCACAGGAGTGAACTGGGCAGTCCCAAAGCTCTCTCTGCGTCACACTGTTCCACAGCTTTCAGGTTCATCTCAGGCTGGAGGCAACGATCCCCAGCCCCTAACGTGGTTATTGGACTGAAACCTCCCCATCAGAGACAGAAACGTACCTGTGTTGCTCTCCAGCTCCAGTCGCAGAGTCTCTGGGGAAGGAGAAGTGAGAATTCAGGCCCCGGCATTCGTGGGGATATTCCTCGTGGTTACTAACAGAACTGCTGTTAACTCTGAGATGGTGACACAGACCTGGTAACTCACGCCTGGTCTGAACTGCCGCTGGCCATCAATGGGAGATGCGCAAACTACCTCCCATCCATTTACTTATGTTGCCATACCACAGTGTCACCACTGTGCTGCATTGACAGGAAATGCCTTCCAGCCTTACTCTTTTCAGGGGTGTGGATTTATGGGATCGACCTGAGAGCACTTCCAGAGTCAACTGAGCAGGTCTCCACAGCCCACTCAATGGATCCCACTGCATCGATCTGTGCAGCCCCGGCAGTATAGACATACCCTCGCCTGCTGCAGGCAGACCCAGCCCCACAGGGCTACTCCCATGGGGCTCAGACTGAGTCCAAGGTCAGCTACATCACTAGAGCCCCTGACTCATCCCCTGGGTGAGTGCCCCTCGCACGAGAAGGGATGTTGCTGCCCAACTCCAATTCACCTTTGAATCCCACCAGCATCTCCTGCAGGACGGCACTTTTCAGAGAGAAATCGCGGAGTCTCTTCTCCAGCTCCACAAACCCCGGCTCTGGCTTCTGAAAAGAGCCAGCCTCCCTGCAGAGGAAAGCAGCAAGGGTGAGACCTGGGTCTCCCAATCCCAGCAGCCCGCAAACGCCAGGAAACCTGCATCTGAGCTTTGTAGTCTGAGATGAGCACCTGCCCTCCACCCTGTATGCTACGTGGGCTGTGGGGAGACATTGGGGCAAGCGATGGAGACAGGTTTTGGAGCTTTATCTGAGCCATGCTCCACACAGGGTTATTCCAGTAACAAGGGGTACTGGCATTACATGGAGAGGGAGGAGACACAGATCAAAGAGTGGGCATGTCCATGTGCTCACTGAGGCCACAGGCAAAGTTCACAGGTCTTTGCCAGGGAATGAACCTGGACCATTTAACGCCAAAAGCCCTGAGCACTTCAGCTAATGCAGCAACTCCAGGGGTGTCAAATTCATTTGGTGGAAAGGGCCATATTCCAGTTTTTGTCATTGTCCTCAGGCTAGGGCATAAATTGGGGAAACTCATACACAAAGATCAAGGGGGTGGGGAATCTGCCCTTCATATAGAAAACTTTTAATTACTTTTAATTGCCACAATTTTTTTCACTTGATCAGCTGCAGCTCCTGCTATTTCTACCCTTGGTTGCCCTGCCTTCCCCATGCTCCTGTCTCCATGTCTCCATTTCTCTCTCCCTCTCTCGTGTCTTTGTCTCTCTCCTCTGTTCTTTCCTCCCTATAGCAAAACCTCTATTCCTACCCCTCAAGGGCTTCACTCCCATCTCCTCCCCATGCCACCTGCTAAACAGATAAGCAATAGAATATTTAATGTTGACATTAAAATATCATTTCAGTTGACACACTAATGAGATTCACAGGGGAGTTCACACCTCTCTGGGCCAGGGTTTCAGGCTGTTTCAACAAACGCAGGCCTGGTCTACACTAGAAAATTAGGTGGTCTTAACTACGTTGCTCAGGGATATGAAAAATCAACACCCCTGACCAGCGCAGATAGACCAACTTGAGTCCCTATGTAGAGAGTGCTAGATCGAAGGAGGTCTTCCAGCAACCTAGCTACCACCTGTTGAGGAAGTGGATTACCTATGCCAATGGGAGAACCCTCCTGTTGCCATAAGGAGCAACTACAGTGAAACGTTGCAGCAACGCAGCTGCAGCTGTAGCATTTCAAGTGTGCATAAGCCCTCAGGAAGGCAACTCTGCCTTGGTTTGCATTTGGGAGGGTTTCTTTGCAACCAGGAGGGCTAGAAATATATTTTAAAAAGACAAAAGCTGAGATTCTGCACGCTGTGAACACGTGATGCGGCCACATAAATACTGCAGCCAGCTCAGGTCCAGCCCACAGGTCCTACATCTGCCAGCCCTCATTAGTTGTCAGATGTGTTTGACCTCATAAGCTCTTAGCTAGTAACAGGCTCCTCTCCTTCCTGAGGCTGCCGCTGGGGGAGACATGATCACAGGCATTCAGCCAGCATGTCACAGCAGGGCGAGCGCCATAGTCAGTGTGCTTCGCAAGCGACCTGCACGCACGGGAGGGAAAGGCAGCCCAGGACGTACCTGCTCGCAGAGCTTCCAGTCGCCTGCAGAGGGAGAGAAGGAAGAGGCCGTCAGTGGGTGTGTCCCAGGCTGGGGAGGCCTCCTGCTCTGCAGCAGTCATCACTGGAGCCTCGGCTATTTGAGGAATTCCAGACACTCGGGTTCACGCTCAGAGAGTGGCGGCCCTGTCTCACCCCCTGCAGTCGGGACATTTACCCTCTCAGCAGCCCCAGGGATCCTTGCTAGTCTCTCCCCAGGCACTTCACAGGAAGAGAGTATGTGCTGCATTGAGAGAGAAATTCCCCTAGTGCTGAAAGCACCGCCCCCCGCCCCCTCACACCATTGGCCCCATTAACCTGGGGTGACATGGGACCTTGGGCCTGGCAGCGGGAGAGGTGAGCCGGGAATTACACCCCCAAAGCACAACCACAGACAGACATTTACAGGGCAGGAGAGACGGTCTTAAGGTTACAGCATGCAGGACCCCCAGGTCCCATCCCTGGCTCCCCCACAGACTCAGGCTGTGACTGTGGCAGGACTGTGCCCCTTCCGGTGCCTCGCTTTCCCCTTTGTAGAATAGGGACGATGCCCCTGGCCCCGCTTTGGGAAACACTTTGGGGTTGAGGACTGAGAAGCTCCTGTGGAAACACTGTGTATCACCACTGCACTAGCAGTCTGACCTGCAGGGATTGGCTCCTCGGCTGCTGTCCCTTCTCTCCCCCCTTCTCGCTGAGCAGGGAAATCTCGCCCGGCAGTCTGGAGACACCCTCGTCCCTTCTCTTCACAATGGCTCTGGCCAGCTCTTCCAGCCAGGACAGCAGGAGCTGCTCCTGCTGCTCCAGAAACCCTCGCAGCTCCTTCCACTCCGCAACGATCTTCTGCCTCTCGACTGCCGTCTGTTTCTGCAATCACAGGGAGAGGGTGGATCGGTAACGGGACAATCAGAAACGTACCAGCCAGCAGCTGGAGGAGTTATTACCAGAGTGATGGGAGTTCAGTTAAGCCAGGAAGGATGGAGGAAGAAGGGTAGGACTGAGCTGTAAGTGGCTAACAGGAGGGGCTTTTCTCCCAAAATCTCATCAAATTGCCCTCAGCCAGATTCTTCCTCTAGCCACCCACATTTCCTCTCCTCCTCTCCCCAGACACCGTAATATCTGAACAGCCCTTGGGCAGGGGCTCTCCAGGCCACAGACTGACTCTCTCCTGCACACCAGCCTCCTGAGCCCTAAACGCATCCTGCTGCTCACCCGTCTGACCCTGTGCTCTCCCTGGGCCACAAGGGGGATGTTTCCTGGCTCAGGCTGGCAGGGTGGGCCCTGCCTTTGCAGTGTCACTCAGGGTGCTAAGATCCCAGGCAAACCTGAGGGCAGGGGGCTTTGGGCACCCACCAGCAGCTCCTCACTTTGCTGCTCTTCCTTGGCTTTGGCTGCTTCTCTCTCTTTTCGCAGACAGGCCAGATGCTCTCCTGGTGCCTCCTGGAAGAAGTAGGGGAGGGAAGTTTACAAACCGCTACAAAGAGTCTCAGCTCCCAGATTTCAGGCTCATCCTGCCCTGCACATGCCTGTGCAGAGGCCCTGGGACGCACTTAAGACTTTCTTTACAGATACAGTTCAACCTCAGCGAGGAAGATCTTGCGGGGCAGTGGCAGAGGGACCGGGTTTTCCAGGGAAGACACGAGGAGGCCTTGGTGAAGTGAGAGGGCGCAGGCCACGCTTCAGCCCCAAACATTCTCTAGCACCACTCACATCCCAAACAGCCAACTTCACACATTCCCCAACTTCCCCAGATCCAAACCCAACATACCCAACGTGCCGGATCTGAACATGGAACCCCCAAAGCACACACACCCCAACACCCTGGCTTTCAACCTCCCCCACCTCTACAGATCCCTCACACCAACTCATCCCAAAGTCAAGCTCTGAGCCCTCACAACCCAAAACCGAGCTTCAAGCAGCCCCACCATAGACTGATAGACGTTAAGGTCTGAAGGGACCAATACGATCATCCAGTCTGACCTCCTGCACAACGCAGGCCACAGAACCTCACCCGCCCACTCCTGTAATAAACCTCTGACCTATGACTGAGTTATTAAAGTCCTCAAATCATGGTTTAAAGACTTTAAAGTACAGAGAATCCACCAGCAAGTGAGCCGTGCCCTATGCTACAGAAGAAGGTGAAAAACCCCCAGAGCCTTTGCCAATCTGCCTTGGGGGGAAATTCCTTCCCACCCCCAAATATTGCAATCAATTAAATGCTGAGCATGTGGACAAGACTCACCAGCCAGATACCCAAGGAAGAGTTCTCTGTAATAACTCAGAACCCCCCATCTAACATCCCTTCACAGGCCATTGGCATATCTACCACCAGTAGTCAAAGATCAGTCAATTGCCAAACTAGGCTGTCCCATCACACCATGCCCTCCATAAATGTATCAAGCTCAGTTTTGAAGCCAGCTAGGTTTCTTGCCCCTACTGCTCCCTTGGGAAAGCTGTTCCAGAACTTCGCTCCTCTGATGGTTAAAAACCTACATCTAATTTCAAGTCTAAACTTCCTGATGGCCAGTTTACATCCATTAGTTCCTGTGTCCACATTGGTGCTGAACTTTAATTTATCTCCCTCCCTGGTATTTATCCCTGTGATGTATTTATAGAGAACAATCCTATCTGCCCTCAGCCTTCTTTTGGTTAGGCTAAACAAGCCAAGCTCTTTGAGTTTCCTCTCATAAGGCAGGTTTTCCATTCCGTGGATCATCCTAGTCGCCTTTCTCTGCACCTGTTCCAGTTTGAATTCATCTTTCTTAAACACGGGGGAGCAGACCTGTACACGGTATTCCAGATGAGGTCTCAACAGCGCCTTGTATAATGGTACTAATGCCTCCCTATCTCTACTGGAAATACCTCATCTGATACATCCTAGGACCGCATTAGCTTTTCTCAGGGCCACATCACATTGGTGGCTCACAGTCATCCAGTGATCAACCAATACGCCCAGGTCCTTCTCTTTTGTCACTTCCAGCTGACGTGTCCACAACTTATAGCAGAAATTCTTCTCATCAGTCCCCAGCTCCAGCCACTCTGCTCACACGAGAATGGCCATACTGCGTCAGACCAGTGGCCCATCTAGCCCAGTGTCCTGTCTCGGCCAGTGGCTGGCATCAGATGCTTCACAGGCGATAAACACACTAGGGCAATTATTGCATCCAGTCCCAGCTTTGGGCAAAGATATAGGGACACCTGGAGCCATGCCCCCCCGTCTCGGCTAATGGCCATTGATGACGCTGTCCTTCGTGAACTCATCTAGTTCTTTTCTGAACCCAGTTATACTTTGGGCCTTCACAACATCCCCTGGCAAGGAGTTGCCCCGGTTGACTGTGTGCTGTGTGAAGAAGTACTTGTGTTTGTTTTAAACCTGCTGCCTCTTAATTTCAGCGCCTCACCCCTGGTTCTTGTGTTATGGGAAGAGGTAAATAACACTTCCCTATTCACTGCACCCTTCACGATTGCACAGACCTCTATCACATCCCCCCAGCCAGCTCTTTTCTAAGCTGAATGAATGGCCCACTCTTTGCAGTCTCTCCTCACATGGAAACTAGCCCACGCCCGCAGCGGTTCCATTGCCCTTCTCTGCACTTTCCAATGGTGAAGTCTCTTGTTTGCCATGGGCTGACCAGAGCTGCAGGCACCGCTCAAGCAAGAGGCGGGTGGGCCGTGGATTTCCAGAGAGGCCTCGGGATATTTCCCGTCTATTATCTGTCGCTCTCCCACTGGCTCCTGACATGCCCTTAGCCTTTCTGGCTGCTGCTGCACCTTGAGCGACCCAGGATAACCCAAGATTTCACTCGCTCTCCCGCCAAGCCCAGCTCCGACCCAGCCACCCCCCGGCTCCGGTCCGGGGGCCCAGCCTGGGCTCCGAGCTCCGCAGCTCCCGGCCCAGCCGCGCCCTGGCGCCGTCGAACCCACGCTGCGGCAGGGGCTGCTCTGCACAGCCAGGGTCGCTCGCCCGGCCCGGCAGCCGCTCTGCGGCCGCGGGGAGCTCGGGACCGGCCGGAGCCAGCCACGAGAACGGGCCCGGCCGGGGAGTGCCGCCCCGGCCCCGATCCGGTCTAGGTCCCGATCCCGATCCCGGCCCACCTCGCTGCCTCGCTGCCTGCGGGGCCGGAGCAGCCTCGGCGCTGCGCTGCCGGCCCCGGCCATGGGCGGCTCCCGTCCTCCGGCTCCCAGGCCGCCCGCACAAAGAGCTCCGGCCTCCTGCTCCGCCCCTGCGCGGGCCGGGGGGCGGCTCCGGCCCCGATTGGCCCGGCTGCTCGCGGGGCCCGGCCAGGGGGGCTGTGACGCGCGCGGCTCCTGCTCTGGCTCTCGGGAAGCGGGAGATGGCGCGGGCCGGGGTCAGGACAGCGGGTCCCGGACCCTGAGCCGGGAAGACCGGTTCCCTCGGGGGAAGGCCGGGAAGCCGCAGCCTGGCTCGGTGCCGGGGGGGCTGGTGCTGCCGGGAGCACATAGCCCAGCCACTGAGCGGGGCGTGAGCGGGGTTTGCTGCTGCCTCTGCCTGTGGAAAGCAAAGCCTGCAGCAGGGTCAGTGCTGCATGAACCAGGGAAACTGCTGCTGCCTCAGCTCCGGCCAGGGTCTGTTCCGGGTGAAACGGGGCCTGCAGGTGAGAAAGGAGAAGAAAAATCTTTCTTTCCTAGAAAAGATTCCTATCTTCCAGGCCCGAAGGGATCATTGGGTTCTACTCTGACCTCCTGCACAACACAGGCTGGAGAACTTCCCAACCACTCCGAGAGCAGAGCTTTTAGAAAAGCTTCCAGTCTTGATTTTAAAATGGTCAGTGATGGAGAATTCACCCCAACCTTCTTTTTGTTAAGACAGACTCAAGGCCCTCAGTCTATTTATCACTGTAAGGAAGAAAAACAAGAGTCCTGGAGCACCTTAAAGACTAACAAATTTCTGCGGGCATAAGCTGTCGTGGGCTGCAACACACTTCATTGCACCTGACGAAGTGGGGTGCAGCTCACGAAAGCTTATGCCCACAGAAATGTTAGTCTTTAAAGTGCTACAGGACTCTCGTTGTTTTTGCTGTATACAGACTACGGCTTACCCCGCTGGAACTTTTCACTATAAGGAAGGTTTTCTAATCCTTTAATCAGGCTCATGGCTTTTCTCTTAATCATCGCCAGTTTTTCAGCATCCTCCTCGAGTGGTGGCACCAGAAGTGGCGCCAGTATCCCAGCAGCACTCACACCAGTGCCACATACAGAGATAAAATAATCTCTCTAATCTTACTCCAGATTCCTCTGTTTATGCATCCCAGGATCACATTAGCTCTTTTGGCCACAGCATCATACTGGAAGCTCATAGAACCATAGAATATTAGAGTTGGAAGGGACCTCCGGAGGTCACCTTGTTCCACCCCCTGCTCAAAGCAGGACTATCCTCAGCTAAATCATCCCGGCGAGGGTTTTGTCAAGCTGCAGCTTGAAAACCTCTAAAGACGGAGATGCCACCACCTCCCTACGTAACCCATTCCAGTGCTTCACCACCCTCCTAGGGAAAAACTTCCAACTCTAATATTCTATGATTCTACAATTCAGGCTCAGCAAAGACTATCTGTGCATAGAACCAGTCAGGCATGGGCCTCTGATCTAAGGACCATGAAAAAAATGTCTGTCTTTGCCCTGGCTCTTATTCCAAGGGGGTTACATGGCTCATTTGACAGAGCTGTGCATAACTGATTCCAGTGAGAGGATCCACCTTCCGTACCTCCACAGAAGACTTTGCTGTGTAACTGCAGAAGGTGACTGACACACAGCAATTGAGATGCCAGCAGAACTGCCCGGACGATCTATCTGTCTTCCACCACCCAGGGTGGGTTTCACACTGCTTCAGTCAACAAGCCAATGAGTTCCTTCTTCCCATGAACGTTTGCAGCACAGGGGGTGGGGTCAGTGTGTAGGTGGGACCTGAAAAGATTTCACTAAGTCAGAGTTTCCTTTTCAATGAAGTTTTTCAGGAGAGGAGGATAATTACAAACTCTACAGAGCTCCCTGTGCTGTTGCTTTCCCAACCCTGATTAGCCAGCAGCTGATTTCCCCACACACAATACAATTGACAGGTGAGTTACTAGTCTAACTCCCCGAGTTCAACCTGTGCTGATATAGGAACAAGCTCCAGGGGCCAGGGACATTCCTGAGTAACAAATCCCTGCCCCCAGGCTTGAATAATAAGAACCCAGTGGTAGGAATATATTACTGCCCACATGAGCAGGATGGTGAAAATGACTGTGAAATGGTCAGGGAGATTGGAGAGGCTATAAAAATTAAAAATTCAATAATAATGGGGGATTAAAACTATCCCCATATTGACTGGGTAGTTGTCACCTCAGGATGGGATGCAGAGAGAAAATTTCTAGACACCATTAATGACTGCTTTGTGGAAGAACTAGCCCTGGAACACACAGGAGGACAGGCAATTCTCAGTTTAGTCCTAAGTGGCGCAGAGGATCTGGTCCATGAGATGAATATAGCTGAACCACTCAGTAAAAGTCACTATAATGTAACTGAATATAACATCCTTTAGGGTGGGAGGATACCAAAGAAACCAACCACATTTAACTTCAAACGGGAATTACACAAAAATGAGGATGCTAGTTAAATGGAAATTAAAAGTCACAAGAATGAAATTCCAACAAGCTACATGGAAACTTTTAAAAAAACACCATAATAGAGGCTCAAATTAAATGTATGCCTCCAATAAAAAAATAGTAAGAGAACCAAAATAATTATATCATGGCAAAACAACAGAGTAAGACAGGCAGTTAGAGCCAAAAAGGCATCTTTTAAAAATTGGAAATCAAATCCTCCTGAGGAAAATATAAATGAGTTTAAACTCTGGCAACTTGAGTGTAAAAGTATAATTAGGCAAGACAAAAAAGAATTTGAAGAGCAAAAGACAGAAAAACTAACAGCAAAATTCTTTTTAAGTACATCAGAAGCAGGAAGTTTGCCAAACCATTCTTTTTAGGTGACACATCTGAGGAACTGTCCCAGACTGAGATGTCAGGCTTTAGAACAAGTAGATAAACAGTAATAAGTCACCAGAACCAGATGGTATTGTGAGGGGAGACTTGTTTCAAGCAAGGCCATTTTCTGTGTTTTTTAGCCAAAGCAAAGTATTTTGACCGTCTGTAGGCTTCTTTTGGCAGCCTCAGCTATTCTAACTTGCAGTAGT
>ML675642.1:139226-159352 GCA_007922155.1 Mesoclemmys tuberculata
GATTCTTCCTTCTGTTGTCCGGCTTTATCATTGACCAGAGCAGAGAATGAACATTCTCATAACAGTATTCACCCTAGAGTTCTGAAGGAACTCAGTTATGAAATTGCAAAGTTACTAACTGTGTATCACTTAAATCATTCTCTGTACCAGATGATTGGAGGATAGTTAATGTAACATGAATTTTTAAAAAACGCTCCAGAGGCGATCCTGGCAATTACCGGGCAGTAAGCCTAACTTCAGTACCAGGCAAATTAGTTGAAGTAGTAAAGAACAGAATTATCAGACACACATAGATGCACATGATATGTTGGGGAAGATTCAACACAGCTTTTGTAAAAGGAAATTGTGCCTTAGCAATCCATTAGAACTTTTTGAGGGGGGTCAGTAAACATGATCTAGTGGATATAGTGTACTTAGACTTCCAGAAAGCCTTTGACAAAGTCCTTACCAATGATCCTTAAGTAAAATAAGCAGTCTTGGAATAAGAGGGAAGGTCTTCTCATGGATCAGTAACTAGTTAAAAGATAGGGAAAAAAGGGCAGAAACAAATTATCAGTTTTCAGAATGAAGGGAGGTAAATAGCAGGGTCCCCAAGAATCTGCACTGGGACCTGTGCTGTTCACCATATTCATAAACAATCTGAAAGAAGGGGGTACAGTGGGGTGGCAATGTTTGCAGACGATACAAGACTACTCAAGATAGTTAAGTCCAAAGCAGGCTGCAAAGAGTTACAAAATGATCTAAAAAAACTGGGTGACTAGGCAACAAAATAGCAAATACCAGGCTCTTAGCTCCATGTCAGCTGTCCCAAAGGCGTTCATGATCTCGGTGTGTAGGCCATGAACAGAACCTTGTTCCCCCCCTTCTACCAAGAGGCACCCCAGCCTGATACATTACCCTTTTAAATATTAATTCAAATCTGTCTGTACTTGATATAATTTTGAGATTGTTTGTAAATGTCTGTACTATGTCCACTGGCCAGTTTATCTATTAATTTTACCTGCTTCTAATACATATATATTTGTAAAAATCCTATTTTAAGTACAAAAAGCCACACTCTGCAATGCAATGTTTGTATCTACTTGTAAAATATACTGTCAAAGTGAATATGTGAATTCTTCAGCTAGGAGTTGGCACTGAGTGACAGAAGTGTGAATGGCTGAGCAATTGAGTTGAGTGGAGTGATTGAACAATTGGTCTGAGTGAGGGGCATCAAAACAGACAAGAAAACACCAGCCTCACCTAAGTTTGAAGAAAGAAGAAAGGAGCGAAGATAATAGTAACTGGCCGAAGAGGAGTCCACCCTGATACTTTCAGAGCCAGCCCATTTCAAAGGACAAAATCTGATCAGGCTTGCAACAATGTGGATGATTGAGGATCACACCAAAGATGCAGTTGCAGCATGACAGTGCAAAACCCATAGAGATACATGGGGTCCTTTCCCTATAAAATGGGACAGAAAGATGAAGGCTGGAGGTTCGGGTCTACATCACACCAGCCAGGAGTACCGGTGCGCATCGGCAGAACCTTGCTCCTCACCCTCGTGCTACAGTCACCTGGCCAGTGACTACCACGAGCACCTAGAGGCTGGTAACTATAACATCTGTGGGACCCCTGTGTCTGTCTGTCTGTGTGTGCCTGTCAGTGTGTATGACTGAGAGTGAAAGCTAGAATTGAAACACATGTCAACAAAGTATATTTTATTAAGCAAGAATTTCTGTTATTGAAGTACTGATATAATGTTAATACTATTTCCATAGTGGTTGCATTGTTGATACTATTTAGTTAAAAGCACAGTATTGATGGTGTTGCAGTGTGGATACTTTTCTTTTCCTTGATACTATTTATCAAGTTTCCATATTCACAATAAATGCGGCTTGTTGCCTTATCCCCTAAAAAGATCTTGTGATATTTGTTATTTGGATAACAAGTGCATATCATCCTGAGTTCTCTTTTTCTACCTTCTCCCTCTCTTTCTAGTCCTTACTTAAGGGGAGCAGCTCAACTGGTGTTCTGCAGAATTCCAAAGGACCATCAGCCAAACCAATTCACACCAAGGTTATGAAGTCTGGAGGCTAATTTTCACCCTCTGTACACAGAGGACCAGCTCTTTAGCATCTATTAATTTTGTTTTCCATATGTCAGGAATGCAGAACCTAGTGGTTAGAGGACAAGAGACTGGAAGTTAACTACTCTGTTGGGTTTAGGGTGCAGTTGCTGGGTGGTGTTGGTAGCTGATATGTATAGGAGATAGATGATCTGATGAGCTTTTCTGACCTTGAATTCTCTGACTATACCCCATCCACTGTTTCATGATCAAGCTTGTAGCACAGCATATGACTCTACACATAAAAATAGGATTTTTATGTGGTCCAGGACTTCACAGGATATTCTTCTTGGACAGCTCCAATACTGCAATGGCTCCCATCAGCCATGGGAGGCAGATCTGGATTCACCGTCTCCTCTCACCCAGATGAGCTATTTGTTCTCTACTTGTTCTCCATGAGAGGAGCAGGCAGCAACTGAACAGAAGCCAGTCAAAAGAGAGGCACAGTGCAGAAACTCTGCTGTGCCTGCCCCACTCCAGGCCTACAGGCTTAGCCTATAGGCCCAAACATCACTTTACTGACCACTCAGTCGATCCAGAGCAATTGATCTGGCGGCAGCGAATCTGCCACTGTCAGCATAGACCTAGCCTATGAGGAGGTAGGTGGTAAGAAGAACCTAGATTCTAGTTTTGTTTTTAAAATAAACTGCTGTCCAGATGATCTACGAGTAGTACCCTTTGACCTGCAAAGGGCACACGCTAGGCCATACCTAGAAGAAGGGCATTAGCACACAGACCATGATGGGGAATTATTCCAAGGATTCTTACCTCCACAAAGAGAAAAGGTATTTTAACCATGCACATTTTCAGGTCAGAGAACATTATTTCCAAAGGATTTTATTTCTACTTCCAATCCAAAATAGAAATCAGATTAAAACTAATGTAAAAATGGCATTCATGCCCTTCTTCACTCTTAGCTTCCATCTCTGCCATTCCATCTGCTGGAGGTCAGGTGTACATGCAGCTGGACTAAAAACAGAAAACAGAGTTAGCCAAAAGGGGCTGTAGTGAGGTGTGTGTTCCTGAATGTACAGTAATAATCTACATAACAGCAAATTTGTAGCTTGCTGGCGAAGGTGTCCTGCCTCACTACATGATGAACCTTGCCATTTAAGGTTCAGCACTGCAAATTTCATGACTAAATGGAGCCCATGGAAGCACAGATTCAGTGCTGACAAACTGGTTCTCTTTCTACGGACATTCTTCTCACCAACAGACCTATTTCTGTCATGGTCAGATCCAAGGGGCCCTACTGATCCCACAGAACTTGAGCTCAGATGCTGGCAGAAACCTCCCTTGGGATTCTATTGATTGAGCCAGACTAGCCCTGCTGCTGCTACAGCCCGTTATGCCTTGCTCCCTTTCTCTCCAAGGCTCAAGACCACCCAGGGAAGAGCTGAACCAATTTTTCATTTTCTTTGCTGTTGTCAAGTTTTCCTGATCCAGCAAGAGCAGAGGAAAGAGGCCTGGAAATCTAGAGTGCGCCTGAGCAGAGTTTGAGAAGCACAGCGCATCCTGGCAGCTGCAATAAACGTAAACAGATCAGGGGCTTCAGGGGGGGTTTCACCTTTCTCTGTGGCATGGCTGGTGTAATGGGATCATCTGGGCATCTCACACCTAATGAATTCCCTGCCATTGCAGGGGCCTCGGGGCACCTCAGTTTCTTCTGTTCTTTGCATGGGGCACACAATTGTTCAGACTCCCACTGACTGAAATATCTTTGTCGACTCATTAAGCTCAATAGGGGATGAAATATAATGGCCAGTGACATACAGTAGGTCAGACTAGATCTGATGGTGCTTTCTGGCATCAGACTGCAGGTTCCAGGTCTGTGGTCAGTTCCCATTGTGGCTGCAAGTCTTTAACATGCTGCTGAAGCCAGTTTGCTTGCCCACAATTACTAGATATTTAAGTTTTGAGGAAAAATGAATCCTTTCCTTCAATTTCCACACAGGCTACCTATTGCTGTAGTGTACAGAATGCAATGCACAGACATACACCCATTGCACTGGGGGAGAGAGAGATGTAGTGCTTATTAGTGATTGGTTTTGGTTTTTTTAATAAGATACCATTGCATCAATTACAGAAAACTGAATGGGATCCCAGAAAGATACAAAACATCTGTACATTATGGCAGCTCTGCAGCATTATCACAAGACACCTGGAAATCTGGGACTGCTCTAGGCTTTTACTGAAAGCTGGGAGTAGGCATGCCAATGGAGGTTGTTTAAAGTGGACTCCTCCCAAGGGCCAGAGAGGACTATTCTGGGACAGAAGCCTGTCAAGTGGCTGAAAAAGAATGGTGATATTAAAACATGACACCACTTTCCTTACTACGAACATTTAAAAGTGGGTAAAGTTTTGTGGCTAAGAAGTCATCATGTCTCAGCCAGCTATCTCCTCTAATTCTCCTTCAGGTGCAAAGATGCTTTTCACAGTTCTTTGACAAGCAGCAGAGGTAAACATAAAGGATAACCCTTCCTCCAAGGATGAAGGACAGGAATTTTCTTTTATTTCTGTGCAGACGGCTTTTGAAACAGCACTCTCCCTCCCCTCCCACTGGCTTTGACTTTGAGGTTCCGTGAGATGCATGCAGAGAAGATCTCAGTGCTAAAAAGCCACCTGTCCCACACAGAAACTAGCCAGGCAGCATTTCTGTCTCCTTGTGGATTCACTGGGCCAAGCTGTCCTCTCTGACCCTGCTAACCGTGTCAAAGTACCAGCTACAGAGCGCCAAAAGAGAGGGAAACAAACTAGCCAGCAGACAAAGTTTTATGGTTTTTGAAGGTTGGACTTGTCAGAGGTGAGTGGGATGAAGCACAGAACTTCTACAGATGCAGATCTACTGAAGTACATCCCTGGTCCCCAACCTAAGGCAATGGAATGAGAGAGCGGTTGCTTAAAAGTGGTAGGAAGAGGAAGACAGAAGTGGAGGTTAAACTAGACATTTCAAAGCCTTCTACCGAATGGTAATTTCTCTGCTTCTGGAGTGCAACACTCAGCATTCACTGGGAAAAGTCAGCCTAGGAAAAGCCAAGGCCTTTCAAAGGTGTTCAGGGGTATGCAACCGGACTCTGACACAAGGGAAGAGCAGCATCCCAGCCGGAGGCAGGAAGAGTCACGCTGGGTTAAAACTGTGGTTACCTTAAAAAAGGAAGTTGGTGGAGGCAGCTGTGATTGTGCCCCACCTCTGCAGAGGGCTGAGTTTTCATTCGGGAACCACTGAACTCACACTGCGCCCCTCTCCTGGCATGCATGCTCTTCAGGGTTTATTTACTCCCCTCTGAAGGCTTCTGCTTGTGGCAAATAACACAGAGAGAGACCACCCACAGCCAGCACAGGGAGGTACATCACATTTCCCCTTATCTTCTCCATCATCCCCCATGCCACCAAAACAAAGGTTACCACAACCATTCCTTGTAGTGGAGCTGATAAAAAAATTCATTGCACCTGGCTCCTTGTAACCAGATTTTTAAGTATACAGGCAACATGCTAACAGCATTAAGGGCTCGGGATTTTTTTATGGGGTTTTATTTCCCATTACAACATCCTCAGCCACATTTGCTCCCCTCTGCATGGCCCATGTGTGATTAAATCTGAGTGTCCTGTGGCACACTGCAGTTCACAGAGTAGGACTACTCAAAGGTCACAGTGAAGTAGGCAGTACATTTGGAGAGGGCAGACTGTCTTCATCCAAATGGTTATCTTCTCTGGCCCTAATTATCAGGTCAAGTCAGGTACTGCACCACAAGGAACATGATCATGCAGCTCAAGAGCATTCCACCAATCATGAAGTATTTGTCCTGGAAAGCCCGCTTCTCAATCAGTCGCATCACTGTGTTCGATAAGCCCAGCATGTTCGCAACATCTAGGATTTTCTTGTGAGTGCCCTGAGAGTGACAAGGAGTTAAAAAAAACCATTAGCCTTGTGTCACAGCACTTCTGATAACACATTCAAAGGACATTTTAGCTCTGGAAACAGGTGCCAGCCTATCTGATCCCCACATGGGGATGGAGCCCATCACTGACCAACAAGTCTCATCACTCATGCGGGAACAGGAGACTTGGGAATCAACTAACTGAGACAGAACACATCCCAAATCAAGAACTGGAGTGAGGTCCAAGGTCCAAAATGAAGGATCCAAAGGGGGACACCACACAGAGGATCCCAGACAATATCCATGGCTCCATGTTAAGGGAACCATGTCAGAGAACTCCTGGGTGGTGGCTGAGATATATGATCTAACAACTACATGGAAGATTTAACAGTCAGACAAGCCATCCCCACCCAGCTTCCTCCTCCTAGACTGATGGATGACCAATTCCAGGAGGCTGACAAGATCTCAAGACTTGTGGGGCCATTGACAGGGTATATAAAAATGAAAGTTGTGCGAGAAATGAAGCCAGAATCTCAACAAGAGGTTCTAGAGGAGGCAGAAGAGGGCCTGCAATCTGGCACATCAAGGCGGCTTGTCAGGGACTCCCTTTTGCTGCTAACGTGGCAAGCTAGGGGGTGAACTGCACCAGTCACACCCCCCATGATTACAACTATGTGAAAGAGTCACCTATTTATACTCCTGGAGAGCCCTGAAACCAGGGTGGAGTAGCAGCTGGCCAGTGGGGATCCTGGCCATTACAAGATGGCAGTATGTTCTGCCACTTGGGGGGGGTTGGGGGAGGGCTGAAGGGTGAGGAAATGTAAAAGAGAATAAAGGATGACAATTAATGACAACTGTGGTAGCAGCTTTGCATTTGAACTGGACTGAGACGGAAACAGCCATCCGATGGTAACCAATTTAGCCAGGTTTGAACAGGCAACCATTACTACTCCCCATAATCTATATAATAAACAGAACTGCAACACTACAACAGATACCAATGTCATCATTTGCGTACAGAGCAGCACAGGTATTTGCCCAGTTTGTTGAAATTAGTTATTTCTTCCCAGCTGATGAGACTGGTAAGATTCCTCCTTCCCCACCCCCACAGGGCTCATGTGAAAACTTGGAACGCTTCACTTTCAAATGAAACCTCCTGCCTGCTTCTGTAGCAGCCTGTAAGACTTCTGCCTTTTTCAAAGAGTCCTTGCTGCAGGTGAATGATGGCACCAGAAAAACAGAGGAAGCAGAACCCAAAGAAGTATATAGTTTTGTCTTGCTTGGAAAAAGTTGAGCCCATTAGTCGTTGTTCTTGTTAGACCAGGCATAAAAGGCTGTAGGGAGAGTGAGGGTGGTTTAAACATCTACCCTCAACAGAGGGGTACAGCTAGAATATCTGAATTGGCTGTTGGTGCTTTCAAGCACTAACCGTTTTAGGGTTCTCATTCTCCCCTGAACCGATCTAGAGTTGAGATACAAAATGTCAGATGGTCTACTCCTCCCTAAAATTCATTCTTTCCTCTTACAGAGAGGACTGCACTGGCCTGCAGCTATCTCGGCCAGGATGTTAAGGGTTACGAGGTTGGCACCTTGGATATAACAGCTACAGTGCCAGAAAACCTGAGCAAGTGAGTGATCATCTTCAAGGATAGGTTGTAGATCCTTAATGACGAGTTGGAGAGATTTTAGCTGGGGGCCGTAGGTGATGGCCAGTGGTGTTCATCATTAAGGATCTACAATCTATCCTCGCTCAAGCCAGGGGAGGCAGACCTATCCTTAATTACAGACAGTCCCCAACCTGAGGCAAATACTCATCAACAACTGTACACCATACAACAAGAACACTACCCAGGAACCTGCAACAAACCCCGTTGCCAGCTCTGCCCACACATCGACTCTAGTGACACCATCACAGGTGCTAACCACATCAGCCACGCCAGCAGGAGTTCGTTCACCTGCACATCTACTAATGTAATATATGCCATCATGTGCCAGCAGTGCCCCTGCACTGCGCAAAAGAATAAATGGACACAAATCAGACATAAAAAAATGGAAACATCCATAACCAGTCGGAGAGCACTTCAATCTCCCAGGACGCTCTGTAGCTGATTTGAAAGTTGCCATACTTCTACAAAAAAACTTCAAAAACAGACTTCAGCAAGAAACTGCAGAACTGGAACTCATCTGCAAACATGAAACTGGGTCTGAATAGGGACTTGGAATGATTATCTCGTTCCAAGAAGTAATTGTCACTGTTCACACATTCTCACCTTCTACTCGATGGTTGTGAATAGGCCTCATCTACTCCAACTGAATGGACTTTGCTAACACCTACCCTCCCCATTGTTGTTCCTTACCCTTGGATGTATATATATATATATATACCCCCTATCTGATTTCTGTTTTATACACCTGATGAAGTGGGTTGCAGCCCACAAAAGCTTATGCCTGCAGAAATTTGTTATTCTTTCAAGTGCTACAGGACTCTCATTGCTTTTGCTGTATACAGACCAACATAGCTACCCCTCTACGGAGGAATTAACATAAATATCAAGTACTTTCAATCTTTGCAGATTTGAAATGTGGCACTTCCCGTAGCTGGTAAGCATATTATGGCTAGACTTGAAAGGCAGGAAGATAATTTGCAAGGTTTGGCCACAAAACCAATTTTATTTACAGCTGTGAGTGCAAGAATTCAGGACTAATAAAAAGGTTTAGTACTGACACCCTTGGAGTCCTCTGGTCCACCAGAGAGAAGGCCCAGTATAGACTGCAGCAATGTACGCTTTCCCAATATGGTTCTGTGTCAATATGCTTCAATCCTGGAGGGACCATGTCTCTAGGGCTGAGAAGAGCTCAATCACCATGGCTCATTCAGTTCTTGGTTTATCTGATCAGACTGTGAACAAGGAGGCCAATTCATGACAAATTCTGATGGTGTGTTTGGTGAAGTGCTCACCTGTTTCCATGAGCACCACACAGCCATCAGATGGTGACAATTTTACATTCTTACTGACCTGTGCTGGACGTGACTCAGTAATCTAGAGGGTAATGATAATTCAGTAGACAGCCAGTGTCACACAGTCCCCAAAATGGAAGCAATATTAAAACATTTAAGACAGCAGTTAAGCAATTCTCCCCACATTTACCTGGGACCTTTGAAAGCTGTCATAATGTAACAAGTTTGTAAGTGTAAAATCTTAAAATGTAACCCACAAATACCATATTGAGGCCTTCTGGATTCAACTAGGACATTATGAAAAAAGAGCTCCACCTCTCAGCACCAGCCCCAGTTTCCTTGGTCGTTCTCTCTCATGGCCTATGAAAGAGTTAATTCTGTGTCTTTGAGCTGCTGTCTGTCACATTTGAACAGAGCCTGAAACAGTCTTTGAAAAAGAGACAAACAGCCCTACTGATAAGGGACATAAAAAGATATGGTTCCTTTCAATAAAGAAATTCAGGTGAGGTAGACTGTTCAGATGTGCTGGCTTTTTGAGGCAGCGTATTTATCACATCTCAGAAATAAAGACAATTACTTTACAGCAGCCTTAATGTAAGTAGCTGAAAGATCTTTCCAGACATTAAGGCCTGGTCTACACTTAAAACTTATACCAGCATAACTGTGTTGATGAAGGGAGTGGGGTTTGTTTTCTTTTAAACCACCAACATAGCTATACTGGTATTAGCTGTAGTGTAGATGCACTTACATTGGGATAAAAGTGCTTTTGCTGATATTATCTCTCTCAGGGAAGATGTATGGTCTGGTCACCATAAATGCAGAAAGTTGGGGTCTTTTTGGTAAAAGGGATGCCCCCACCTTTAGTGTCACTCTCTGGTCCCTCAGTCCCTTCAGGATGCTGGTCCCACTGCCAATGAGATCATCCATGCCATGATGGGCATTCTGGAGGGATTCATTAAACTGTAATGTTTCGTCGATCGGTATGGTGGTGTCAGAGTCCTGTAGGGAAATGCAGTTTCGTGGTTACCTCACCAGCTTGCTGATTTATACTCCCTGCACCTCCTCCCGCCAGGAAACTGTTTGATCCAGAACGGACAGACAAAAACCGAGCAGGGCGTGCAGGGATTAAATTGTGGGGGAAGTTGTTTTGTTTTTAAGGGAATGAACTGTACAGATATGATAGCATCCATCGCTAGGAAATTGGTTCAGATGAGCCTTAATGCACAATGTTTTTGGGAGGGGTTGTCCACAGTGATCAGAGTTGGGCTAAATGCACTCTGCCTTAAAAGGGAGCAGAGTTGGGCTAAAGCTGGGTGCTTCTGAAAACTCTACTGTAAGGGAACGTAGAGTAGGGACACTGAATTTACCACTAAGAAGCAGAAAGGGAGTCACTCGATCATAGGATAGAAGCACCCACATGGGGAAAATGACTGGTAGTAGAGGGCTCTTAAAAAAAAAACCAAGACATAAGATGTAATGGCTGAAAGCTGAAGCTGACACTCAGTATAGAACAAAGGTGCATATTTTTAAAAGCACCAGTAATTAACCACCAGAACACATTACTCTAGGACTCAGTGATTCCATCTGAGCTAGAATACCTCTTTTAGCAAGAAATATCCAATCAGAAAGTTCTAGGCTTGACACAGGAATAACTTGGTGGAATTCTATAGCCCACTGTGGAAAAGGTCAGAGTAGGTGATCACAAGGATTCCTTCTGACCCTTAAAATACATTTACAAAAATCTCTGAATCCTATCTCTTCTGGACATCCGTCAGATAAAAACAAACCAGGCAATAGGCAGTGAGCCACGATAGAGATCATGCACTCCCATCTAGCTTTATAAATGGTCTCACTTGTGGTATAGTAAAAAGTGGATATGGGAAGACTGTTCCAGCCACTTCCTTGTACTCTGGCAACAGCATTATCCCTTTTTACTCTAATGGGAAGTGTAACGTGAGTTTGGAGAAAAGGACTAATTAATGCCATGGGCCCCTGAGATGCAATGTGGAGTACCATGCAGGCTTGTAGCAACCCACTTGTCCAGAGAGGGTTCTGATGATTATCACCATGATACACTAATGTGGTGCTGAGGGGGCTTTAAACATGTTTATCATCCAGCCACACCTTTCTTCTGGCTATAAAAGAAATCCAGAAAAAAGGGTCTAATTTCAGCTGAGGTTCTCTTCAGTCAATGGAGAGAGAATTTGGGAATTCAAAATATTTGAAGAGAAGGGCCATTGACTAGCAAGTGCATCCCTTATATCAAGTGTTCATTAGGCACTGGACTTCAATTAAGCGTTCATGGGTTTGGAGAAAGAGTCCAACTGCAAACTGCTCAGAAATCAGTCTCATGGATTACCCCATGAGTCCATTTAGCTTCAGAGCAAAACGACGTCAATTTCCAATATAAGAAATTTTTCAGGCTACCTTTATACATCACATATCAGTAAGAAGAGGGCGTAAGCCTAATTTTTCTTCTTTAATTAGGACAACAGCATAATGATAATACTGTAAAATTATGCTATTTCTACAGGATGGTGCAGTAGAAGCTTTAAGATAAGGATGAAATTTAAGTATCTGTGAATCAAACGAAATGTCCAGAACATTATAGTTTTCAAGTGTCCCATTTTCCATCCTGATGAGCTTGATTCAGTTTGGTTATATACTTATCACATATTTTTGCTTAACAAAACTGTGTAAGATATTATGGGCAACAGAAAAATGCAGAATTATGTAAATCACACGCCATTTCAACGTTTTTCAGGGACCGTAGCATCACAAAAGGATACGTACAGTGTCACTAGGTGAAGCAAGAATTATCCATTTGTGAATTAAAGGGACAAGCTGGAACTTTAAAAGTGACACCTTGAATTTTCTTTTTTAAATTTGTTGTTAAAGTCTCACTGAACATGTAACTGAAAAAGTTCAGAGGAAGAAAACTCCATATTCCAATTTACATTTTGCATTTGACAGCCCTTTGCACAGATAGTATTACTGTCACTCTATTGTAAGCTTCTGCTTTTGTGGATTTCTCACAAAACTGGGGAGAGAAAAATCAATGATAGGAAAATAAAATAAAATAAAGGGATAAGAATTTGTAGGGGGAATTTAATGGAAGCCATAACACTCAAAACAATAACTTTCTAAAACAGACTAGATTGCAAATTGGCAGTGTCCCACTAAAGGATCACCTATAACTCTGAGGTGGCCAACTAAAAAGCTAATCGACTTTACACTGGGCCTTGAGAGATGCCTTTAAATTGGCCTGGCAAAACTGTCATGAAAATTTAACAGCCCAGGTCTACTTTTCACTTGACCTCCTTTTACATTAGTGAATGAGGACAAGAAAAATTGATAGTATTTTATTTGTCTGACAAAAAGTTACTCACCCTGGTCTAGTAGGATCAGAAATCTGGAAGGCTGACAACTATGTTGCTCAGAGCAAAATTTCTCTTCATGTTGACATGGTGGTATATTCTTGCCATGTAGCAGCTAAGAACTAAACTGTATTTAACATTTAAAAACAGTATTTGAGCCTCTAAAGGGCAGCTGCCATCTTGCAAGAAAGTTATGCTTATGATAGAGGGAGGTTGGGGATCCTAGTCTCAGACTTAAGCCTGTTTCCACCAAATTCTTCTTTGAATCAGAAAAGCTTCTGCACTAACATTACACAGGAAGCTCTTTCAACTGCACAGTCTAACTCCAGATAGATGAGAAATAATTGGCAGTCACTGGCACCCAGGTGAGTAAAATGTACTGTTAAATGATACCACTTTCCAACCATGTTGCAGTTCAAATGCTGTTCTTCAAGGACATTTCAAAGCCTACCTGTGTTGCTGTTCTAAAGTCCTCATATAAATGCTCATATTACTGACCTGGAAATACCTTGTACATTTTTAACAGTGAGGGTAATGAATTACTGGAACAATTTACCAAAGCTTATGGTAGATTCTCCATCACTAGAAACTTTAAAATTAAGACTGGATAATTTTCTACACAATATGCTGTAGTTCAAACAGGAATTATTTTGGGAAAGCTCTATGGCTTGTGATATGCAAGAGGTCAGGTTAGATCAGAGTGTTCTCTTCTGGCCTTAGAATCTATGAATCACTGCAATAAGCACAATGGGGGTTTCTTTCTAGAGAAATTCTCTCTCTTTTGTTGCAGCTGTCTAAGAGTTTTAGTCTTACTTTTAAGAAGCTGCCCTTAATCCAAACCCAGTGTTTTCCTTTTCTACCTTCAGAAACATTTGCATCATCTCACAGCAGAGGCTTTATGGTCTAATCTCGTGTCCTCCACCCCATCTCCTCCCAAAACCTTAATATAAAGGAGTCTTAATGCTTGGCTGCTCCCTGTTCTAGAGCAAAGAATATTTACATTAGCAGTGAAAGTGCGTGCCAAGAGCTCCTCTCGCTGTTTCTCCTGCTGCTCTCGAACATAACGACGATGCTGGAAATTCTTCAGTGCCGTCTGCAGGTGCTGGACATCATATTTCAACTGGTCAACTCGGCTAGAAATCAATGAGAGGAAGACAATAACCTGAAGAAAAACTGACTGACAAAAACACAATTAATGCAAAGTAAAGGTTACCCAGAGGTATCTCATGCCCTTCCAGAATATCAGGTTCCGCAAAATTCTTAACATGTGAAAATCAGGAAATCCAGTCTGCTTAAATTACATACCCACACAACCTACACCCTGCCCCCTTGAGCAATGCCTCAATATGCTTATAATACACCCCTGCCCTCTGACTTTGCACTGAAAAACAGGAACTGCCTACACCTGCCCTGCTCTCAAACACCACATTGCTAAACTTTACAACTCCAACTCTTTTACAGTCCCTTCAACTTTATGCGCATGAGGCCACCTACCATGATACTTTCGCTTACCTTTCATTAAACCAACATACCACATTATCTCTCATCTAACTGCTGAAATCTCCATGGCAAGACCACTCTTGTGCCCTGCTACTGACACCATACTCAATCTAGTGCTGTAATGAGGCATACAGGATCTTTCACGGTACAAATGCACCTCTTTTCTTTCGCACAGAAAGTGCTCATACACACACCTAGAGAGGCACCACCCTTCCAGATCTCCTCACATCACCATCAGTACATGCAGGTAATTCCCAGCGGCTACTGCCAATTTCAGTGGGGGCAGAGTTATGTACCTTAACTCTTCATTGCCTGGTTTTCAAAAGTTTATTTTTCTGGTCTTGAAGAGCACAAGAAACCACCAGGCAACCTTAACTCAGCATTAATAATTTTTTTTGTTAGTGAATCACGGTGCTTTAGTTCCATCTGCACTACAGAGACAATACTACTTTCTCTTTTTCATGTGTTGTCTGTGGCCTGGTCTACACTTACCTTTGCGATTCAGCAGCAGTTGACGGGAGATATGCAAGTGACGTAAATCACTTGCGTATCTCCCGTCGACTTTGCAGTGTCTCCTCTGCGCGGCGTCCATACTGCGCTGCGTCGAAGGGAATAGCGCTCCCTTCAACGCAGCGCTACACCACTTACCGGGGTGGTTTTCCTGAGTCGTTTCCTGGATCGACTGAGCGTGATTATACCGGCCACTCAGTCGATCCAGAGCAATCGATGTGACGGCGGCGAATTTGCCGCTGTCAGTGTAAACCCAGCCTGTGTTACCGCTTTCTAACCTGAGTGCTAAGCCAAAACTTGTGCTCCTGTGGGTTATTTCAGTTAGGAGACATCAATAATGGAGTCAAATATTTCCTTTGATACAATCCTGTTTATTTACAGAAATGTACCAAATTCTGCTTCTCTGTACACAGTAGGAATCAAACAGGAGATCTTTATTTTATTCTGGAAGGGCACAAGAAACCACCAAGCAGTCTTATCTCGGTGTTATCAAAGTGTATTGTCAATGAATTTCCTAGGGTTTTTTTTGTTTTTTGTTTTTTTTAACAGAATGAGAAAATGTTGATAGGAGTGGTCATTTAGGCAGTTAAGTAGGTTGCAGCTGCGACACTACTGTAGATCTCAAATACTGTAAGGAGAGAAACGTATTATCCCCGTTATAGAGATGGGAAAACTGAGGCCTAATCTATACTGCAAAGTGAAGTTGACATAAGATGCTTTGCATTGATCTACTTATGCATGTCTACCCTGAAATCTGTCTCCCAATGAAGGAAATGCCCCATTATGCCAACATAGTAACACCACCTCCCTGAGTGGTCCAAAATCCATGGTGTGACATGCTGTACCCCATGTACACCCTTATGATGTGATTTCTATATCATTCATGTTCACCTTTACAGTGTAACTGTGTATGGTCTGATGCAAAGTATACCATGTAAAGTGTTTTAGGAATGCTCATGACATACTGGACATTTATTGTCGTGGTAGCATTATCCCTGCAATGTCATACATGTGTACAGATATGAAACCCTGCTATATCTTATCCCCAAATGTGTCTCTCACACGGCTTGATGGGTGCAGAGAAGCACAAAGCTGCGTTTCAATGCCTCACAGAGGCATGCATACAGAAACAATGGCCTGGCTTAAGCACCTGTGAGAACTTTGGCCCAAAAGGGAAAAGTCACACCCACTGCTGGATTTGAACAATCACCTGACGCCAGGGGGTGTAGAGGAAACTTTTTAAAAAGAAAAGAGGCATCTTTGTCTCAGGGTCTCCCCTGGAATCTATCTTCCAAGCAACATCAAAGACTGGCACCTACTCACAGGGAAGGACGGCTTGGTTGCAAGACACATCGCAACCAGCCTGTGGGGTAAACTGACATCACAGACTGAAAGAGACCGGAATGTTACTCTTAGTTCAGGGTCTGAGTTATCTTTTAGTTACTTGTGATTAACTCCTTGATTTATGTTTAACTGACTTGGATTCACTTAAAATCCTGCTGTAATCATTAAACCTGTTTAACTAAAGCCGTGCATGTGGATTGAGTGTGTGTAGAGACTTCACTTGGAGTGACAGAGCTGGTGCATAGCAATTTCTTTGATAAACTGACCAACAAATGTAAATGAGCTTGCAGGGTGCAGTGTACAGCACTGAACCCTGCAAGACAGCAGTTCCTGGAGTTGAATCTGGGATTGGGGGGTGTTTTCTTGAGTCTATCCCATGAGTGGCTGGCCAGAAGCACTCCTTCACTAGGTCAGGGACCGATTACTTGCAGGAAGCTGGGCGTGGACTGACCCAGGAGTGGGTGGTTCACACAGCAAAGTGGGGTAAGTCGGGGTCCAGGAGTGAAGAATTGGGGTGATACAGCTACGCACCAGTCCACATTGCAGGAGGGGAATGTTACATGGTCAATGCATGGAGGTCGACACAGCACAAGCATAGACACTGCAGTACTTACGTCAGCCCTCACAGTTCACCAGCAGCTATCGCACAGTGCCTGCTCTGGTCACAGCATGTGAGCAGCACTGCCCAGGGATCATGAAGAGTGAAAGCCACCCCACTTAAAGCCCCTGTGAATTTTTGAAATGCCTTTTCCTGACTGTCTAGCTGTGCAAGCACACCTAGCAGCAATCCACTGTTGTGCACAACTGCCCAGCTGACCAGGCCAGCTACACGCTCCAGACATGCTCCTGCCTTGTGTAGACAGGTGATACTGGATCTCCTGGGCTTGTGGGGAGACGGGGCTGTGCAGGCACTGCTCCAAACCAGCCATAGAAATGTCAACATCTACAAGCAGACTGCCCAGGAGATTCCAGAGAAGGGGTACAACCAGGACCAGCCGCAGTGCCATGTGAAAGCCAAGGAACTGTGGCAGATGTACGAGAAGGCCAGGAAGGCCAACCATCGATCGGGTGCAGAGCTGTAGACCGGCCACTTTTACAACATGCTGCATTTGACAGAAACCCCCATGGATACCTCCAAGGAATTCAAGTCACAAGCCCCTGCTCTGAACAGCCAGGTGGACAAGGAAGACGAGGAGGAGGATGGGGGACAGGTGACCAGGACCTGTTTTGACTCCACTGCAGTCCAGCCAATCGAGCACGGGCGAGCCCAATGCAGGGGAAGGAACTTCAAGTAAGTGTGTAAAGAAATTTTCCATTGACAGGATGGCTTCCCAAATTAGCAGGACACAGATTTAGACTTTTCATTAATTCACTCGTACTAGCCAAGTTAGTGGAACAACAAAGGGAGGTAGTGTTGCTATCTGCTTTTCATTCCCCTGCAGAGTTAGGCAGCAGGGGCCCACGCAGAACAGTTTGTTATGTACACAGGGTTGTTTATGCTGTTGTTTATGTCCCTTGAATCCACCTGAAGTTTCATTGAAACTTCCATGGAGGTATATTGCAATCCTCTCCCAAAAGGTTTCTTGGGAGAGCTGCCTTAGTTCTTCCTCTGTTTGGACACTGTCCCATGCCAGGCAGTGATAACTTCGGCAGGCATGAGTGCTGTAAACAAGCGGGCAGTTTCGGGACACCAGCAGCAGTAACCTTTGTTACTCTCAGGAGCGAGATACCAGCTAAAATCACCAGTATTCCGTGCCATTGCCCCACATGCATCGTTTCATGCAACCAAGCAATTCTCTCCTCCATTCCCTCACCCCTGGCAGCTCATACTCATCATAGCTTGGCTGAGAGTGGTTCCAATGCAGAAGAGTCAATACGTTTGTTTTGTTTTACACACTGGGGAGCAAGAGGAGGAGGGATTTCTGAACCTGAAGTGTTGCTTTCCATTCCTACCATCCTGACAATAGTAGCGCCGTGTGCTTTATTTGTAGCTGTGGCCACTGCAGCCTGAAAGGGGACTCCCTTCACACAAGTGGAATGACTGACCAAGATGAGGAGAAAAAAGAGGATGTAGAAGGACATGTTTCGAGAGATCCTTCAAGCCAGTGCTGCATCAGACCTTGAACAAAGGGCCTGGAGGGTGAATAATGCAGACTGTATGGAGAAGGAAAGACCAGACGGGAGAAAGGCGGAGGAAAAGAAAGAGGGAGTTGCACCAGAGAATAATGGAACTTCTCCATCAGCAAACTCAGATGCTGCAGATACTTATGGACCTCCAGTTTCAACAATCCTGGGTTTGACTGCTATTGCAGTCAGCGTAAGACTGCAGCACTATGCTTCCCTACACCCAGCCTCAGCATTCCACATGGCCTCAGGGCTGGCATGCCTACCCCTGCCACTCCATGCTGGGGGAAATCATGGACAGCCACACTTCACACACATTGCCGTGGCTTTCCCAGGTCAGCATGTGCATTGCTACAATGGACATCAATGTACCTTCCTCTGGCTTATTTATTAAGGTTCTTAAATTTCTGTAAGTAATGTTGTATTTACTTTTAAGGTCTTTAGATTATTTTTAGAGCTGTTTTCATTAGTGAATAAAAGGCTTTTGTTTTGCAAGTTATTCAGCTTTATTAGTTTACAAAACATGAGGTGTAATGCCTGCTGGCAGTGAAAGTAATGCTCTCCTACATTTACTGCCCATCAATCAGTGCCAAATACTGTAGTCATCATAAATGTACAGCAACCTCCTTCCCCCCAACATTAATAGGTACACTGTCACTGATATGTGAACCACAGATTTCCTAACAGGCCTCCAAACTGTCGTCCCAAGTTGAGCACAGCACACCACAGAACATTATTGTGGCTCGCTGCTCTTTCAAAGAGTCCCAAAGCTGCATAGCTTCCCGTTGGCTCATCTGAAAGCCCTGGTGTCTGGCTGTTCAAACTCAACAGACAGCCACTCCACCTCTGCACCAAAGTTCCCACTCCCTTTGCTTCACAGATATTCTGGGGGCACAACAAGCAGCTATACCCACTGGGATATTTTTAGCACTGAGATCCAAGCTGGTGATTGCTCCTTTTCAATTTATCAAAAGCACATTCAGCTAACCTTCCGCATCTGCTCAGCCTGTAGCTGAATCTTTCTTGCTGCTGTTGATGTGACCACTGGATAGCTTCATGAGCTAGGGGAGGTAGGCTGGGTCCCCCAGGATCACTACTGGCATTTCAACATCGCCATGGTAATCTGCCAGTCAGGAAAGAAAGTACCTACTTGTAACTTTCTGAACAGTCCAGTGTTCTTAAAGATGTGAGTGCCACACACCTCCCCTGACACCCAATGCTGATCTTAGTGCAGCATCCCCAGTGATCCACCAGCGCTTGCCTAACCATGGAAACGTAGCCCTTTTTTGTTGATATGCTCTGTGGCAAGGTGCTTGGGGGCCAGAATGGGGATGTGTGCGCTGTCTATTGCTCCTCTGCAGTCTGGGAACTCTATAGCTCCAAATCACCCACTACCTCCAGCACACTGAAAGTCACAGTCCTGCACAACAGGAGACAATTAATGGCCTTGCTCATGTGCATGACAACAGCCCTCACAGTGGATTTTCCCACCCAGAAATGACTTCCCACTGTCCAGTACAATCTGGCATCAGACGTTCCCACAGTGCAATCACCGCTTGCTTCTCCAGCCAGTGCAGCTCTCAGCTGGGCTGTGTTTGACGTCTGGGGCAAGTTCAGCGCACAGACCCATGAATGTAACTTTGTGCATCCGACTGTTCCAAAGCCACGTCCCATCATCCCGGACCCGCACTGCGATGTGATTCCACCAGTCGGGCCCATTTCTCGGGCCCAGAAGTGGGGCTCCATCATTTGCAGCTACTCCGTGAATACCAACCATCTTGAATTGGTTCTCGCCATGCCCCACTGCAAACTGACCACCTGGAAACCATCAAGTTC
The DNA here is from genome assembly GCA_007922155.1 of Mesoclemmys tuberculata. NCBI lineage: Eukaryota > Metazoa > Chordata > Testudines > Chelidae > Mesoclemmys > Mesoclemmys tuberculata. The sequence continues at coordinate 158,862 of ML675642.1, forward strand.
CCATGGTTCTTCTTGCAGCTCTGCAAATAGCAGAAGATAATGCGTCCTGTGCTTGTAATACTTGCGATGACAGTACAGAGCTGTACAAGCTCCATGGCGCCTGTTCTCAGCTCCCCATGATTTAGTTGGGGTTGGCCCTGCTTTGAGCAGGGGGTTGGACTACTTGACCTCCTGAGGTCCCTTCCAACCCTAATCTTCTATGATTCTGTCAGAGATGGAGGGCAGTGACAAGTCCTGTGTGGGTTTGTAGCAAATTGAAAATAGGCATGATAATTACAGGATAGAGATATTATAGGATGGAGAACATTGCCTTATGCCGGAGTTCCTCAACCTGTGCAATGTTCAAGGGGGCGCGGCTGGGTCTAGGCCTGCTCCCACAGGAGGTGGGGAGGAAACATAGAAACATAGACTCATAGGTCAGAAGGGACCAATATGATCATCTAATCTGACCTCCTGCACAAGGCAGGCCACAAAACCCTACCCATACACAT
>ML675642.1:159752-176255 GCA_007922155.1 Mesoclemmys tuberculata
TCCATTCCTCGGATCATCCTAGTAGCCCGTCTCTGAACCTGTTCCTGCTCTGCTCTGAGCTCTGCTCCGGGCTCCAGTGCCCAGCTCCCTAAGGCCTGAGGCGGCCAGTCCTGCCCCCAGGGTACCCAGCCCCACCTCAGCCCGTGGCCTCAGTTCCTTGGTCCCGGGCCACCCTGGTCCCCGGGACGAGCCTCAGCCCCGACTGGGGCCATTTTTCTAGCTCCAACGGGGACAGGTGTAAAGGGGTGGGGGGCGTGGGCTCAAAAGTTTGAGGACTACTGCCTTATGGGAAGTTGACCTCAGGCTCCCAATCACTCCTGTGTGACTCACTTCTGCCCCACAATGCATTGCCAAAACTACCCAAAAGAAAGGTGACAGGTTGCACACTGGAATACCCCATGGTGCTCCGCACTGCACACTGACACAAGAACTCCTGGTGAGTACGTGCCAAATTGATGCAAAAAGGAGCCAAGTATGCACAAGAAATATACTAAGGGCTTGTCTACACTTAAAATGCTGCTACAGTGTGGCTGTAGCTGCGCTGCTGTAGCACTTCAGTGAAGACTACCTATGCCAAGGGGAGGACTTGTCCTATTGACCTTATGCTGTCTACTTCAAGGGGCTAGGTTAATTTAGTTTAACTGTGTCGCTCAGGATGTGGATTTTTCACATCCCTGAGTGATATGGTTATACTGATTTAATTTCTAGGGTATACCAGGCCTATCTGTGTCGGCTATATGCCGACATAATTTGCATCGGAAAAACTTTGTAGTGTAAATGTGGTCTGAGGCATAAAGAGGTGTAGGGACTCTACACAGCCATCTACCGCACAGGAGACTCAGATAAGTGTGAAGTGGTCTATTCATCTGAACGGGATGTTCTCAGCTAAATGAGAACACCCCACGGAGATGAATATAGCCTGAAACAATAGCTTAGTGGTGTGTTTTCTGTTCCATTTGTTTCACTAGGTGTTCTTATCCCTCCTCCCCAGTGTCAACACTTGAGAGCCTGTCATATGCACCAAGCATGCCTGTTCTCAGCTCCACAGCCAGAGAGGCACCTAACTATTCCAGGCTCCACCACATATACCAGAAGGGAAAACATGGGGATGACAGACACCTCTTGCCCTGAATCCCCTGCAGTCATCCTGCCACCAATAGCCAAGTCCCAGGTGTCCCCTAACCACCCTCCTGGTCTCCTATGACTACCCTTAGTCCCACCCTCTCTCCCTGACCTGAGCCCCCTAACTCCTTTTTTCTCCCATGCCACACGTTCTTTTATTCCCCCCTTATAATTCGCCACTGCAGCCTCAAACCTCTCTCCCTCTATTTCCTCAACTCCTCCAGAACCATAAATCCCACTTCCCTTCCCAGCAAGCGCTTGCATGTGTAAATTATTTTCTTTTCTAAAACAGTTTGAGCACCATCTCAATCTTCTGTTATACTCAGATTACATCTCCCTAAAAGAAAAGAAACCTTGGACAGAGCAATGTGCCTACATTTAATTTTCAGCTTTCTGCCAAAGGTTGGCTTCAAATTTACCATGCCTGGATGTTGCTCAGGTTTAACAGCTGTAACATGCCCCTATGAGCCACTGAGGTGCTATAAGTCCTAACTGGCTAGCAACTCTCCTGAGTATTCTGTCTGCATATGCACAGTGTAATTCATTTGGCTCACAAGCATTAGGCATGTGCCTATCTAGACAGCTGAGCTTTCTAATGCAGTTTTCAATTTTGCCCCCCTGAAAGGTAGAGCGGGTGCCACACACTGGCTGGAGTAAACGTCAAGCAACTGAGACCATTTCAGGCATAAGCAGAATCCCTGTTTGATCCCTAAGGTTTTGCCAAAAAAAAAAAAAAAAAAAAGTTAGTAAACGCTGTCAGCCTGTGTTCTGGGGCTGTATCTTGGGAACCTCTTGTTCAAACCACCTCAAATTCGGATCACTAATCCTACTCTGCACTGCAATGAGGCACACCAAATTTCAAAGCAATATGAGTAAGTATGTGATTTTAGAGCACTTAGAAGCCAAACCTTTAAACAGAAAGGAATTCTTAACCTTAACTATAGCAGAGCAGATACTCCACTATAATGCAAGAGGAGGCCACCAGGAAACCTTTCCTGGTCTTCAATTTGTGAATGGGTATTAAAAATTCACTATGATCAGTGTTAAAAATAACATTTTTGTATTTATCTTGCACAATACAGAACAATTAATGAAGTCTCAACACCCAAGAATTATAGTACCTGCTACAGAAGTGCACAGTTGTGCAGCAAAACGGATAAGTGATTTAGACATGGTCAGTGGCAAAATCAGAACTAGAACCCCTGTGCGCTCTCAGGCATGTTCCCTGATTAGATCGTACTGTCTCAAGACCTGGCATTTAAAGCCTAATTTCAGAGAGATTTTTGAAGGTGGTAGGAACTGAACAGTTTTTCTTGTTTACTTCTTGGACAATGACTCCAGATGCATCATTTCGCCATTAGTGAAATGGAACAGGATTCTGAAAACTAATCTTTTATTCAAGCCCTCTCCTTAAGGCTAGGATTTTCAAAGCTGCCTACCAGTCAAAGAGCAACACTAGAATGAAGTGTGAGGCAAGGTTTACAGAACATAAAGAAAGATTTAATTTCCTAATTAGAATCGGACATTAAATATGCTTTTCATTACCATTATACAAGCAGAAGATTAGGAACAAGAGTTACTCTTTCAAATTAAAAACCTGACAGATCACAATCATAGCAAAGACCCCTAATCAACTGAGTAAGAAAGCAAGCCTCTGAAACAGAGGAGAATCTCTTGCACAGAAGTCTTCCACATTTAGGTTGTATACTCAGAAAGATACTGATCTGAGGGTAATGTTCCAAAGCAGTAAGAGGGAGGTGAACAACCAGCCTGTTTTGAAACATACCACTTGGACAGCACTTCGAAGAGAGGGCCTCTCTTAAGACCATTTATTGCATGACTCTTAAGGAGTCAGGGGAGAGATTCACATGGGGGGGAGCATCTCTTTCATATTAGCCCAGATCTAAAGGCAGGACTTAAAAGTGTTCCTGACTATTTCCAAATTCATCTAGTCTTTAAGCCATATGGATAGCACACTTTTCAAATTTGGCAGACAACCAAACTAGCACATAACTCAGCACTATGGTATTTAGGACCTAAATACCAATATGACCAACTCAACTTTGGTGCCTAAATTTGAAATAATTGGGCAATAAAGTAATATAAAATTGAAGAGTTAAGTCATTCTCTTCCCCATCCACACAAAGGCCATTTCAATCTCCCATGGAAGAACATAGCTCTTTTTAAGCATGACATGAGTGTGAAGTAGTTCTATTACTGTCTCTGTTACCAACATGCTGTATGACCTTGGGCAAGCCACTTCACCTCTTTACCTAATTTCCACCATCTATAAGATAGAGATAAGGAGGCTCAATGCTTGCAAAGTTGAGATCTGCTGTTGAAAGGAGCTAGGAAAGGCAAAGCATTATTGTGGCAAAGGAAAGTGCACACTTACAGCTTGGCATTCTGTCTTTTGTTGGCAGGTTCTTTGCAGGACAGGATCTCCAGGCGTTCCAGGTTGCTGAATATCCGGTCTATTTTTGCCTGAATATCATTTTCTACCACTGTAAGGAAAAAAAGAGGAAACAAATTGTTGGAAGAGACTAAATATACCAGGGTGGATAAAAATCAATGATTTATTTTAATAAAAAGAATTTGATATTTTAAATTTAAATTGGTTTTTAATTTTTTTTTAAATCATCAATAAAATACTAAATTTCTCTCTCATTTAAAAATTAACAGTTACAATTAAATCTAATCACAAACATGCTAAATCTACATTTACAGTCTCATAAAAATGAATTAATGGCTCTAGTCTATCCAGCCAATCTACCAACTCTTGCTTCTATAAAGTTCTGGGCTTTCAGATTGTTTTTGTTTCCTCAGCAGACTTAAGTTTCATGTGCAAAGAAAGCCACAGGCTGGGTAGGATTGTTGTTATGTCTGTGGTTATGTGGTGGTGGAGCTGGGCCAAGCAAGGCAAAGGAGTTAGTTAAGACATTGTCTTAAAGACAAAGAGACAAAGGACAGAGGCAGAGTAGAGCGGAACAGTGGAGTGGACTGGAAAGAAAAAGGGAAGACATTATTTATTACACACACACCTTCCTATATTCCCCCCCACTTTTGCCACAGAAAAACTGTCATGGCTTCTGGGAGTAAGAGAGGCCCTATCTGGGAATATTTTGAAGAAATTCCTTTCCTGGGTAAGAAAGGAAAACTTGTCAAGTGTAAGCAGTGCAAGAAAGACGTAGGGCCCACTTGCAAGAATGAAACATCATAATGAAAACTGCTTATTAGAAGAAAATGATGTGGATGGGGAGAAAATGATGTGGATGAAGATGTGGATATGTCTGAAGAACAAGTGGCTCAACTGGTTAGTAACTGAAATAATTCATTTTGCAGTGCATCATTCTTCAAGACTCTCTATGCCTTTAGTATAAGTGTGATTTAACAAGTAAATTCCCAAGCTATTTGCTATGCTAGGAAAAAAGTTTCACTTAGCTAATCCTTATGGCTTGTTTAATTAGTGAACTAGGTTTAGAATCTATCATCCAAGTATATGGTCCAGAAAGCTGCAGTAAGAGAAATCTAGAATTGCCAATTGCCACTAGGTGTCGTTTTCTTATTTTATATTACATAACACAGGCCCCTTATTTTGGAACATCATGACCACAGACCATAATGGTGATGCCATAAGTCTATTCTCTATTTTATTTCAGCAGAACTCAGCTTTCCCAAGGGAACCCATCCTATGCTTGTTTTCTCAAAAAACAGAAGCACCAGTCCAAAATTAAGTGCACTCTAAGTGCAGTCAGTCTTAGCTTTTTTGGTAATTTGGAACTGGATCTCCATCCTTGCTGAAAAAAAATGTAAATCATTAACTGAACAATAGAGTGAGAAGAACGACTATTCAAAATCATTGTTTCCGGATTCCATTTAAGCATAAGAGACCTTGACTGTGACTGTCTATCTGCAACTACGTCAGAGTCATCCGTTGTTGCTTTTAGCAGCAGAGCTGCACAAAAATGTATTTCAGACAACAAAGCATCAGTAGCAAGCAAAAGATTTCAATCATCCAATAAAACCACCACCATGGATGGCTTTGTAGTAAGGACCAGCAAATACCAACAAGACACCATAGCTGAAAAGACTGCTTGGTTCATTTATACCACAAATTCTCCTTTTCGCATTGTTAACAATAAACACTTCATTGACATGGCTGAGTCCTTACAACCAGGCTACATTTCACCTAGTAGAGCAGACGTTGGTGGAAGGTTGCTATATACAGTTTATGAGAAGGAACTTGAACAACGTGCAAGAAATACTGAGGGGAAATTTGCCAGTTTTAAGCCTTGATGCGTGGAGCAATGTACACAATGATCCACTAATATATGCCTGTGTGACAACAAAAGATGGGGTTGCATATCTTTCAGAAACAATAGATACATCGGGAAATGCCCACGCAACAGAATATTTAAAAGTGGCAGTGAATGCTGTAATAAACTGTGAACAGAAATTCAACTGTCATGTGTGCAGTTTTGTCACAGACAATGCTGCAAACACAGCAAAGATGAGTAGATGCTTAGAAGAAGAAATGGAAGGATAGTCCTTAATGGCTGCAGTGCCCATTTAATGAATCTTTTAGCCAATAACTGAAGTACATCTTCTCAAGGAATAAAAGAAAATGTTGTTGAAGTCGCAAAATACTTCCATAACAACCATTTTGCTTCAGCTTCACTGAAGAGAGCAGGAGGATCCAAACTAATTCTCCCTCAAGATATTCTACGGAATTCTGTGGCTGATTGTTTTGAACAATTTATTAAGAACCGGCCTATTCTCATAAAACTTTGTGAAGAAAACCGTGATATAAAGGATGGAAGTATCTCATCCAAAGTATCTAACACTGGATTAAAGAGGAATGTAGAGGATATGCTCAGTATACTGAAGCCTATATCCATAGCCTTAAACAAACTTCAGAGAAATTGTTGCTGCATTTCTGATGCTGTCGAAATTTGGAAGGCACTTCGAGAGACACTGAAGCAAGAAATACCTCATCAGAAAGTTTAAGGACAGACATCAGCTGGTGACTCAGGAGACTGCTGTAATTGCAAATGTGAAACATTTATGTAACATTTAGGATTTAGTTTAATGAAATATCAGTGCTATTGTGTTTGTGTGTGTGATTTAGTTCTTACCATTCCTAATGCACTGCTACTGCATCTACAGCTTGACACAGGTAATGAGTATTATGTACTATTTCCTCAATAAAAATCAAGTTATCTAAAAAATTACACAAAGTATACCCTCCTAGATGTTGTAAAATGCTGTATTGAGTTGTAAATTAACATGTTTTAATGATCAGATTTGCATCATTGTTTAAGAAATACGTGAAAAAATATCAGTGGGAAACTTGATTTAAATCAATGATTTTCTCTTGGTGATTTAAATCAATCCACCCTGTTTTAAAAAGACAAAGAGGAATAACAATCAAATAACTACCAAATCTCAACACTCCACTATGAGGATTGTGATAATAGGACAGTTGCTGTATGCAGGACAATCTTAATTGTAAAAACACTAGTGTTCATGGCTTTTTCTGACTCACCCTACAGAAAGCCTACGCCTTATTTAAATCCAACATAAAATTGAACTGGGTAATTGGATTTCAGTTTTGTGATGTGGATCATTGCTTCATTTCCAGGAGGCAAAGATCAAACTCATTTCACGAAGGACAGCAAACGGAATCTTATAGTATCTGAGTTTAAATGCTATCAGGAATCCATGAGCATTAGGTCACAACAGTAGTTGAGTTGCCATCTTTAGTTAATAACTTACAGTGCACTGACTGCTTGTCTGAGGTCTCCAGATGCCCCATGTAAGATTGAACCTCATGGACTTGCCTATCAAAGGAAGAAAGGGAAGAAATGTCAATCAACAACTATTGAATCAGGAACAGTTGTTTTTTTTCAAGTACAAACAAGTGGCAAACTTGAAATACTAAAAACTATAGTATAATGTAACATTCAGAACTAGGAACTATTAAGAATGGGAACTAAGTTTCCATTATTCTAATGCAAATACCGTACAGCATTTCCTAAGAGTGTGAGTGCACAAAAACAACCTTGAAGTGTCCAGAGGCCAAAGTTTGTTCTCACTATGTATCTGTCACAACAGTGTTTATTTAAGGTGTAAAAAGACCAGAATAAAAATCCAGTTGAGTTGACAAAGGGTTTTCCAGACATGTTCTCAGAGTTCATAAAGGAACACTAGACTCCATGCAGATTCCACTCACTTTATATATTCCATAATGTTAGCCAAAGCAGTTATCTTGCACGTGTCAATAACCACATCCGAAACAAACAATATGAGTGGTATGGTGGGAAGCACTATTTCTGCAGGACTTGTTTCGGAAAGACTCAGGATATTAGGCCAGAGGATCACAAAGGGCAAAAACAAACAAGAAAGTTCTAACTGCCAAAGAAGAGAATTGCTGCTTTGCCCTTCAGCACCGCTTGGGAAAAGATATGTAATGGAGCCCTGACTGTACCCGCCAAAAGGAAAACAATTTTCAAATCAAGATTGGGTGTTTTTCTAAAAGACCTGTTCTGAAAACGATTTTGAGACCGTTCTTCTGCCTGTATTACACAGGTGGTCAGATGGTCACAGTGACCTTGGAATCTATGAAACCTGCCTGCCTCTCCAGTACAGCAGCTGCCAACAAATGGAGTGTGAGAAATACTAAGCTGAAGTAGAGGGAATTTAAAGGAAATGCGTTGTTAAAACTTTCAGACAGACTCAATTGTAAATGTCCTAAGCATACAATAATAGTCATTTATAAAAACTTGTTAGTTTGTGACTATCTGTTTATTGACTGTCCCTCCAATGTGTCTGTAGACTGGTGTGCTACTGCAGCACAGATTCTGGACCTGATTCCTCTTGTACAGATAGAGAATTGAAGGATTTGTTCTTCAGAAATTATAGGTGATCTACTGTTTGACTACATTTACGACCTCCTACAACCATATGGCTCCAAACTGTTTGAACTCTGGTTCTGCTAGGAGCTGAGCAAACATATAGAAGTGACAGTTCCCAAACTCACAGCTTAATTTCATACAACTCACTTTACACTCATTATAACACTCAAAATGCCAGTGCTAAGTCTGAGGTTATTAAGAGGAAAGCAGAACCCTGATTCAGAGATTCCAAGGCTAGAATGGACCATTGAGATCATCTAGTCTTGTATAAATGGCCATAAAATACGCCAAAATAATTCCAAAAGCACATCTTTTAAAAAATATCCAATCTTGATTTAAAAATTGTTGGTAATGAAGAATCCATCAAGATCCTTGGTAAATTGTTCCAATGGCTAATTAACTATCATCATTAAAATTTTTATTTTATTTCCTTATTTCCAGTCTGAATTTGACTAGTTTCAACCTCTAGCCACTGGATCATATTATACCTTTCTCTGCTAGACTGAAGAGCCCATTATCAAATATCTGTTTCCCACGTAGGTACTTACAGGCTGTACTCAAGTCATCCCTTAGTTTCTTTGTTAAACTAAATATATTGACCTTCTGGAGTCTCTCTGTAAAGCATATTTTCTAATCCTTTAATCATTCTCATGGCTCTTTTCTGAACCCCCTCCAATTTATCAAATTGCTTCCTGAGTTGTGGACACCAGAACTAGTCACAGTATTCTGGCAGAGGTTGTACCAGTGTCAAATAATTCTCCATTCACAATTATATTTTGAGACCTATGAGCTAGTGAGCCTTTAATCCATTTAACATGTATTTAAATGTTAATTTATCTTTCTAGTTTTTTAATCAAATGTCATGTGATACCTTCTCAAATACTTTAAATAAGTCTAAGTTTACTATGTCAATCCTATTACCTGTAAACTCATCAGAAAAAATATCAAATTAGTTTGACAGGATCTTTTGACTTATCTGGCTTTAAGACTAAGCTTGATAAGTATATGGAGGGGATGTTATGATGGGATAGTTTAATTTGAGCAATTGATTTTGGATTATCGGCAGATAAGTCTGCTCAATGGTCTGTGGGAATGTTGATGGGATGGGAACTGAGTTACTGCAGGGAATTCCTTTTTGGGTGTTGGCTGGTCAGTCTTGCCCACATGCTCGGGGTTTAGCTGATCGCCATATTTGGGGTCGGGAAGGAATTTTCCTCCGGGGCGGATTGGCAGAGGCCCCGGAGGTTTTTCGCCTTCCTCCGCAGCGTGGGGCATGGGTCGCTTGCTGATGGATTCCCTGCAGTTTGAGGTCTTCAAATCTCACTTTTGAGGATTTCAATAACTCAGTCATGGGTTCGGGATTGTTATAAATGTGTATGGGTAGGGTTTTGTGGCCCGCCTTGTGCAGGAGATCAGACTAGATGATCATATTGGTCCCTTCTGACCTATGAGTCTATGAGTCTATTTTCCATAAGCCCATGTTGCTTGGTATTAATTACACTGTCCTCCTTTAATTCACTTCCCCTCTTTTTTTAAAAAACTAATAAGGCCTTCTTCCTTGACTGTGGCTTTTTGGACATCGAGAAGTGTTCTTAAACAATTAGAAAATTGAATCAGTAGCTGTTGTCCTTGTTCAAATGGATTCTGAGCATGATTATTTCATGGGAATGCTCTGGATATATGGGAACGAGAGATTATCTGAAATATGGGATTCGGTGAAATCAAACAGAGATACAAGTTTACAAGTCACACAGAAGTTGGTCCAATAAAAGGTATTACCTTACCCACCATGTCTCTCAAATACCCTGGGACCAACAAAGCTATAACTACACTGCATACTGTTTGTATGGTCTTTCAGCCTGATTTAGGTCAAACAAATGTTTTGAGAAGAACTTTGCTCTTTTCCTGTTTAGCACTGAGGGTCCCAGACACCCAATTCAAAGTTTGGCACTGCTGCCTCAATGAGTTGCAAGCACCAGACATGTAAAAGACTTGTGCTAATGAGTTCAGACTGGGATATGCTAGTAAAATGCTGTCCATAGGTCATTCTGATGTCCCATCTCATTAAGTATGCTTTTAATAAAGCAGCTGGTGATGTTTGCAATTACCTAGTAATAGAGACTTCATTTTCTTTTCATCTTTTTTCACCGGGAATTGTCTTGAATTCTGCTCTAAAATCCAAGATCATTGGACAAACAAAGGCTGCCACATTGTTGAGCTAATTCCAACGTTGCTCACAATAACTCTGTCCAAACTCCCAGCTTGCTTATGTAACCAGTTAGGAGCATCATGGTTCAGCTATTTCAGGCATTTGGAAGAACAGCATTTAATGATTCCCAAAGGTCCATGTGTCTTTTAGTTGCTTAGCCTCCTGCGATAGACAGATTAGACATTTATCAGCACGGAGTAGGGAAGTTTCGCTACCTCTGTATTTGGCATAGGTGTAACTGCTACTGGAATACTAGTCTAGTTCTGGTGTCCACAATTCAACTAGATGGGATTCAAAGAAGAGCCATGAGAACGATCAAATTCTTAGAAAACGTGCCTCACAGTGACTGAGTTCCTTGACTCTCTATTTAGCTTAAAACTGAGAAGGTTAAGGGGTGATTCGATCATAGTGTATAAATCCCCATGCAAACCCTAACCTAGTTTTGTTCAACATCTTCTTTAATAATCTGGAGGATGGAGTGGATTGCACCCTCAGCAAGTTTGCAGATGACACTAAGATGTGGGGAGTGGTAAATAGACTGCATACAAAATAACCTAGACAAATTGGAGGACTGGATGAAAAGAAATCTGATGAGGTTCAACAAGGACAAGTGCAGAATCCTGCACTTAGGACAGAAGAATCCCATGCACTGCTACAGAGCGGGGACCGACTGGCTAGGCAGCAGTTCTGCAGAAAAGGACCTGGGGATTACAGTGGACAAGAAGCAGAATATGAGACAACAATGTGACCTTGTTGCCAAGAAGGCTAAGGGCATATTGGGCTTCATTAGGAGCACTGCCAGCAGATGGAGAAAAGTGATTATTCCTAATATATACGGTCTAGCTCAATTAGGAATTATTTTGGGGAAGCTCTAGAGCCTGTGCTACGGAGGAGATCAGACTAGATGATTACACTGTTACCTTCTGGTCTCAGAATATAAGAGAAATTATGTCTAAGGGATACTGGTATATCACGCAATTAAGATTCCACAGAACATCAGAGCTTATCGTTTTATTATATCAAGTGTTTCCAGGCAACAGTATTTCTGTACCTTCCTTTCTCTTTCAAGTCCCTTCTTAAAACACCTTGTTCTAAATGGCCTAGTAATTGTTTTTGCTAGTTAAATAAAACTTACTTTTTTATGCATTCAACATATTTAAGGTAAGTTTACGAAAACATGTTTTGCAATAATTTATCAAACAAACAAATAAAGTATTATCTGTAGTTAGTGAACTGAACTGACTGTTTCTGGACATCATATGCTTCAAGGTATTAGAAGTAGCAGATTGCATCCTCTCTCAGCTCATTTTTGTTAACAGATTGGAAAAGAAAAAAGTCATTCAACTGAACTGATGAAAGTGAAATGAAGAATAGGCTCTGCCTTCGCAGAGGAGGCAACTGGATGTCAAAAGTCTTCTTAGCACAATCTCTGCAGTTCAATTATTTCACTTTCTTTAAAACTTCAACAGCATTTTTTATTTATTTAAATTATTTTAACAGATTAGAGTAAATGTAGGCTTTAATAGAAGTTTTCAAACTTATTCAAACTTAAATTTGAAATTCTGCAAAATTTTCAGACAATACAAAATTACTCTAGAAGGTTAGAGTGTGAAGAGTTACAAAAGGATCTCAAAAAACTGGATCACTGGGGAACAAAAAGGCAGATGAAATGCAATGTTGACAAATACACAGTAATGCCCCTTGGAAAACATAATCCCTATTATACATGCAAAATGATGGGTCTAAATTAGCTGTTAACACTCAAAGAAATCTTGGTGTCACCATGGATAGTTTTCTAAAAGCATCTGTTCAATGTGCAGCAGCAGCCAAAAAAGGTAAGGTTAGGAGTGATTAGGAAAGGGAGGGATAAGAAGACAGGCAATATAATGGCATTATATAAATCCATGGTATGCCCACACCTTGAATACTACAATCAGTTCTGGTCCACCCATATGAAAAAAGAGAGATACTAGAATTGGAAAAAGTACAAGAAGGGCAACAGACATGATGAGTGGTACAGAACAGCTTCACCATGAGGACAGAGTTAAACGTGTTCCAAAATCATGGCGTGGATACCACTTGTGCCATAAATATCAACCCTCACGAAGAGTCACTGCAGCACCTGAGCTGAAATGCGGCATTCGGAAAGCACGTCACCAACGCGTCCACACTAAGAGACCTAAACCTCCCGCCCGTCAACGCTTCCTGCGCCACTTCGTTTTGTCCTTAGGCAGGAGAGATCCAGAGGAAAAGGAAAATCGAGGTTTGACACTTGCTGACACCAGCAGGCCCACGGCGCGTTTCCCCTTAACCCGTCCCGCTGGAGACCCAGCGAACGCCAGCCTGGGCAGTCACCCTGCGCCTGCCTCGGCCCACAGCCGCTCGGCAGCTCAGATCGAAACAGCCTCTGCCCCGCGGCCCGCCTCACCGACGCGCGACCCCCACACGCTGCCGAGCCCAGGCCCCGTCGAGGCGGGTCACGACTGGGGCGCGGCGCGGTAACGCGGCCACGGCGGCTGGAGTCCGGCGGCGGACTCGGGCCGGCCCCTCCCCCCGCGGCAGCCCGGCCCCTCCCTCACTTGTGGGTCTGGTGGTAAAGAGCCTCCATGGCGGACCCGGCCCGGCCGGCTCCGCCGCGCGCGACACGTCAGCACCGGCAGCGCGCGACACTTCCGGCTTCCGCCGCCCGCTGGCGCGAGGCCCTGCCCGCTTCCGCTTCCGCTGGCGAGAGAGAGGCTGGGCTGCCCTGAGGCCGCCTGCCTGATGAAAGCGGCGGGCCCCGAGTGCAGGGGAGCGCCGAGCGGCCGGGCCGGCCCCGCCCCCAAGTGGGGCCTTCGGAGACGGGGCCGGGCCTGACGTGCCGTGCGGCTCCCTCCGACCCAGTCCGGCCCCTCCCAGGCCACGGGGCGGCGCCGGCGGCCTGCGCTGGCGGCCCGGCCCCGCCCTCTCCCGGGCGGCGGAGGGCCCGTTCCTGGCCCCGCAGGACCCAGCCCGGCACCGCCGCGGGTTCGTCTGTCGCCCCCTGGCCGGGCGGAGCCGTTAGCGGAGCCCCCCCCGCCAGCCTGAGGCAGGCGGACCCGTGCGGAGCTGCGTCCCGAACAAGTCCCGCTAGATCCCGCCATAGCCCGGCTGGGGGCTCCGCGGGGCCGCGCTACGGACGGCGCGGGAGGCCGCAAAGCTGTGCCCTTCCCAGCCTGGCTTGTGGGCGCAGCATCCGCCGCCTCCTTTCAGCTGCCTCGCCCCTCACGGCCCTGCCCGTGCAGGCGTTGGTGAGACCGTAGAGAGCCCCAGGCCCGGTGAGCGGCGAGGCTGGACCCCCGAAGGGCAGCGATATGGTCCCTGTAGGTGGCATCTAGGTATGGGGGAAGATGTGACCCTAAATGGCTTTCATTGGCCCCTGCTGGTGGGTTCTCGCTTGTCTGCTGACTGCTGGCACCGCTTGTGAGAGAGTCTTGGGTTCAGACACAAATCTAAAGCTAAGCACGAGACGGGGCCAGGGCCGCTTCCCTCCAGTCTCCATGAGGTCTCCTCTACCATCAGGGAGGAGGGGGCAATGCTGCTCCTATGCCCTGTATACTGCTCCCTGGGAAACTTCACTGAGGGGAGGGTTACTGTTGTCTCACTTCCCCACTAGAGGAGACCATTGTGGAGGAGGCTGCCTGTGTTCTTAATATCTGTCCCCCCAGCTGGTGCCAAGTTTGGGATTTTTTCCCCCTATTTGCTAGTGGGGCAGACTCTGTTAGTGGGGACCTCCCAGACAGCGTGGGGGCAATCGGGTCTTGTGGGTCTGACCCTGATAGGTATGACTATTTCCCAACTCTGGGCACTGAAGCTACTATGGTGTCACCTCTCCTCCCCAAACCCTGCCCCCACTCTGGAGGTGCTCCTCTCTGTTCAGTAAATGACAGCGCTGGCCTTTCAGCCATTGAGGTAGCTGCATTAATAGCACGGAGCAGCCAGGTGCCAGGCATTCTGCTTTGTTCTTCTCTAAGGTGGAGCAGCTCAGCCCCAAGCCTGTTCAAGATATAGGGCCCTGGGATTGTGAGCCCACCAAGGAAATTACTGATGCTGGGTTCATAGGCGCTGGGCCTGTTAAGCTGGCACCAGCTCCCAAAGGGTCTGTTAGCTCTGTTAAGCCTGCGGTCGTGGTGTTGCAGACACTGGAGTCCTGAGAAACAATCTGGACATCTGCTCTCCATCAGTGACCTGTAGCTGGACCCACGGAGCAGCACCGGGGAGTGGAGGTAATTAGCCTCAGAAAGGACCTTAGGAGGGACCTAAACACCTGTGGGGAGTAGTGAGCTTGCATAGGTGTTGGGGCTCAAATAGGGGTCCCAGAGGCAAGGGACTGGAAGAGATTACAGCCAAGCCCAGGCTGAGAGTTGGCTGACTACAGGCTGCCACTAACATCCTCAGAGCGATTCTTGATCTCATTCCTTGAGAGAGGTTAGGCATGACCAGCACCCAGACAATGCTGTCTGGATGGAGGGGGCTCAGTTGCCCCAAATCGCATTTGGACAGAATTTACATCTCATTTTTTAACATCTTGTGGGCCTGTTCCTCCAACATTTGGCTGGTCTCTTTCACAAACTATCATTTAGCTTCTGTGAAGGTTGCTTTTATACCTGAGTGGTGGGAATGGCCTGTTGGCATTTTAATAACAGCTTGTTGGAGGATGTGGGCTATGTGGAGTCCTTGTAGGAGTTTTGGCTGGCCTATCTAGGCCAGAGGAATGCCTTTCCCTCAGCACAGATAAGCTCCAGGCCCTTTATGACCATTTGGCCCAGGACACTTTTGTCTAGTCTGTATCCAGCTGTTTCAGGAGATGGATCAAAGCTGCCACTTCTTCTGTGTCCTTGAGAAAATGATGGGTGCCAAAAAACATATCACTGTGTCCTGGCAGAGGACAGTGCCTCGCTTACAGATCTGAAGAAGATGTGAGAAAGGGCAATGACTTTTTAGGCTGACTTTGTCTGGTTCTGAAGCCAATGTTTGTGGATCCTGCAGCGTAAACTCCCAGTGGTGAGTATGGGGGACTGGGACTGGCTGGATTGTCGTCTCACTCTGGCTGAATTCTCAGAAGTCCTTTGTCTGATGCCCACTAACAAAGCCTTGGGCATCGACAGGCTGATTGTGGAGTTCTACTACATTCTGGAGGTCCTTGTCCTGGACCATGCCACTATTTGGGCTGAATCCCTGGAAGTTGGTCTCCACTATCATGCATAAAAGTTTTATTTGACCTATTACTAAAAAACGGGGACCCCTGTAAGCTGAGGAATTGGCACCCAGTGTAAGTATCCAGCACAGATTATAAGGTAGCAAAAGCCATCTTACTGCAGCTGAAGTCTGCAGTCAGATATGATCCATCCCAACCAAACATACACTGTTCTGGGCTATTTTTGACAACCTTTATTTGGTCTGGGACCATCTCCACCAAATATGTACAGTTGGTCTGTCTCTTGCCTTCCTGTCCCTTGACTTAGGAAAAAGCATCTGATGAGGTGGATCGCTGTTATCTCATAAGAATCCTGTGGGCATTGGGCGTCAGTCCCCATACTGCAGGGTTCTTCCAAGTACTGTAAGCCTTTGCAGAGTGTATGGTCAAGCTCAACTGGACCTGACCAAACCTGTCAACTTTGATCAGGTAGTGTGTCAGGACTGCCCTCTGGCCAGTTATATGCCATTGCCATCACATCCTTCCTTTGTCATCCTTGCAATTGATTGATGAGATAAATGCTTGGCAACCTGGCTTTGAGTGTGGTCCTGTTGGCATATGCTGATGGTGGCCCAGGACCCAGAAGACCTGTTGCAGGTAGTCTTTTCAAACAATATAATCAGTGGCTTCTTCTGCCCTTTCAAATGGGTCAAGAGCTCTGGCCTGATGATTGGGGACGGGTGGTAGGTGGATACTCTCCACATTATCCATTGGAGCATGGCTTTGCTGCTCTATCTTGGCATGTACCTCTTCACCATCAATCACTCCCCACTGTATAATTAGGCCAACCTGGAGGCCATGGCATGTGACCAGTTGTGGCTTCTTTGGTGCCTTTCCCTTTGGAAGAGAGCATTGTTATCAACTAGTTGGTCCTGTCTATGCTCTGGCACTGATTTAACACCCTGAAACTGCCCCTGGACCCTGGCCAACTTCTAGAGGAGAGTCCTGGAGTTTTCTTGGCTGGGAAAGCACTGGGTCTCTGCAAGTGTCCTGAGCCTCCCGCTTAAGAGAGTGATGGCCGGGCCTAGCTTGCATTCACATCT
>ML675642.1:181255-233403 GCA_007922155.1 Mesoclemmys tuberculata
GAATCGATCAGCAAGCGACCCATGCCCCACGCTGCGGAGGAAGGCGACTAAACAGGACTAGTTCCTTCAGCCTCTCCTCATAAGTCTTGTGCTCAGCCCCCTAATCATTTTTGTTGCTCTCCACTGGACTCTCTCCAATTTGTCCACATCCTTTTTGTAGTGGGGGGCCCAAAACTGGACACAATACTCCGAATGCGGCCTCATCAATGCCAAATAGAGAGGAATAATCACTTCCCGTGATCTGCTGGCAATGCTCTTACTAATGCAGCCCAATATGCCATTAGCCTTCTTGGCAACCAGGGTACACTGCTGACTCATATCCAGCTTCTTAGCCACTGTTACCCCCACATCCTTTTCTGCAGAACTGCTGCCTACGTCATTGGTCCCCAGTCTATAGCTGTGCATGAGATTCTTCCGTCCTAAGTCCAGGACTCTGCACTTGTCTTTGTTGAACCTCATCAGA
The DNA here is from genome assembly GCA_007922155.1 of Mesoclemmys tuberculata. Lineage (NCBI taxonomy): Eukaryota > Metazoa > Chordata > Testudines > Chelidae > Mesoclemmys > Mesoclemmys tuberculata. The sequence continues at coordinate 181,719 of ML675642.1, forward strand.
TTTCTTTTGGCCCAATCCTCCAATTTGTTCTTCTTTCTCAATTCTAGTATTGTGGCTTTTGAGGCATCTAGTAAGGTGTTCTTAAATGATTCCAAATTATCTCACATTTCTCTAATTAAATTCTTCCTCTCAGCTGATTTGGCTCAAAATTGATTTCAGCTTTATGAACTTGGTCCTATTAAAGCACAAAGTATATATATTACAGATCTGGACTTTGTTTTGCTTGCACATTATAAATGTGATCAAGTCATGATCTAAGTTACCATTAATTTTTAGTTCTGTGATCATTTTCTCTTTATCTGACATTTTAATAAAGAATTCACACATGCTGGCTTCAATGCTTTTTGAGTTAGGAAATTGTCAACTATAATATTTGGAACTACCAAGGATGATTTAATATTGGGAACAGGACGCCTCCAGTATATCACTTAAATTGAAGTCCCTCCATGATTGTACAGTGTTTTTCCCTATATATTATAGAAAGGTGCATAAGGAGCCAGTCATCCTGGTCCCTCGCGTGATGTGGTTGTCAGTAGCTGTCTCTAACTAATACCCCATCTTCTGCTTTACCTGTTAGGACCTTGATCCATATGCATTCAAGATCATTTTCTTCCAAGTTATCAGTGACTGGGAAGCAAGTAATGCCATTTTTGACAGAGACTGCCACTCCCCCTCCCTTTTTGCCCATTCAGTCCTTCCTGCCTAGGTTATAACCTTTGATTTTAACATTCCAATCGTATGAAGCATCCCATCTGGTTTCAGTGATACCAACTAGATTGAATTTATGCTCATAAATGAGCAATTCCAAATCCTCTTGTTTATTACCCTGGCTCCTAGCACTGGTGTACAGGCAATTAAATAATTTATTCTCATCAAGTCCTTTGGTTTCTTGCTTAATTTTATTCTCAACACCTTTGATTTTGTGCTGAGTGCTCAGATCTCCCCTTTTTCCCCCTCCCATTTTGCTATTATTTGCTATGCCCCCCTCTTGTCCATTCTAGCCAGCCTTCTACTGAGGTGGAGGCCATCCAAACTATACAGCCTCCTCTCCCCATAGAAGGTGGCCAATGCGCCACAAAACCAAAACCCTTCTTTCTACACCACTTACCTAGCTAGCAGTTCAGTTCCAGAATCTTCTTCTGTTTTCCTTTTCTCATTGTCCAGGAAGGATCTCAGAGAAAATTGTGTGGACATTCTTCTTGTTCAGCCTGTTTCTGAGTTCCATAAAGTCATTTAATATCAGCTGGGTATCTCACAATGCACTGTCATTATGATTGATAAAAATCTGCTTGTTCACTTCTGAGGCCTATACAATATCAGAGTGTTGTCTCGTGTCTTAGCTCCAGCACATGATACTGTTGTCTGCTTGGCCTTGTAGAATATTTTTTCAATCCTTTGAAGTATTAAATCCCCAAGAAGGACTGTCTGTTTTCCTAGGATGATTGGAGAACACTTTGCTGGGAAGCTTGATTTTCTTACAGGTTGAGACAAACTGCTATCCATGTATGTTTCCCATACATCTTTCCGTTCCCTTGGTCCTGCTGGATATTGACAGGTATTTTCTGAAGTTTGCATATTGAGGACCTGATATCAGTTGGAAACGTCTAGCTGTGCAGAATTCCTCCCTGTCTTCTTTTCTGCTAACCACAGCCTGCCCATCCTCATCTGTCTCCAGCCATGCAGAATGCCATCATGACCTCTTGCCTCTGGTGGTTGTCCATTGTCGGAAGATAGGATACTAGGCTAGGTGGACCATTGTTCTGACCAATGGTCTGCACCACTCACTACATCCTACTATCTTCAAGCACAGAGTCGGCAGATACTCCCTCTGAAATTCCTGTTAGCAGCTCTTCTGTTCACTTAGCAAGTGGGTTTGTCTATTTGCAATCACCTCTGATGGTTTTCCATTGAAATTCCTGGTACTGAGCAAGGCAAAACTCGGCAGGGTGACAACTCCCTCTTGCCTGAACTGGCCGGTACCAAGACATTATCTCCTGGTGGCTGTCAGAATATTTTTAATATATTTACATTCTTTCTTCACTATTATCATATGTATGTCTCACAAAGGTTCTGAAACTTGACACACGACATGCTGTTTGTAGATACCTTACATTGTTATGCTTTATGGATAAATATCCTGTAGGATGTGTTTAGTGTAGTGAGTTTGTCAGTTTGAAGTGAGAGTTATTTGCAAAGCATAGGGAACCCTGTGTCATAGGAAAGTTAGGGTTTAAAGTGTTAGTGTTTGATTAGTTTATGGGTGTTTTTACATTCACAAGTCAACTGAAGATAAATTGCAGCTTATTATTTTTTATAAATTATCATTTATAATGCTCCGCCAGTGTATGTTGTCCTAACTTGACTGACTACAAGGGAGCTAAGCTCATCTCATGCCAGCTGGGGAGCTGCCCCAATCTAGCCTGTGTGCTCCCCTAGATGTACTCAAGGCTTCCAGAAACAACACTGAGCCTCAGCTAATGTTAATGGTGGCAAAACATAGTGAGAGTAAGTAAATGATATCCTGCACAGGGGTCTCACCTGTCCTAATTTACAGTCTATTTTTCTGGTTGAGTGAAGCAAGGCTGCACACTGAACTGGATGGCATTTCTCTAAATAAAGGTTTGTTTTTAAGTGCAGAGTCCATTTGTTTACTAATGTGCAAATTGTTCCATTCTCTTACATGTATCAATTGCTAAATCCAAGGTTTTTATAGCAAACATTGATGTAAGAAGCAGGAAGTATTCACTTTTGGAATTTCAGATATTAATAGAACCCTCAGATTTGTTGAAAAGTTAGAGTTTGGCCTGGGAAGTTGCAAAGGATGGAATAAGTGCATCATTTTTACAAAGGGTCTTTATCTTGAACTGCTACACAAATAAGTGAAGTTAAATCTGTTGAATCAAATTCAATTTCCTTGTGGCTCCATCCTTTCTGGTCCCTAGTTGATCCATTAAACCCTTGTCATTTCTGAATAGTAACACAACAGGCAGATGCAGTTCTTTGGGAAAAGAACTAATCCCAAGGATTCCAAAATCATGAATCATATCTTCCAGAATCAAGATACTGGCTCAAAATGCATGAGATAAAACAAAAAATGAACAAAAATGTTGGGTTCTTTTTACTCTCCTTCCAGTGTCTGAGCCTTTAAGTCACACTCAAGTCACATTTTAAAGTTTTCTCTGCAACCACAAGGACTAGAAATTCACTTAAAAAAACAAAAACAACCCCACCCCCAAATTGAGATTCTCCCATAGTCACTAGGTGCCTCTAGAAGCTGTGGCTTTAAGAAAATCATCAGATATTGTTGGCAGCACTGTAATGTATTTCAGCTTTTTTTTCTATGGAGAAATTGGTTTTGCTGAAGTCAAGCCACTATGCTTGTTAGACTTTGAAGACAATATGGGGGAGGCAATATCTTTATTGGACTAACTTATGTTGGTCAAAGAGACAAGCTTTCGAGCTACACAGAGCTCTTTTTTAGGCCTCCTCAGGTTAGACTTAGTCCTCCCAGGGAGAGTCTGTCAGCAAATTGGCTCATTTAGCCACAACAGCCAGGAGCATGGAGGGGAAAGAAGGGTTTTGTTCAAGGAAAGCTCCTGTATTGTAAACAGGATAAAAGGGGATGGAAAGAGCCACTTATCACTGTCTAATGCATCCCCAGGTCATTTCTGTGCCAGCTCCTAGTGGAGGAAAAGGATTTCATGTTAACAGGTCTCCTGTTAACTCCAAGGCCAAAGGTTGGGATTTCTGATTGTCGAGCAACCAACAGCCATAATGTGCATTGAGTAGAGAAGCTCAAACCCTCCCTTAGCTCCACTTCACTCTGCCCCCTACTCAGGGCCGTGGCTAAGTCACAATTACACCCATAAGGAAACCCAACTCCTGGCAGTCACCTTCATCTTGCTGCTATTTCAGGATGTGACCCTGATTCATAGTCAAGAGAGCATGGCAGGGGCAGAAGGGACTTGTTTTTTCCCCGCCCCGCTGCATAGGAATCTTTCTGAAGAGAAGAAAGATCTCTGAGTATCAGGCCTCAGTAATATGGCCGTTTTTTTAAACCACAGACCCCAGCACACACTTGGAGACCCATACATGCATACACAGAGGCTCTTGCACTCCTCCTGTTCCTGGGGCATCTCAGAGGTGAGCGAACCTCCTTAGTAGTAATAAGTGTGCAGCTTTGAAAGCAAGGAATGCCAAACCTCAGGGCAGGCTGAGGAATGGAGATGAGTGCTTGATAGAGACTCATCACTCAATCCAGCTGCAGGCTATGGGACCCACATGTCCAAACTTTGACAGGCTCTGTCTTACATAAGCCAGACCTCACAGAGTGCCTCACTGCACTTTGGGAGCGTTGGGGGAGGGAGGGGTCAGAGAAAGAAAGCCTGACAACAAAGTCAGAGGTTTATCCATAAAGATCCTTCAAATGCTGGGCAACATGCTGATCTCAAACCTGCCTGAACACTGACCTTTCTAAAGGTGCGTGGCGCCTCCTCCCTTCTCTGAATGAAGCACGTTTCCACAGTACGGGGTCTGGCAGGTGGCAGTAAGATCGGCTAATAGCTAGGGCTGCAGTGCCCACCAGCTATCATGCAAGAGACGGTATTAAATGGAAAAACCAAAGAGAGAATATTTCCATGGCTGCACTCTAAAATCCAGATTGAAGCTGGTCACTTTGGCCCAGAGCTTAATTTTTGCCAGGGCTGAGCCTGGCACCTCTGGGCTTGGCAGTTCAGAGCCCCGGCACCTCTAGGCTTGCTGCATCAGTTATGAATGTAAAAAAATTGTTTGAGCCCCGGTGCCTCATGACTTACAAATTAAGCACTGCTTTGGCCTTGACCTCGTGAGACCTTGTGCATGGCACAGCAGGGCTACTCCAGCACAAATGAGACTGGGGGCAAATAGGGTTAAGGGCTAGGCATATCTTTCAGCCTGAAGGTGGTGAGTGGTCTGTCCACACTACAGTTGGGAAGTGTGACTGGAGCACTTGTAGACATATCCGAGCTAGCTTTGATCTGGGATATGTCTGCTCTGGAGCTGGCAGGTTAAATTTCAGCTTGAGGAGACATCCCTGCAGTAGCCCAGATTCAGCTAGCATGCTCAATGTAGAGGGTAGCCACAGCAGTGCAGGTGCATGCCATGCTAGCTATCCTGGTATGTATTTACAGTCCTGGATGGGACTGTGCTTGGTGCAGCTAGCCCCTCCCACCACTCTTGCTGCTGCAATTATTCTCTATTTTTAGCACAGGTGCTCAATCAGAGCTAGCTTGGGTGGGTCTCTTCAAGATGGAAATTTCAGCCCCTGCTCTGGTGTAGACACACCTTTAGCTAGATCAAAGGTAGCTGGAAAAACAGCAGCAGTGAAAATATGGCAATGTGGACAGTGGCATGGGTTAGCTCTGCCAGCCCAGGGCCCTGGATACATATTCAAACAGCCCCACCCACATTGTTAGCTAGGTTGAAGCTGGTTTGCATATGTCTATACGCTTCAATCACACCTCCTAACTGCAGTGTAGCCATACCCAGTCTCAAGGCCCCCCAGTCAGCTATTTCTTCACTCACAAGTGTGCAGGGCAAAGGGGTGGGTCCTGGTGAATGAGGAGACATGGGCTCATGCACCATCCTCCTTAGGCCAACCAGACGTTTAGCTGTATGCTCCCCTTTTCAGCCTCCCTCCTGACAATAGACCAGTGTAATATGGCAGCCATGCAATAGTGCTCAGGAGAGCAGGATCGAGGTCACTTGTGTCCCTGTCCCACTAACTTCTCACTTTGCCCTGGGATGCAGTGGTTAAAGTAAACTACAACAGTTTCATCAGCCCATCAAGGAAAAGGGGAGCTGCAAGGCAGTTCTGCTGCTCTCCAGAGCTATTTTAACCCTGCCTGTCATTGCAGCACTCTGCTCCCATTTGGGCAGCATCCAGCCCTAGTTATGAGCTTTTGTGACCTAACACTGGGTGTGAGATGGAATTCAACAGCAACCCGTCTCATGATGCTGGCTTTGCTCAGCACTGCTAGGCATTTCATGGGTTTTGTGATTCTTTTCAATGCAGCTGGAGTCAAGCCTGGTTAGTCTGGGCTTGGTTTGCACCAAAGACCAGAATTTTCAAATGTGCTCAGCACCCACAATTGGAGCTAGATTTTCAAAAGAGCTCAGCACCTTAGTCAGTAGAAGTATGGTCAGATTTCCCAAAGACCACTTTATGCAAAAGTGTCACAATGGGAACTGCTGGGACCAAGGTTCTTGAAAATCTGTTCTCAGTTGTAGGTGCTCAGCACTTGGAAAGGTGACCCCATGACCCCATTAACCTGATTAGTTCCTCTTATGAGTAGCCCAGTCCTGCTCCACAAGCAGATTTGCTGATGTATTCCTCAGGAGGAATGTTTGTCCCAATGCCAATGTAACACTTACATGGTGCCTTTCATCTGGGATCTCAGACTGCTTTGCAAAAGTGTGTACTATTATCCTTACATTACAGAGGCTGCAAGACTCATGACTTTCACTCCTATTCCTCATCACACTCTAACTCTCATTGATGCGGTTGCACCAGAAGAAACCATCCTGGAAAATCTTATGACACCCTCAAGGAAGAGAATCACTCAAGTGAGTGATTTGAATGCTGAAGTCACTGCTAGGACCTCAGGGGGAGAAACTCCCTGCTTGCTATATAAAAGTAAATATGTATATCAGTGATCACGTTATCCTTTGCACTTGCATGGCATCTTGCATCCCAAGAGGCAAGATGGAGCAAGAGGATGACCAAGGACAAGGGAGGCCCGTTACTCAGTGGGGTGGGGTGGAGGAAATAATAACAGAAAATGGGGAAATAGCAGAAGTGCCAAATGACTTTTTTGCTTCAGTTTTCACCAAAAAGTTTAATGATGAATATCTAACTTAACGAATGCCAGAGAAAATGAAGTAGGATCAGAGACTAAAATAGGGAAAGAATAAGTAAAAAATTACTTAGATTAGTTAGATGTCTCCAAGTTGCCAGGTCCTGATGAAATACATCCTAGAATACTCAAGGGCATGGTCTATACTGCTGGTGAAATTCAGCATCAGTCGATGGAAGAAAGACGAGTTATGTAGAGTAGTTTGTGTATCTCCCGTTGACTTCCCAACTTCTACTTACCACAGAGTCCCCACTATGCTGTGCCGAAGGGAAATGCCCTCCTGTAGATGCAGTGTTACTTTTTTAGCGGGGGTGGATTAACAGTGTCAACTTCCGTGTTCGATTGGGGAAGTCTCCATTTCCACTCAATCAATCCCGCAGAATCGATCCTGCACTACCAACAATGCTGCCAGCAGTGTAGACATGCCCAAAGAACTGACTGAGGAGATATCTGAACTATTAACACTTATCTTCAAAAAGTCATGGAAAGATGGATGAGATTCCAGAGGGCTAGAAAAGGAAAAATATAGTACCCATCTATAAAAAGGAGAATAAGGGCAACCAAGGGAATTACAGACCAGTCACCCAGAAAGCTAATAAAGCAAATCAAGCAATCAATTTGCAAACATCTAGAAGATAATAAGGTAATAAGTAACAGTCCGCATAGATTTGTCAGCAAATCTGTCAAACCAATCTGATAGCTTTCTTTGACAGGGTAACAAGCCTTGTGGATGGGGGAAGTGGTAGATGTGGTATATCTTGACTTTAGTAAGGCTTTTGTTACTGGCTCACATGACCTCATAAACAAATTAGGGAAATACAACCTAGATAAGGTGGGTGTATAACTGGTTGGAAAAACATTCCCAGAGAGTATTTATTAGTGGTTCACAGTCAAACTGGAATGACATATCAAGTGGGGTCCCACAGGAATCAGTTCTGGGTCTGGTTCTGTTCAATATCTTCATCAATTATTTAGATAATGGCATAGAGAGTACACTTATAAAATTTGCAGACAATACCAAAATGGGAGGGATTGCAAGTGCTTTGGAGGTTAGGATTAAAATGCAAAATGATCTGGACAAACTAGACAAATGGTCTGAAGTAAATAGGATGAAATTCAATAAGGACAAATGCAAAGTACTGCACTTGGGAAGGAACAATCAGTTGCACACATACAGAATGGGAAATGACTGCCTAGGAAGGAGTGCTGTGGAAAGGGATCTGGGGATCGTAGTGGATCACAAGCTAAATATGAGTCAGCAGTGTAACACTGTTGCAGAAAAAGCAAACCTCATTCTGGGATGTATTAGCAGCAGTATTGTAAGCAAGACATGAGAAGTAATTCTTCCACTCTGCTCCGCACTGATATGGCTTCAACTGGAGTATTGTGTTAAGTTCTGGGCAACACATTTCAGGAAAGATGTGGACAAATTGAAGTAAGTCCAGAGAAGAGCAACAAAAATTATTTGGTAATGTTTTCTAGGCCTTTCATCATTTTTTAGTCTAGTCCTGTGGTAAGATGTACTGACTGAACACCAAAAGTGAGGTTACCAGGGGCTAGGGGAGGTGCCAGGTCATTAACCCATACCAGCCTCTGCTCAGCCAGGCCCGCCTCCGGCATTCGAATGCCTTGCTCCTCAGCTCTGCCATTGAACCCCAACTAGACACTCCAACAGCCTACATCCCCAACTCTTCCAATGCACCCCAACCCTGCACTCCAGAACCCTACACCCCAGCTCCCCCAGTGCACCCTAATCCTGCACTCCAAAACACTACACCTCAGCTTGCCCAGTGCACCCCTATTCTGAACTCCAACACTCTGTTCTCCAGCTCTGCCATTGCACCCGAACTCTGAACTCCATCATTGTACCCAGCAGCTTTGCCAGAGCACCCCAACCCTGCACTCTAATACCTTGCACACCAGCTCTGCTAGTGCCCCCCAACTGTACTCCAATGCTGTACACCCCAGCTTTGTCAGTGTACCCAAATCCTACACTCCAACACCCTAAACCCCATCTCTGCCAGTTCACCCCAGCCCTGCACTCAATGCTGTACATCCCTGGCTCTGCCAGTGCACCCCAACCCTGTATTCCAATGCTGTACACCCCAGCTCCATCAGTGCACCCAAAATCTACACTTCAATGCCCTACACCCCAGCTCTACCAGGGCATCCCAACTTTACACCCCAACACTGTACACCCTGGCTTTGCCAGTGCACCCCAACCCTGCACTCCAATGCCCTATATCCCCACTTTGCCAGTGCATCCCAACCCTTCATGCCAACACCCTACACACCCACCCTGCTTTTGCACCCCATTCCCATACCTAACACCCTATACCACATCTCTGCCAATTCACCCCAACCCTGCACCCCAACCACTTACATCCCAACTCTGCCAGTGCACCCTAGCTCTGCATTTGAACACACTACTCCCCAGCTCTGCCAGTGCACCGCCAACCACCCTGCACTCCAACACAATGCATCCCCATAGTCTGACAGTGCACCCCAACCCTTTTGTCCTCTAAGAACAAATGGGGAGAGTAAAAATTTGTAAGGTCTGAACACTTAGCACAAAACTGAGATTTTGAAAACAAAATTAACCAAGGAACCAAATTACATGAAGAGAAGAAATTATCTGATTGCCTGTACATCAGTGCTAGGAGCCTGGCTAACAAATAAATGAATTTGGAATTGCTAATTTATTAGCATAAATTTGTTCTACTTGCTACTTTTGAGCCCTGGTGGGATGATTAGCATGAATGGAATGTTAAAATCAATGGTAAGAATCTATTTAGGAATGATCCTACAGTCAAAAGCGGAAGGGAAAAGACATTCCGTCAGAAATGGCATTACCTGTTTCCAAGTCACTGACAACTTGGAAAAAATCTTAAATGCATATGGATCAAGTTCTAACAGGCAAAGAACAAGATGGGGTATTAGCCAATGTCTGCTTCAGAACCCCAAATAATCCTACAGAACAGGATGACCATTTATTGACACACCTATCTATAATGAGTAGGAAAAAAGGCATGATCGTGGGGGCTTCACTTTGAGTGACATATGCTGCACGTGTCATGCTGCCAGGACTCAAACATCTTTGCAATTTCTAAATATAGATGAAAATTTTCTAACTCAAAAAACATTGCATTCAACTCAAGGGAATTCTATATTAGAACTCATCTTGACAGATAAAAAGGAAATGATGACAGAACTAAAAATTAATAGTAGCTTAGGTACAAGTGATCATGACTTGATCACATGTACAATGTGCAAATGAGATGAAGTCCAGACCAGTGATATATATACTTGATGCTTTAAATGGGCCAATTTCACAAAGCTGAAATCAATTATGAGCCAAATAACTACAAGGAAAATTCAGTCAGAAAAATGTGAATGATAATTGGGAATTGTTTAAGAACACTTTACTAGATCCCCCAAAAGCCATACTCTTACAATCAAGGAAGCAGGACATATTGGTTAAAAACAAACCTTTCTTAGAGGGGAAGTGAAGGCAGCTATAAAAATAATAAAAACATAGAAAACTGTAAAAAAAAAAAGGAAAGAAGAAATCTATGCCCAGTAGTGTTAACACCACTAAGAAGGAGGGTTTTTTTAAAAAAGCATATTAGGAACAAAAAGTATCCTAACAATGACATTGGTCCATTTCTCAATTGCAATGGTAGAATTATCAGTAATAATGCAGAAAAGGCAGAAGTGTTCAATATATATTTCTGCTATTTGTTTGGGGAAAATAGATGAAGTTGTAGGATCAGATAATAATATTCTTTCCATTCCATTAGTATCTCAGGAGGATTTTAAACAGCAACTGCTAAAGCTAGACATTTTTAAATTAACAAGTTGGGAGAATTTGCATCTGAGAGTTTTAAAAGAGTTGGCTGAAGGGCTCACTGGACCATTAATGTTGATTTTCAATAAGTCTTGGAACATGACAGGAAAAAAGCTAATGTGTCAATATTTTAAAAGGATAACTGGAATAACAGCCTGACATCGATCCTGGGCAATATAATTGAGTGGCTGATATGGGACTTGATTAATAAAGACCTAAAGAAGAGTAATATAATTAATGCTAATCAACATGTGTTTATGGAAAATAGAACCGGTTAGACTAATATATCTTTTTTTGAGGAGATTATCTGTTTGACATTTTGATAAAGATAATAATATTGACATAATACATTTGACTTGGTACCACATGACCTAAACAAATTTGAGGATTGGGCTTAAAGAAATCTGATGAGGTTCAACAAGGACAAGTGCAAAGTCCAGCACTTAGGATGGAAGAATACCATGCACAGCTACAGATGGAGGAACGACGGCAGCTGTTCTGCAGAAAAGGACATAGGGGTTACAGTGGCTAAGAAGCTGGATATAAGTCAGCAGAGTGCTTTGGTTGCCAAGAAGGCTAATGGCATATTGGGCTGCATTAGTAAGAGCATTGCCAGCAGACTGAGGGAAGTGATTATTCCCCTGTATTCGGCATTGGTGAGGCCACATTTGGAGTATCGTGTCCAGTTTTGGGCCCCCCGCTACAAAAAGGATGTGGACAAGTTGGAGAGAGTCCAGCGGTGGGCAACAAAAATTATTAGGGGGCTGAGCACAAGACTTATGAGGAGAGGCTGAGGGAATTAGGCCTGTTTAATCTGCAGAAGAGAAGAATGTGGGGAGATCTGATAGCAGCCTTTAACTACCTGAAAGGGGGTTCCAAGGAGGAGGGAGTTAGGCTGTTCTCAATGGTAGTAGATGACAGAACAAGGAGCAATGGTTTCAAATTCATTGGGGGAGATCTAGGTTGAATATTAGGAAAAAGTTTTTCCCTCAGAGGGTGGTGAAGCACTGGAATTTATTACCTTGGGAGGTGATGGAATCTCCATCTTTAGAGGCTTTTAAGCTGCGGTTTGTCAAAGCCCCTGGCTGGGATGATTTAGTTGTGGTTGGTCCTGTTTTGAGCAGAGGGTTGGACTAGATACCTCCTGAGGTCCCTTCCAACTCTAATCTTCTATGATTCTATGACATTTTGATTAAAAACTTGAAAGATATAAAATAAACATGGCACACATTAAATACATTATAAATTGGCTAACTGATAGATCTTAGTACGTAATTTAAAATGGAAAGCATCATTAAACTTTATGTTTCTAGTGGATTCCCAAAGGGTTCTTGATCTTGGACTGTTTACATTTTTATTAATGATCTGGGGGTCTCAAAACATAATTGTAGATGGAGAATCATCATTGAACATTTTACCAGTGGGTTCCTGCAGGGATTGATTTTTGGCTGTACGCTACTTAAAATTTTTATTAATGATCTGGAAGTAAACATAAAATCACCACAGATAAAATTTGCAGATGACACAAAAATTGGGAGTGGTAAATAATGAAGAGGACAAGTCACTGATACAGGGCAATCTGGATCACTCGGTAAACTGGATACAAGCAAAAAGTAGGCATTTTAATTTAGCTAAATACCTCTGGGAACAAACTTACAGAATGGGGAACTCTATCCCAGGAAGCAGTGACTTTGAAAAAGATTTGGGGTCATGGTGGATAATCAACTGAACACAAGTGCCCAGTGTGACTCTGGGACCAAAAGAACAAATGTGATTCTAGGCTGCATAAACAGGGGAATCTCGAGTAGGAGTATAGAGGTTATCTTAACTCTTTATTTGGCACTGATGCAACTGCTGTGGAACACTGTCCAGTTCAGATGTCCACAATTAGAGAAGGATGTTGATAAAATGGAGAGGGTTCAGAAAAGAGCCATGACAATGATTAAAGGATTAGAAAAGCTGCCTTACAGAGATTGACTCAAGGAGCTCAACCTATTTAGCTTAACAAAGAGAAGGTTGAGGTTGACCTGAATATAGTGTATAAATTTCTACATCGGGAACACATTTTTAATTATGGGCTCTTCAACCTAGCAGAGAAAGGGATAACACAATCCAATGGCTGGAAGTTGAAGCTAGACAAATTCAGACTGGAAATAAGGCAAACATTTTTAACAGTGAGGTAATTAACCACTGGAACAATTTACCAGGGGTCGTGGATTCTCTATCACTGACAATTTTTAAATCAAGATTGGGTGTTTTTTCTAACAGATCTGTTCTAGGAATTACTTTGCGGCAGGTCTCTGGCCTGTGTTATACAGGATGTCATATTAGGTGATCACAATGGTCCATTCTGGCCTTGGAATCTAGGAATCTTGTCTACAACCCTGGCCAGCACAAGACGCCTCAGTTGAAGGTACAAGAAATTGCACAGTAGGAAGATGTGGGATAATCTGTTGCAACGGAGGACTTTTCCTAACCCTTAATAGTTAGAGCTTGTAGCTAGGGATGTAAAATATCAAATGGTTAAATGGTTAACTGGTAAGTAGTAGTCTTACCATTTACAAATTGCGTTAACCATTTAACCATTCACTGGGGGGGTGCTTGCATGTGGGGAGTGAATGGGGACAGGCTGTTCAGGGAAGGACGATGGGGGGGGGCAGCTGGGACTCATGCATGTGCAGGGGAGAGCCCTGACTGCTCAGCAGTGGCGCCAGCTTGAGCAGCCATGAGCCAAGTGGCAGCAGCTGAGGTGCACTTGGGTGAAGGGTTTGGGGGGGTCGGGAGGGCATATGGGGTGTCCCTGGTCCTGGAGCAGGGCCAGGAGTGCAGCAGTGGCAGATGGGCTCAGGGTTGTGGAGTGCGTGGAGGTGCCATATTGCCCCCTCCTGTGGGCTGGAAGGCAGCGACACCCCAGCTCTGGAGGGCCCACTCCACACACAGCGATCGGAGGGCGTGATGGGATGCCCCCCATCAAGTCCCTTGGCGCCCCCCCATGACTCCTAGGGATATAAAATATTATATCAGTTAAACATTTAACCAATCTAGTTTTGATCATTTAAACAGTTGTTTTCTTAAACGATATTTAATTTAGGTGTAGCATGGTTATATCCTTTCCCAAATGTTTGTTAGAATTTCCCATTCTAACACTCGTTCTTGATAGCCATATAAATGTCCAGTTTCTCTTTGGATCTTGCTAAATTCTTGGCCTCAATAATAACAACCTATAGTTGTGAGTTCCACCGTCTCATTTCACACAGTGTTTTCTTTTATTGGTTTTGAATTTATCACTTCTCAGATTAATTGACTGCCCTTTTATCAGGTGTTATGAGACAGCGAGAACAGACGCACAAGATCATTCACTACTTGATGTATTTTCATCATGCTCCCTCTGATTAGTCTCCTCTCTAAGGTACAGTCCCAATTTAGTCTTGCTCTCTTCCTATGAGAACTTTTCCAGGCCCCCAATTTTTCTCATCAGCTTTCTATGAACCCCTCAAACCCTGCAATATTCTTCTGTAGATGGGGTGACCACGGCATCCAGATGAGGCTGCACCTTCGCTTTATATAAAGGCATTAGAACAATCTCTGTGTTAATTTCCATCTCGTCGTTTATGCATCCTACATCTTGTTAGTTGCTTTGATTGCAGCAGCAGATTGAGCAGAGATTTCACTGAGGTGTCCTCAGTGAGACCCCAGTCTCTTTCTCTGCAGCGAGTTTTTAGAATGGAGGAGAAGGGGTGGAGAGCTGAGAGCTTAAGCAAGACAGAGCAAAGCGCTTTGAATTTTTCCCTTAATACTCAGTCATTTAATGACTAGTTTGATGACAAGCATGAAATTAAATAGACAAGGAAATTCTCAAGTGTCCGGGAAGCCAGCAGCTAATTAGGCTTTGCCTGGGACAATAGTAGATAGTATATATTAAAGATTAGGTGAGGTTCTGCTTAGTTTGAGAGGTTGATTTAATGCTGTGGCTCCTTTAGTCGTCCCTGAAATCTGTCTGCTGATTTCTGCTGGGTTGATTTCGTGTATACACCAGATCTTGCTAATGGTTAAATCCTGACATCCTTGCTCAGATTTTACTTCCTCCTTAAAAAGGCAAAACTCTAAGGGAAGTCAGTGGGAGCTGCAGTTGTTTAGAATCTTGGAAAATCAGGCTGCATATTCAGATGCTGAAATATAGATTTTGGTGCTTAATTTTAGTCCCACAGGTTTGACTATTTTGGCATGAGTAAAGAATGAGTTTGGGCCTAACAATTGAGCCCAAAGACTTAGGCTTAGGTTCTCAAAGGCACTGAGTATCCCCCCGGATTCCAGAGCCACTTAAGAAATCTCCAGCGGATGAGACATAATTAAATCAGAGTGTCAGAATAGGAGTGGGAGAGGGACATGGGGAGCACTACTGGAAAACCGGGGTGCCACAGGACCTGGTCATGAGCTTTTGGACTCAGGGTTTTAAAGACCTGATGCAATCTGAGTGAAATAGAGGGGATTAAAATGATGAACGAGAAATGCTAGAAACTGGGCCAGTGGAATCCTCCTGGGTGAATGTCAGACACGAGGCAGGCAAGGCCCTCCAGCTGCTGCACCCTCCCCCCCATGGAACAACAGGCACCCCAGGAGTGGGGCTGCAGGGAGACCAGGGTCCCACAGGTTTTATGGAGCTGGTTGGGAATTTTCCAGCAAAATGTTTTTTTGGATGAGAAATGCTGAGTCATCCAAACCAAACCTGCTTGTTGGGAAAGGGTGAGTGTCTCTGACTTTTCCGATTAGGAAACTTTTTGAAAAAAGAGTTTGGAAATTGTTGAAATTTGACATTTTAAAAACAAACATTTCATTCTTTGTTTCCAAACAGCATCTTGTTTAAAAATGTCAGGTCATTTTACTAAAAGAAACCAAAAAAAAAAATTAAAAATTAAAAGGTCCAAATTGAAACAGTGCATTTCAAAGTGATCAAAATGAAACTTATGGCTGGACCCAGTCTGAACTTCTCTTTTTGTCAGTTTGTGAATATTTTTGAGATTTCAACTTTTTGTCCCTATTCATGACAGGAAATTTTTTTTAAATCTTGAAAATTCTCGCAAGTTGTGAAAACTGATTTCCCACCTCAGTCTAACCCGTTTTAATGGGGGGGAGAGGTGGCACTGTGCCCCCACCTGCCTGCAGCGAGAGGGCCAGGAGAGGAATGCGTGGGAGGGAGAGCTCTGCTCAGGGATGCCACTCACGAGTCTAGAGAGGCCAGCCTGGAGGCCTTTGTGTTTGACAGTGTAATAGACTCAGAGATTCTCTGAGCCTCGTGTAGCCTGAAGCTATTCAAGAACTCCAAGCCCAAACATACACACACAAAGGTTTAGCTTTTAATGGATGTGAAATGTTTGTGGAGACCTTTGACCGGCATTAATGCTGCTGCGGACCCTCCAAGGGCACAGTAATCAGTTACCACACATTAGGCCTGGCTGTTCACTTCAGTGCACACGACACTGCTAGGGTTCAGCAGCTTGGGCAGGAGCCCGGTCAGTGGTTTTTAAGGGGATTTTACAAGGGCTATGCTGCTAAAAAAAGCCAACTGCTTAGTGCCTCAGAGAGCTCTCCAACCTGTCCAGTTAGTTACTCGACAGCTTTGAAGGGACTAAAGCAATGGGGCCTGGCGTTTGGGTCTGATTTGTTCTATCTAGCAGACAAAATGAGCTGGAAAACCATGCTGGGGCAGAAAGAGGTGCATTTAAAATGTCCTTGAATGGCAGGAGGAAATGGCTTCTTCTGAAATCTCAGAGGCACTTTGCCAGTTCCAGCCCAGGTCTCGGTCAGGATCTGAACTTTATCCAGATACATGAAGGGAAGGAATTTTGATAATTCCAAATGTATAACTGACTTCAGGGTCTTATTATTACAGTGTTTTTTCAAACTGGTAATCAAGGGGCATTTTTGTCACTGCTATACACACCAGAGTCATCAGATTACACAAAGATAGATCCATTCCCATCCTACGAGGGTGGTGGTGGTACTTATGCTAGCTCTGCTGCGTGGATTGATGAGACCTCAGACTCCAGGGCTATCAATTTGGCACCTTTCGCCAGCAGTAAATTCATGAAAAAAGTGGTTTTAAAAAAGGAAGTGATGAATGGAGATGTGTGGAAAACTGGTCGTGTTGGGAACTCCCATCACTTTTTGAAGGAAAAGCAGGGATGGGATGGGTGAAGTTTTGACCTTCACATCATCCATGTTTCCCCACTGAAATGAATGGTTCCATCAAAAGCAGAATGCAGTCCCTGGCTTGCCCTGTGATTCTGGGCAATGGTAAATTAGAAGCATTTGCATTGTGGGAGTCACAGCAGCTGCTGTTCTGGGAGCTGCACAGTGGCTGGACAGAATGGGGCCTCTAGGCAGAGTCCAGACATCTGTGGAGTCTGCAGAGAAGATTGCACATGTGCCCTCTATGCACACCCGTTACATGGGAACTGGGAGAGCCATCCTCACATCTATCCTAAACTAGTCCCCACAAATCTGACTCATGCCATAGTGCATAAGAACAAACCCTGAGACACTGAGTGCTATCCTAGCACCTTGTCAGAACTCCAAAGGTGGACAAAGCCAGGCAATGCATTCCCACCCTAGCATCTTCTTTGATCAATTAATAAAAATGGTCAGTTGTTGAGAGTTCACCATTGATGATCAGCTGCCGTTGGACAGCTTTGTTAACCTCACCGTTATAGTCAAGGGCACATTTTAGAATCCTTTGGGCCACACTGGAGGCAATCCTGTCATGTCCAGCTTTTCAAGGGAGGGTGGGAGATTGAACTTGTCTTCAGTAGTGTCAGTTTAATGATGTCTCAGTTTACTGCAGTGTCCATGGGTCCCTCAGTGATACATATGAGGACAGGGTCAAATCTATCTATCTATCTATGCATTGACACCTGCTTCACAGGTACCTGGCATTTAAGTCTTGGCCATGAATGTAAGCCGACTACCTGATACAGAAAGGATGTTGACAAATCGGAGACAGTCCAAAGGAGGGCAAAAAAAATTATTAGGGGGCTGGAGCACATGACTTATGAGGAGAGGCTGAGGGAACTAGGCTTGTTTAATCTGCAGAAGAGAAGAATGAGGGGGTATTTGATAGCAGCCTTTAACTACCTGAAAGGGGGTTCCAGGGAGGATGGCGCTAGGCTGTTCTCAATGGTGTTAGATGACAAAACTAGGAGCAGTGGTCTCAAGTTGCAGTGCAGGAGGTCTAGGTTGGATATTAGGAAAAATGTTTTCCCTAGGAGGGTGGTGAAGCACTGGAATGGGTTACCTAGGGAGGTGGTGGAATCTCCATTCTTAGAGGTTTTTAAGCTGTAGCTTGACAAAGCCCTGGCTGGAATGATTTAGTTGGGGTTGGTCCTGCTTTGATCAGGGGGTCAGACTAGATGATCTTGAGGTCCCTTCCATCCCTAATCTATGATTCTATGGTTCTTCTGTGACAACTTTTGGTCTTTTCTGACCTGGGCTGGCTTTGAATGGATGACCCTGATGGTTTGGAATCCCATTACCAACCCTCTGATTCTCTTATTGCAGCGAGAACCCAGGAAATATTTGCATGCAGTTGCTGTGAACCCCATAGGCCTGCATTATGCAAAGCTCAAATCAGCTTTGTCTCTAGTAGACGGCTGACCACATCAGAAAAGCCATCAAGGTGGCAGCCTCTGCTCAAAAGACACGGGCCTGGGAAAGAAGGGCTGATGAGGCTCAGAATGAGGAATTAAGTGTATCAGAAGATCTCTGTGAAAGAAAACTTACAGTGGCCTGCACTGTGTTGGGCACTGGTAGGGAGAGTAGAACTAACTGAACACTAGAGAGGGGCCCAACAGCAACAGGCAGAAGTAGATGTTGATCCAAGATCTGCAATTTCAAGGCTGTTTGGATCTGAAGTTCTAGTTCAGGATCCTTGCTAATGAAATCAGAGTGTATTTTTAAAAAGATCGGAAACTTTGTGTATTCCAGAGTAAAGTTATGAGACCCTCATAAATCAACGCTCAAGAATGGAAGCAGCCTTGTTAAAAGCACAAACTGCCAGGGCAGTGAAGAGTGAAATGCAGTAGGAAACTGATCTGATAAAGGGATAATCCTGGTAAATGAATAACATTTTCCATGCACCAATGCAAAATACATAATGCGTAGTTCATAAAGCAGTCATGGCCGATTCTGTAACGAAGCTTTTCTATGGGAATGGCGGACTGGGATAAAGGTGTTCTAGGGTAAAGCTTCAGTAGGTCCTCAGTGAGTCAGGAATGTCAGTCCCATTTTCAAAAGTGACCTAAGTGACGAAACCACACCTGAAAATGGGATTTAGGCTCATGAATCACATAAGCACTATTGAAAATGTTACCTGTAGTCAACAAGCAAACTATGCAGTCTAGTGGTCAGAACAGGCGAGACGGGGTGTTCCTGGAGCTGCCGTGCATGGTGTTTAATGGCTGCCAAAGAAAACTGAAAGTCTGGACCCCGGACGTCTTCTGACTGACCCTCTGGCTCAGTGTGTGACCCTCAGCAAGTCTCTTCACCTCACTGTGGTTCCCTTTTCTTCTCTGCAAAATGGAGGTCATGATAGCTGCCACCTCCCAGAGGGGCCACAAAGATCTGTTAATTAATCAAAGCCTTGATGGAAGGTGTCTCATAAGGGGCCAAACCCTAGGCCTGTGGGAATCAATGGACATTTTGCTATTGACCTCAGTGAGGCCAGTCTTTCTTAGGAGAGGATTTTAGCCTAATGGCAGGAGGGAGAAGGAGGAATGAGGAAAGAGAAAACAAGTCAGGGTATTCCCTCCTTCCCAACAAGGGACACAGCGAGGCAGCTACCTTTAGAAACCCAGTTCCCATGTCTCAGAGCAGAGAACCAGTCTGAGGAGATGAAAACACTAGAGCTGCTCCAGGTCAGCTTGCCAGCTATGCTGGCTCCAGCCCTCCATACTGAATGGAGTGAGGTAGGTGGCAGGGAGGGCGGGCTTCACCTTGGGAGGTTTGCACCCCTGTGTCACCTGCCTCTTAACAGCCTAGCTCCTGGCTGCTAGCTTGGCGGAGGAAGCAGCCGGATCATTTTTGAGGTCAGATAGTGGAATTTTAGCTGGAGGCGCTTTGTGTCTCTGGAGAGACCCACTGGTTCATTCGGCTGAGAGATCTAAGGTGGGGCCGCTGCAGCAGAAATGGCTTGCGTGGGCCATGGTCCGCCCACCTGCCCTTGAATTGTTCCAGCACGTTCACTCAACAACACACTTCTTGTTTAATCTTTCATGCAGTTCCAACTGCCCTAGGCTGGACACTTCAGCGAGGCGGCTTGATAGAAGTGATGATTAGCTCCCCACCCCGCTGTGTTCAGCTGGCTCTTGGAAAATGTATGTCTAATGGCCAGACCTTCACCGATCCCCAGCCATGCCCCTGAGGGCAGCAGGGGTCATTAGCACAGCTTTCATTGGAGGGGCATGCTATTTGTCTCATTCTCCTGGTCAAAGGCACATGGAGAAGCCACAGGTGCAGCAGATCTGACCTGCCTGTTCCTTCTGGGTCCCTCCTCCCCAGTTTCCCTGGGTAGGCTGCCACTTAGGCTGGATCCCCTTTGAAAAAAGGAGGTAGACATGGGAGAAATATGTCTGTCCCCTGCCTCACCTAAATCTCACCAGAATCTCCCCTACCTCACCATGGGGACAATTGCCTTGATCTCACAAGCTCTTCCCATATCCCAGCTACTGGAGTCTGCCTGGGGCCCAAACATGTCTTAATGCACAGAGAGCCCCAGAAACCTCGGGGCTGTGCTGCTGATTGGTGCCTCTAGACCTAAAAGCACGTCAAGAACATGAACAAGAGCTAACAACAGATGGGCCCAGCCCATGGATCTAGGAGTATGAACTTTACCAATGTTTGGGAGGCGTAAGATGTTTTGGAGATAGGAGTTCAGGCCTCATCCCAGCCAGAGCTGGAGGGCTTGGCAGTGAGGGTAGATCATCAACAGGTGGGAATCTCTGACTGGGAAAGGCAGCAGCGGAGCAGCTCCCAGTTGTGGAGCAGAACTGCTCTGCCCAGCATGCAGGGGAGTGGGGCCGTGTTGAAACAAAGCCTCCCTCTGCTCAGAGTTTTGGAAGAAGCCAGAGAACAAGAGAGAGACGTACTGGCTCCAGCCACGGAGGCTGAGCAGCAAAAACCTGGCCCAAGAAGCAGGTGGAGGCTAGAGGAAGCTTATTAAGAGCACAGGCAGTCCCGATGGACTGTTTGTCCCACAGCCCACCTATAAACATGGTGCCCAGGGCTCACTGGACTTCGTTCTTGGGGTTAAACAGGAAGTGGTTGGGAAACACAATGAAGGACAATGGCTGCAGTGCTTGCTATGGAAAAGTAATTTTGTGTGCAATGCTGGGGATGTTCATCTCCCTACAAGTATACCCCAGATGTGGTATTCTTCTCTGTCCCTGTCCCATCCTGGGACCCTTGGCAGGGCAGCTCTGTGAACGGGTATGAAGCTTGGATGGTAGTGTGAGGCAGGGCTTACATAGGAGGGACTAGCTGCCCCATTGAAAATGATGCCAGACAGGCAAGTGCAAAAATCCCAGCCATGGTGACATAGCTCTGGGCCAATGGACCAGGGTTGTGCCAGGAACTGAGGGCAGGCGGTTTTGATGTGCCGAGCTCAGGTGAGGAGCTGGACAGAAGCACACTGGGTGCATGACGCAGCATACAACACGAAAGTCAGGAGCAGATGGTTTCAGAGCTCTTATTTCAGGCCGTGTTCATCATCATGGGTGTTCTCATTCTGCTGAGCAGGTCCCATTGAGATAAAAAGGACACGTTCCTAGATTCCTAGCTGCCAAGGCCAGAGGGACCATTGTAATAATCTAATCTCTCCTTCTGTATGACACAGGCCAGAGAACTGCCCCAAAACAATTCCTAGAGCACAGCTTTTAGAGAAACATCCAATCTGGATTTTAAAATTGTCAGTGTTGGAGAAACTACCATGACACTTGGTAGATTGTTCCAATGGTTGCTTACTCTCACCATTAACAATGTAAACCTTATATGCCATCTGAATTTGCCTAGATTCAGCTTCCAGCCATTGGGTCATGTTTTGCCTGTCTCTGCTAGATTGAAGAATCCGTTACTAAATATTTGTTCCCCATGTATCCCCATGTAGGTAGTCATGGACTGCAATCGAGTTGCCCGTAATCTTCTCTTTGTTAAGCCAAGTAGACTCAAAGAGCTCAAGCTATCACTATAAAACAGGTTTTCCAATCCTTTAATCATTCCTGTGGCTCTTCTCTGAACCCTCTCCAATTTATCAACATCCTTCCTAAATTTTGTGCACCAGAACTGGACAGAGCATTCCAGCAGTGATCGGACCAGTGCCAAATACAGAGTTAAGAGAACCTCTTTATTCCTACTCAAGATTCCCTGTTTATGCATCCCAGGATTGCATTAGCTCTTTTGGCTCTACCATCACACTGGGAGCTCGTGTTCATTTGATTCTCCACCATGACCCTCAAATCTTTTTGAAAGTCACTGCTTCAGCATAGAGTCCCCTTCCTGTACGTTCATTCCTAGATACGTTTACATCTAGCTAAATGAAAATGCCTCCTTTTGCTTGTTTTCAGTTTACTGAGTGATCCAGATAGCTCAGAAGCAGTGACCTGTTCTTTTCATTATTTACCACTCCCAATTTTTGTGTCATCTGCAAATTTTATCAGTGGTGATTTTATGTTTTCTTCCAGGTCATTAATAAAAATGTTGAATAGCATACGGCCAAGAACAAATCCCTGCGGGAGCCCCCTAGAATCAGACCCATTCAGTGATGATTCCCCATTCACAATTACATTTTGAGACTAATCAGCTAGGCAAGTTTGTATCCATTTGATGTGTGCTCTGTAAATTTCATGTTCTAGTTCATTAATCAAAATATCATGCAGTTAAATGACTTACAGAAGTCTATTATATGAGCACTATCACCTTTATCAACCACATTGTAATTTTATCAAAAAAAGATATCAGACTCTAGTGACAAGATCTATTTTTCAAAAATCCATGTTGATTGGCATTAATTACATTACCATTCTTCATTAATTGAGTCCCATATCAGCCCCTTCATTATCTTGTCTGGGATCCATATCAGGCTGACAGACCTATAATTACCGGGGTCATCCTGTTTATCTTTAAATTGGCACATTAGCTGACTCCCAGTCTTCTGGAACTTCTCCAGTGATTCAAGACTTATTGAAAATCAACATCAATGGTCCAGCAGGTTCCTCAGCCAGCTCTTTTTAAATTCTTGGATGCAAGTTATCTGGACCTGTTTAAAAATCTCTAACTTTGGTAGCTGTAACAATCCTCCAGAGATATTAATGGAAGGGAAAGTGTATTATCATCACCATGTGGTAAGATTATATCATCTGTTTTTCCACACATATAGAACAGAAATATTTATTGAACACTTCTGAATCATTATGGATAATTCTGCCATTTCCCTACAGTAGTGGACCAATACCATTGCCAGGATTCTGTTTGTTCCTAATATATTAAAAAAGTATTGTCCTTAACTGTGCTAGCCATAGAGTTCTCCTTGTGACTCTTTGCTTCCTTTATTAATTTTCTACCATCCTTACTTCTGATTTATATCCTTTACTATCAACTTTCCCTTTCTCCCACTTGCCATGTATTATTTCTATATCTCTTTGGACTTCCCACCCTGCAGATGTGTGTGTGCAGAGTGTCTTCTCGCTTCAGTTGCTCTCAAAGAAGAATAGGGACTGTTGGACGGCGGTTGTGCCGCCCGGTTGCGGCGGCCCATCCGGTGGGCCCAACCGCTGGGGAAGGTCCTGGACTCTTCCTCACTAGAAGGGGAATTATTGACTGGTCCGTCTCTAGGCCCGGCCCCTTGGGCAAGGGCTGGCGAGCCAGCGGTCCAAGCGCCCCGGCCCCTTGGGCAAGGGCCGGGCAGGCAACAAAGCAGTTCAAGTGCCCGGCCCCTTGGGCAAGGGCCAGGCAGGCAACAAAGCAGTCTAGTGGCCTGCTCCCTGGGCAGCACGGCAGGCAAACCAGCAGTCTAGTGGCCTGCTCCCTGGGCAGCACGGCAGGCTGAGACGGGCATCTCCTGGCCGTCTGGCCGGCGGTTAGGAGTCTCTCTCTCCCTCACTCGCTGGGGCAAGCGCGGGTAGAGGAGGGGGGAGGGGGACGCAGGCCCACCCGTCTCCACTGCGTCCCAGCCCAGGGCCCTACCAGTGGCACCGTCAGTACCACTGCTGCGGCGGGGATCCGGCCGCAACACGCCACGGGGCCTGTGCCCCTTCTCTAGCCAGTAGGCCTGGCTGCCCGTGGGCCACTTCCTCCCCGTCCTCCCAGGAGCTGACCCCGAGCAACCCGGGGGCGGGGTGCGCGGTCCACGGCAGGCTCACCCACCCGTCGGCGTCCGGAGGCGGCAGCGGGGGCAAGTCCTCAGCGTCTGGCAGCTCCTCGAGATCTACGTGATCGCTGGGGAACCCGGCCTCTGGCAGCTCCTCGAGGTCCGGTCCAGCTTCCGAGGGAGCAGCAGCCGGCAACTCCTCGGGCAGCTCCTCAAGGTCTGGCCCGGCCTCGGGTGGTTTGACCCACCAGGACGGGTCTGGTTCCTCAGGCCCGACTGGGGTTGCAGGGAGGGGCGGCTATCCTTTAGGGCACATCGGCCAGTCCCAGTCCCCTGCGGCTGGAGGGCCTACCCACTCCCGGTGTGTGTCCCGGGACCGGTGGGGCTTCGGTCCAGGGCGGCAGACCGTCTCTTCCCCGGCCGGAGCCGAGGGTAGCAGGTCTGCTTCCCACTGCTGCCTCCCTCTTACTGAGCCCTGGGGCCTAGCTTTTATCCTTCCCCTTCCTGGGGAAGTCCCGCCTCCCAGGGCCGGATTGGCCGTCGCCGGCGGTCCTATCCAGTCTGGCCTGCGGGGTTGACGGGTGGCCCGGCGTGCTGGCCCAATCCTGGCTTGTTGCTGGGCAGATTTACTGGGTGCCTCGCCCGGCTGGTCTACTGGTTGTGGCCCTCCCTCGGCTCCCAGTCCGGGGGCAGGCCGAGGTGCCCTTCTACAGGGACTTTAGGGGCACTTCCTTCCCTTGCCCATTTGCTGGCTCCAGCTAGTAGATATACTCCTCACAATCCCTTAGCTACCATCCTGCTCCTCTTGGTAACCCCTTCAAGCCTGACGGTGGGCATGAAAGGGACAGGAGAATGGTAGGGCTGATGGATGAGTATTGGTAAGGTATGCCCAGGAAAAGCCCTCCCATAGGTCCCTGTAGTAGGGTCCTCCTCGGTGGGCTGGGTAGCTTAATGGTTAGCACCCACTCAGCTGGGGTGAGTGCAGGGATAGTGGTAGGGGAGCCGGGCCTGCCCACTTTACCAGGCTCTGACCCAGAACCCTCGAGGGTCAGCAGCATTCACCCTGGGAGGGTTGTGGACCCTGCGTTACCCTTCCTACCACTGCTCTCACCGCTTCCACATCCAGATAAGGAGAAAGAACATATAAAAAGGAAACCAAGCCTCAGCCCCAGTCAGGCTCAGCTACAGTGGTGGTGTCTCAGGGAGGTGTCCTTTGAAGGAGCCTCCAGGGTAGGTCTGCACTCCTCCCCAGCCTCCTGCTTGTTCTGAATTGGGCTGCTTCCTTTTCAACCTTGCCTCCAGCTGGAGCATGCTCTTCAGGGCTGAAAGGGTGAGCTAGATGAGCCCAGGATAGTCTTTTAACCCAATCTGTCTCAGTGTGGGGTTTGTATACTGCAACACAGTGCCCCTCAATCATGCTCCACTAGTTCCTCATAAAACCTGGGAAATGCACTGTCCCAAAACATAGTTAATGTAGGGCTAAAGCTGTTCCAGAACACAGAGTGTAGCTACACTCATATCCCTGGAAACCAAGAGTCAAGGTTCACCCACCCTGCAACTTAAACTCTGCCCCTCTGGAGCTGTCAACAGCCTTTGAGAAGAAACTGTATGAATGGCTCAGTTGCTCCACAATAAGCAGACGTGAGCAAGGACTTGCTCAAATGTGCCATTTTTTTGTGTTGCCTGGTGCCCCACACCTCTGCACTCCACACTGCATGCCCACTGCCCTTTGCTGCCTCTCAGGGGGGCTGTATGGAAAGGTGCAGGGATTTGGTGCAGCAGGTTGTCAGAACTCTCGTTGCCATCTGAGAAGAGGAGCAGCTGCACCTAGAGGGATCCAGGATCCCTCCTTTGTGCACTAAGTTGGCTACGTGAGAAGCACCACAGTGGGGAGTTCTAGCAGTCTGATAGCAGACATCAGAGGGCTCATGCAGGGTGAGGCTCACATCCCAGAGGGAATCCTTAGGCCAAAGGCTGGTAACACCTGGATGCTCGGCGGTGGTTTGTGGGAGTGGGGAAAGTGGCCGAATGTCGAAGTGTAGCCAGCTGGTGCTTACTAAGTTCAACCCAAACATGATTTTTGGGAAAGATTCACCAGCCAGATACTCAGAAAGAATTCTCAGTAGTAACTCAGAACCCCCCATCTAACATCCCTTCAAAAGCCATTGGGCATATTTACTGCTTGTAGTCAAAGATCAGTTAATTGCCAAATTAGACTGTCCCATCACACCATCCCTTCCATAAACTTATCAAGCTCAGTCTTGAAGCCAGCTAGGTTTCTTGCCCTCACAGTTCCCCCTGTCACTCCTTCGATGTTTAGAAATCTTCATCCAATTTCAAGTGTAAACTTCCTGATGGCCAGTTCTTGTGTCCACATTGGCACAAAACTTAAATAATTGCTCTCCCTCCCTGACATGTATCCCTCTGATGAAATTATAGAGAGCAATCATATCTCCCCTTCTTTGGTTAGGCTAAAGAAGCCAAGCTTTTTGAGTCTCCTCTCATAAGGCAGTTTTCCATTCCTCTGATCATCCTAGTAGCCCTTCTCTGAACCTGTTCCAGTTTGAATTAATCTTTCTTAAACATGGGGGACCAGAACTGCACACAGTATTCCAGATGAGGTCTCACCAGTGCCTCGTCTAACAGTAATAAAACCATGTGGAGCAGGGGCAGGAGTCAGGGAGAGGAAACCAGGAGAGGGAGCCAGGAACATGGATCAGGAGACAGCAGCAGAGGTCAGGAGCAGGGACCAGCAGTGAGCACGGAGCCGAGAGCAGAACCTGGAAGCAAAACTAGATACACAGCTGTGGGCTGGGAATGCTATACAGCAGCAAGGGCTGCAGCAGGTTAAAGAATGTGCTAGGGGTAGGTGACTCAGCTGAGGGCAACACATCTGGGGTCAGCTGTGGGTTCCTGACAGTCATGAACAAATTGTGTTTTAACACAACTAAATGCAAGGTAATGAATCATAGAAGATTAGGATTGGAAGGGACCTCAGGAGGTATCTAGTCCAATCCCCTGCTCAAAACAGGACCAACCTCAGCTAAATCATCCCAGAGAGGGCTTTGTCAAGCCAGGCCTAAAAAACCTGTAAGGATGGAGATGCCACCACCTCCCTAGGTAACCCATTCCCTTCTAGTGAAAAAGCTTTTTCCTAATGTCCAACCTAGACCTCCCCCACTGCAACTTGAGACCACTGTTCCTTGTCCTGTCATCTGCCACTGAGAATAGCCTAGCTCCATCCTCCCTGGAACCCCCTTACTGGTAGTTGAAGGCTCCTATCAAATCTCCCCTTACTCTTCTCTGCAGATTAAACAAGCCCAGTTCCCTCAGCCTCTACTCATAAGTTATGTGCCCCAGCTCCCTAATAATTTTGTTTGCTTTCTGCTGGTCTCACTCCAATTTGTCCACATCCTTCCTATGGTGGGGGACCCCCAACTGGACACAATAGTCCAAATGAGGCCTCATCAGTGCCAAATAGAGGGGAATAATCACATCCCTCGGTCTGCTGGCAATGCTCCTACTAATGCAGACCAATATGTCATTATCCTTCTCAGTAA
This sequence comes from Mesoclemmys tuberculata, assembly GCA_007922155.1. Lineage (NCBI taxonomy): Eukaryota > Metazoa > Chordata > Testudines > Chelidae > Mesoclemmys > Mesoclemmys tuberculata. The sequence continues at coordinate 209,373 of ML675642.1, forward strand.
CAAAGGCACGCTGTTGATTCATATCCAACTTCTTGTTCACTGTAACCCCCAGATACTTTTCTGCAGAATTGCTGCCTAGCTCATTGGTCCCCAGTCTGTAGCAGTGCATGGGATTCTTCTGTCCTAAGTGCAGGACTCTGCACTTGTCCTTGTTGAACCTCATCCGATTTCTTTTGGCCCAGTTCTCCAATTTGTTTAGGTCACTCTGTATTCTATTCCTGGGCTCCAGAATATCAACCACTCCCCCCATCCTAGTGTCATCTGCAAACTTACTGAGGGTGCAATCCACCCCATCCTCCAGATCATTAATGAAAATGTTGAACAAAACCAGTCCCAGGCCTGACCAGCACACCTGGAAACAAAGAAGCACGATATACATGCAGGGTCGGAGACTCTCTTGCAAGGCAGTGACACAGAAGGACCTGATAACTACCTCAGAATGAGCTATTAATGCACTGCAGAGGCAAAAAGTGCTAATGCAATCCTTGGATATATAAAAAGGGAATATCAAGAAGTAAGGAAATGATTTTGTCTCTGCATGTGGCATTAGTAAGATCACTACTAGAATACTATGTCCAGTTCTCTTGGCTGTACTTCAAGAGGTTGTGGAAATATTGGAGAGTTTTAAGAAAAACAATCCAGAAGCTGGAAAGCAAGACATAATGTGAGGATTAAGGTGTGCAATTTATGCAGCTTATCAAAGAGAAGCTTGAAAGGTGACTTGATGACTGTGTATGGGTATTTACACATGAAACAAACTTCTGATAGGGGAAGGGAGGAAGAATGGGCTCCACCTAGACCAAAATGGAACCAATTGCTGGCACACAAAATTATAAAGGTCGCAAAGCAGTTTTGAAACTAAAGACTTGGGGAAAGCCAACAGGCACAGAGCAGCATGTGCTTCAGACAGAGACATCCTTCAGGGGAGGATCTATTAATGGAGATTCTCTATATCCTAGTAAAGGGGAGAGGATGAAAGAGAATAAAATATGGGTAGGATCTGATGAAAAAAAGTCAAATGAAGAAGAGTCCATTCAATGACATCACATAATAGCAGACAACTAAACAGCGACAATTTTTAAGTGCTTATATACAAATGCCAGAAGTCTAAACACTATGATGGGTGAACTTGCGTGCCTCATATTAAATGAGGATTTTGATAAAATAGACAAACAGAAACTTGGTGGAATGAGGACAATCAATGGGACACCATAGTACCAGGGTACAAAATATATCAGAAGGACAGAACAGGTCATACTTGTGGGAGAATGGCATTATATGAGAAGGAAAGTATAGACTCAAATGAAATAAAAATCTTAAATGAACCAACAGTGCCATAGACTCTCTATGGATAGTAATTCCATGCTTGAATAATAGGAGCATACCAGTAGGAATATACTACCAACCACCTGACCAGGATGGTGATACTGACTGTGAAATGCTCAGGAGAATTAGAGAGGCTATAAAAATAAAAAATTCAACAATAATGCAGGATTTCAAGTATCTCCATATTGACTGGGTACATGTCACCTCAGAACGGGTTTCAGTGATAATGTTTCTTGATACCTTAAATGACTGTTTCTTGGAACAGCTAGTCCTATAACCAACAAGCCTAGAGGCAATTCTTGATATAGTCCTAAGTGGAGCACAGAATCTGCTCTCCACGGTATTCTTATCAGCAAGTTAAAGAATCACTTGGTAACAGTGACCATAACATAATAAAAATTAACATCTCTGTGGCAGGGAGAAATGTCAAAGCAGCCCAACATGGTAGCATTTAATTTCAGAAAGGGAAACGACACAAAAATCAGGAAGTTAGATACACAGAAATTAAAAGGTAGAGCACTAAATATGAAATCCTTGCAAGCTGTATGGAATCTTTTTAAAGACAAGATAATAGAGGCTCAATTTAAATTAAAAAACATAAGGACCAAAAAAGTGCCATTGTAGCTAAACAACACTGTGAAAGAAGCAGAGGCAAAAAGCCATTCATTAAAAAGTGGAAGTTAAATCCGATTGAGGAAAATTGAAAGAAGCATAAATTCTAGCAAGTGAAGTGTAAAAATATAATTAGGAATGCCAAAAAAGAATTTGAATAACAGCTGGCCAAAGACAAAAAATAACAGCAAAAAAAATGTTAAGTACATCAGAAGCAGAAATTCTGCTAAACAACCAGTAGTGCCACTGGATGATCAAGATGCTAGAGGAGCAATCAAGCAAGATAAGGCTATTGTGGAGAAACTAAATGAATTCTTTGCATCGGTCTTCATGGCAGAGAACGTGAAGGAGATTCTCAAACCTGAGCCTTTCCTTTAAGGTTACAGATCTGATGAACTATTCCAGTTTGGAGTATCATTTGAGGAGGTTTTGGAACAATAGAGACATTAAACAGTAATAAATCACCAGGACCACACGGTATCCATCCAAGAGTTCTGAAGAAACTCAAATGTGAAATTGCAGAACTATTAAGTGTGGTATGTAACCTATCATTTAAATCAGCTCCTGTACCAGATGACTGGATGATAGCTAATGTGAGGCTAATTTTTAAAAAAGGCTCCAGAGGATGTTGTGAAGGGCAAGCCTATAACAGGGTTTAAAAAAAAATTGGGCAAGTTCTTGGAGGATAGGTCCATCAATGGCTATTAGCCAGGAGAGGCAAGGATTGCTGTTTGTCAGGGGTTGGGAATGGGTGACAGGATGGATCACTTGATGATTACCTGTTCTTTTCATTCCCTCTGAAACACCTGGTATTGGCCCCTGTCAGAAGACAGGATACTAGACTAGGTGAAGCATTAGTCTGACCAAGTGTGGCCCTTCTTATTTTCTTATGTTAAACACCTGCCAGGTATGGTCTAGATAAAACTTAGTCCTGCCCTGCATGCAGGGAACTGGACTCGAAGAACTCTTGAGGTCCCTTCTAATCCTACACTTCTATGATTCTATCATTGAAATCCCACATTATTACTCAGTTTTCTGTTTTTGTAACCCCTCTAATCTCCATGAGCTTTTCACAATCCTGATCAGGTGGTCAGTACTACCGGTAGTATATTCTTGCTGCAATACTTTTATTATTCGAGCATGCAATTTCAATCCATAGAGATCCATAAAATTTGGTTTATTTAAGATTTTTACTATATGTCACTCTAATGCTTTCTTTATATAGCGCCTCTCCTGCATCATCACAACCTACTCGGTCATTCCTATATATTTTGTACCCTGTTATTAACATTTACCATTGATTATCACAATTTCACCAAGTTTCTATGATGCTTATTATATCAATATTCTCATTTAACACCAGGCATTTGTATACAAGCACTTAGAAAATTTGTCAGTATTTAGTTGTCTGCCTTCATATGATTGAATGGGACTCTTTTTTGTTTGACTGTTTCTACTTGGTTTCTGCCTGTATTTTATCATCGTCTATCCTTTCCTCTTTACAAGGCTAGTAAGGAACATTTCCTTTAATAAATAATCCCCTAAGGGATTTCTCTATCTGAACCGTGTGCTCCTGTTGGCTTTCCCCCAGCCCTCAGTTTAAATACTCCTTTATGAGCTTTTTAGTTTTACAGGCCAACAGTCTGATTCCATTTTGATTTAGGTGGAACCCATCCTTCCTGTATAGGGACCTGCTTTCCCATATTGATCCCCAGTTCCTAATAAACCTAAATCCCCGCTCCAAAAAACATTGTTTCATCCATGCATCGAGACCTTGCAGTTCTGCCTGTCTAATGGGCCCTGAGCATGGAACTGGGAGCATTTCAAAGCATGTTGCCATGGAGGTTCTTGACTTTAATCTCTTACCTAGCAGTCAAAATTTGGCCTCCAGGACCTTTCTCCTATCTTTCCCTATGTCATTGGTACCTCCATGTACCATGACCATCGGCTTCTCCTCAGCACTACACATAAGTCTATCTAGGTGTCTCAAGAGGTCCACAACCTTCACACCCAGCAGGCAAGTCACCATTTGGTCCTCCCAGTCAGAGATGACTGGGACCTGCTGATAGTGGGGGGAACAATTTAAAGGCTCTCCCCCACCAACAGCTTGAGTCATGCTCACCTCCAGACACTCCCACCCCTTACCCTCAGTGGCCGCAGTCTGCATCTCCCAGCTGTTTGCTGCTCTCTTTCACCGCAGCCCAGCCACAGCTTGCAGCTCGCCAGCTCCAGGAGGGGGCCCGACCAGCAAACTCTGGCAGAAATCTGGAGGGGCAGATGACCCCATGTGTCATCTATGTTCGTGGTCACCACAAACCCAGCTATCTATATTTCTAATAATCATATCCCTCATTACTCTTAGCTGTCTCTTCCTAATAACTGGGGTCTCTTCCCCCAGAGGGGTGTCCACAGTGTGAGAGGAGACCATGACATCATCTGGAAGGAGGATCCCAATTATGGGATCATTTCCCTCCACTCCAGCTTGACATTCTCCTTCCCCAAGACTTTCATCCTCTTCCAAAACCCAGAGGCTGTCAGACATGGGTTGGGATTGCTCATGTCCTGGAAGGTCTTGTCTGTGTTCCAGTCTGTCTCCCTTAGCTTCTCCTCTACAACCACTCTGGTGTCAAAAGCCCATGAGCCCCCTGAGGGCCTTTCAGTACTGAGGGCCACGAGTTTCCTTGCTTCTCTGCAAAGCCATGCAATGTTCCCATTATCCTTTATAACAATCAAAGGGATCCTGTCACAAAAACCTTTTCTTAGATGCCAAAGATGTGGGTGTCGCTGTGTGGATCCCAGGATATTAGAGACACAAATGGGTGAGGTTCTATCTTTTATTAGACCAGCTTGTATTCAGACCTGAAGCAGAGCTCTGTGTAGGCTTGAAATCTCTCTCATCAACAGAAGCTGGTCCAATAAAATATAGAACCTCACCTACCTAGTCTCTCTAAGATGGTTTCTGGCGGAAAACAATAGATGAAAAAAGCAGCTCTTTGATGACCTTTTGGATTCCATTGGGCAGACACAGGCATAGATAGATATAGACAGCTCTGAATGCCATGTGGGCTGACAGAGAAGGCAGAGCATCACCAGGCAGTGCTAGAGGCTCTCCAGTGGTTGCTGTAGTTGCAAATGACATCTGTTTGGTTGTGGAGACTCCTGGGAAGAGGCTAATGTTATCATGGTCATAACCTGATAGTCCTGCTCAATGGAGCATATCAAATGAATTGAAACTGCACAGAAAATAAAATAGACTGTATCCAATAGCTGGGCTGAGTAGTGGACGCCTTTTAACAGCAAAAAGCTTAAAACAGGACCTTGAGCAGATTCAAGCAAATCCAGTACCCTTTGCAATGGTTAATTGGCATTTAGATTGCTGGGAAGTAGATACCATAGAGACAGCAACAACAGCCTCTTTCACTGAATGCTGCAAAGCTCCGTTGCCAGCATGGAAGGCCAGAGTCTGTTATTACACGTAATGGGCCTCGCTCAGCTGGGCTGTCAGGAACTTTCCGGTTTTCAGCTGCAGCAGAATTCGAGCACTTGTCACATCGCCCCCACATCATGGCCAGGCTGACAGCAAAGCAGGAGAGGCTGTCACGATTGCCAAGAAACTTTTTTAAAAAGCTCTCCTGGGATATTAAAGACCCACGTACAGCATCCATGGCCTGGAGAAATACACAAGCCAAGGGCATGGGGAGTATCCCACGAAAGCATCTCAAGTCACACTGCACACAGATTCCCCTGCATACAGCAAATACACTTTTGCATCCAGCAGTAGTGGAAAAGTTGGCTGAACAAATTAAACCATAGTGACAGGAAGTTAAATACTACTGTGGGAGAGACCCACAACAACTCCCTGAACTCCAGATTGGGCAGCCAGGAAGTGTACAGCCAGCATCTAATAACAGAGACAAGAGGTGGAGGGCAAGGATGTGTGTGGGAAAGTGTAGCAATAAGTTCCTACATGGTAGAGTCAAAGATTTCAAGGCCAGAAGCAACCACTGTGATTATTTAGTCTCATTGCCTGTATATCACAGGCCAAAGAACATCCCAAAATAATTCACTTTGAACTAGAGCAGATCTTTGAGAAAAACACTGTATCTTGATTTCAAAATGGTCAGTGATGGAGAATTCAACAAGTTGTTCCAATGGTTAATTCCCCTCACTGTTAATAATATATGCCTTCCTTCCAGTCTGAATTTGTCTAGTTTCCCATCCCCTCCCTCCCCACATCTCTGCCCTTTCATAATCCGAGAAGAATCCAATAAAGACTCCTGCAGGAATTCACAGCAGTGCATTCCTTCTCCACATCAGCCACACTCTGGGCAAAACTCTTCACTTATGTAACTCTTCTGACAGAATCTGAAACCACAAGTATTTTAAACTGAGAAGAAAGTAGTGGTCTGTAATCCAAACTGACAGGAACATTATTAATCCGTGAGGAGAGAAGGCTGCGTAGAGCAGATTGCTCCCAGAGTCCAGTGTTGGGAGGGGCAGCTGATTTGCTCTGAGTGGTGGGGATGAGATCCAGGGCCTCTCATCTTGAAAGCACCCAGCCAATAGCCATCCAAAGTTGTTAGCAGAAAGGGGGCCTGACAGGCCCACCTGTTCCCAAAGCCTGGGGACTTTCAGAGCCTGGGCTAATCATCGCCACGGGGAAGGCACATTTCCCAAAGAGCTTGAATCTAGGTTTTTGAAAGCTTAGTACCCACAAATGAGCTAGATCTGCATAAGAACTCAGTCAAGAAAATGCACCGGATGAGCTGTGCTTCCTTGGAAACTCTGGCTTTCCCGAACCTTTGGGGGCCTCCATGAAATGAGCTGGACTGGTTTCAGCCCAGTTTATGTTCTCCATCACAGACTGCACTGCTCAGTGTTCAAGCATGCAAAAAGAGCAAGCTAAGACAGTACAGCACATGTGTTGTCCTGTCCTTCAAGCATGTCCTGAAAGACACGTTCCCTTACTTCCTAGATAAAATCATGCTATGGCACCCACTGTTGGGGAGCTCTGGATTGTAATAGCCCTTCTGTCACATGTATTTGAGATAGCCAAATTAAACATGAATTCTACAACCTCCTTACATAACTTTGTTAGACCCTCCATAACATTCAGATCAGAACACCCACTTCTTATATATATACAAATTTAGTTTGCTTGGGAACCAACATATTTTCTTCAGGAGTTCGGAGGATTGGGCTTTGATACCTTAGTGTCACACAGAGTCTTATGTATTCTTTACAGGTAGTTTGATGTTGGAGTGCAAATTTCTTGTGACCACAGGAGACCGCTTTGCACTTGGTGGGGTTGTGTTTGGAGAATCTGTTCTGATAGCTATCAGCTGCTCATCAGTTGGTTTGTCTGAATAACTAGTTGGTTAGGGTGCAGGTTTGTAAAATTAAAAAAAACTGTTTCAGGTCAACCCAAAATGAAAATGTTTTGAATTTTTTGGCAAAATGAAATATCAAAAATAGTTTTGTTTCAATTTTGAGGTTTTAAAAATGTTTTACATTTTTTAAAAATAAAATTGAGGGAAATTCTGAAACAAAAAATCAAAAATTGCATTTCATAAATGCCAAATGAAGCATTTTGACATTTCCAATTCTTTCTTTCTTTCTCTGACAGAAACAAGTTGCCAAATTAACCTGAATTGCCAATTGGTTCAGTTGATCTGAATCTGCATTCGGTGAACAAAAGGTTGCAAATGAAAATTTTATGCAACTCTACTCATTGGCCAGACTCCTTCTGAGACCAGATAGCAAAGGATCAGCGGAGGGCATACGTTGCTGGTCGTCACATACATGTTTATGTTTGTGTGTGTAGTGGGCATATGGCTTTGAGGTTTTGGTGAAATATATGCCTAACCAGTACGATATGAACAAGGGTTTATCTGTTCAACACATAGAGCTTGCTTAGAAATACATGAGTGCCCCGAGGAAATAATGTTCTCTGGATGGGGCTCTGGGGAGTAGGTCGGGGATGTCTTTAACTTGTCACTTGTAATCGGCTCTGGCTTTTGTGTGTCTCTCTTCCTTTTTGTCTGTTGCTGCTTCCTTGCTGCTGGTTCTCGCAATGCTGGGTATTAGTGCCTTTTGACAGCAAGTGTTCTACGAGGCTACTGTGAAGGCCATCCGTGGGAGTGTTTCTCCATTCAGGAATGGCTTGCTCTATCATTTCTTTGCCTTTTGCAGCTGTCTTTAATAGAATCTTATCAATGTTCACTGCTGATTTCATTTTGCCATTTCACTGGCTGGGGTGTGGCAGTGGTGTAAAGTGACTGAATTCCCCTTGCCAGGTAAATTGCACAAACTAACTGCAGGTAAACTGGGGTCAGTTGCCTGAAACTACACAGCTTGGGATATCAGGCCTGCTGAAATGCTTCATTGTTTTGTCTATGATGGTCACAGCAATAATGTTCAACACATCATCTAATTCCCAGAAGTCTGAATAGTTGTGTAAAGAAATGGGGTCGTTTGCGTGATTTGTGGTCTACTCCACTTTGCTCCAAGAGCTGTTGAGGATGCTGTGAATTTTCATTGTCTCTTTTTGCAGCTTAACCTGCATTTCCCTACATGTATCACAGCTGTTCACCAGATCTCTGATATGCCTGGTCATGTTTGGCCAATGTGCAGCATCTCTGGCTTTTCTGATACAAGCGTCTATTCCAGAATGGCTCTGATGTATTCTTGAGAGAATTTCAGCTCTCAGCAATCTTGGTGTTATGATTCAACTGCCTTTCTCTATGACGCTATCTTGGACACTCAGTTTATCTCTATAGTTCCAGAATTTTTGGGAGACAGGAGAGCTTTCCCACTTAGTGCGTGGCCATCCTGACAGACTGACAAATGTGAGCACTTGTATCCTGACCTGCATATTTGTTCTCAGATTCCTTCTAACCCCTTTCAGAACATAACTGGCTGCCTTTTATGTTTTTCTGTACTTGTATGAGGATAAGGATTCAAACTTTTCCTATTCTTGTTCGTGATATCTTATTTCTGAAAATTGCTCTGGTTAAGAAGTCAACTATGTACATTTCAGTTCTTTTCTTGTACTGTACATAAGAACATAAGATCATAAGAACGGCTATACTAGGTCAGGCCAATGGTCCATCTAACCCAGTATGCTGTCTTCCAACAGCAACCAATGCCAGGTGCTTCAGAGGGAATGAATAGAACAGTAACCATCATGTGATCCATCCTGTTGGCCACTCCCAAGCACAGGCAAACAGCAATCCCTGCCCATCTGGCTAACAGCCACTGATGGACCTATCCTCTATGAATATATCTAGTTCTCTTTTGAACCCCCATTATAGACTTGGCCTTCACAACATCCCCTGGCAAGGAGTTCTACGGGTTGTGGCAAACAGCCGGCTTCTCCCTAGTGGGTCTCACACTTTTGCCTCTCGTAGTGGGCAAGGGTGTCGCCGGTTACCCTGTCTTCCCAGGAAGGATGATAGGGACCCGGGCCCACCCGCTGCTATGGGTCCCAGCCCAGGGGCCCTATGAGTAGCAGCTATGTGCTGCTGGCACTGTACTTGCAGCTGCAGACTTTTCTCCTGGGCCACTCTCCCCCCTCTGTCTTTCTGGCTTCTTGAGCCCAGTACCTTCCTCAGGACTCCACCTCTCTTCCACATACCACTGAACTCCGATCTGCTCCTCTTCACAATTCCACATACCCCTCTGCTCAGTAGCACCGCACACCTACTCGTCCAGCTCATGCACTGCCTCTCAGGAGTAGAGGTTTTTTATCACACACCTGGGTGGGGCCTTAATTGGTGTCAGCTGACCCTAATTACTCTCTAATGACTCTGGTTAGTCTACAGAAAATAAAGCCTGGATCATTCTAGCACTTACATAGCACCCTTCCAGAACTTTCCTACTCTTCTTGCTGCTGCTCCTCTTGCTGCTGCTGCTGGGGTGCTCCTGGCTCTTGGGGGCCCTGCTAGCTGCCCCCCCTCTCCCAGGGGGGAGGGGGTGAGTGAGTGGCCACACCACTGCCACTGCCACCACCTCTGCTGCTTCCAGGGTCCTGCTGCTGCTGTGAGCACCCCTCCCCCCCTTCCCTGCTGCCATTTGCTTCTTCTCCTGCCCCCACTTTAGGGGGCACCCCTTCCTTCCCCTCTTGCTGCCCCTGTTGCTGTCCCTGCTAGCTTGCTCACCCCCTCCCCTGTTGCTCCCCCAGCTGCAGTTTTACCCCTCATCCCTTTGGTTTGTTTGTTTGCCCAGCCCCTGCCTTGGTTTGTGCCCTGCCCCGCCCAGCCCTAGCAGCTTGCTGCTGGGCCCCCACCACTCCCTTCCCCTGCCCACTGCTGATTCCCCCTGATCTGACCCCCACACTCTGGCCCTGGCAGCTTCCATGGCACCCCCTAATTGATCCCCCCTTTTTTTGTTGACTCCCCCCACACACTGCACCCCCTCATGTTGCTTTAGCCCTGCCCCGCCCCCTGTGCAGCCGGGGGAGCTGCTATCTCATCTTGGGCTGGTGATTGCACCGCCCCTACCCAGCGTGTCCCCCCGTATCCCCTTGTGCTGGTGCCCTCCTCTCCTGCTTCCAGCCTAGCGGTGAGGAGTGGTCCCCCCCCTCCTCTTCTTCCTCTTCCCTCCCTGCCTCCCCTCCCTCTCTACTACACCTCCCCCTTCCTCTCCCTCCCCCTATTCAGCTCCCCCCCTTGCCAAACCCGTCCCTACCCCCTCCCAAGATGGCGGGTGTGCCTAGGGCCGCGACCCCCTCCCTAGATGCTCCCGCCCATCCCTCTCACCTTGAGGCCCTGTCCCTGCCTCTAACAGCAGGTCCTGCTCCCCCGTTGAGCTATCGGGTGTCTGTCCCCGGGCCCAGCGGTGGACAACTCAGGGAGGGACACCAGAGACTCTGCCGCCGCCAAGGCTCCTACCCGCCCTGATCCGGGAGGTGCGCCCTCGGCTGGGAGGAAAAACCAGGGAGGTAAAAAAAAGGGCAAAGGCCCTGCCCGGAAGGCGACACCTCCCGTGGATGGGGCCCCTCCTCCTCCCCCTCTATCCTCTCCCGCTGTCCCTTCCACCAGCTCCGGGGGCGGTGGCGCCCCCAGAGCCTACGCCCAGGTAGCCGCAGGCCCCCCGCCTGCCGCTGCCAAGTCACCTGCCCTGACCGCCACCTCCAGCACCATCCCAGGAGGCCGGGGCCCCTTCCCCACCCTTACCAGGAGGCATGGGGTCCGGTGCCTCCTGGTGCTTGCCTCTCCCCACGTGGAAACCTACGTGCAGGCGATGGCACGGGTGGTGGGGCCCACGGCCGTGGTGGCGGCCTCCCGAATGTATGGCAAGGTGGTCTTCTTTCTGTCATAAGAGGCCGCTGCCCAGGAGGAGGACCACAGGAGCGGGACCGCACGGGGACCGAGCAGTGCCCGGCCGCCAGAGACGTCCTCAGGGAGATCGTCGACCATCACTCCCTGGTGGATGTCTGGTGCGACCACCACCCGGACGACGACGTCACCTTTACTTTTGTCCGGGTGGGGGAAGATCGGTCGCGCCACTCCCGGTTGGACCGTATTTACATCTCTAGGCACCACCTTGCATGGGCCCACTCCTCCAGCGTCCGGCTGGCCCCGTTCTCGGATCACCATATGGTGACCGTGACGGCCTCTCTCACTGCGGAGAGGCCGGGGCTGGCCTACTGGCATTTTAACAACAGCCTGCTGGAGGATGTGGGCTTCGTGGCATCCTTCCGGGAGTTCTGGCTGGCCTGGCGGGGGCAGAGGGGCGCCTTTCCCTTGGCGCAGCGATGGTGGGATGTGGGGAAGGTGCGCGCCCGGCTCTTCTGCCGTGACTACACTCAGGGGGCCAGCCGGAGGCGGGATGTGGGGATAGAGCAGCTGGAGAGGGAGGTTTTGGAGCTGGAGAGGCGACTGGCCACCAGCCCCAATGATCCGTCCCTCTGCGGAGCATGCCGGGAGAAGCGGGAGGAGCTTAGAGCCCTCGAGGACCTTCGAGCCCGAGGTGCCTTTGTCCGGTCCCGCATCCATCTCCTTCAGGAGATGGATCACGGCTCCCACTTCTTCTACGCCCTGGAGAAAAGGAGGGGGGCCCGGAAGCATGTCATCTGCCTTTTGGCTGCCGACGGCACCCCCCTCACGGACCCGGAGGAGATGCGTGGAAGGGCCAGGGCCTTCTACGCAGACCTTTTCTCCCTGGAGCCGACCGACATCACCGCCTTTAGGGTGCTCTGGAACGAACTCCCCGCGGTCAGCGCGGGCGACCGGGACCGGCTGGAGAAACCTCTCACTCTGGCCGAGTTCTCGGAAGCCCTCCGCCTCATGCCTACCAATAAATCCCCGGGCATGGACGGGCTGACCGCGGAGTTCTACCGCGTGTTTTGGGATGTCCTCGGCCCGGACCTTGTCACCGTCTGGGCTGAGTCCGAGGCTAGCGGAGTGCTCCCCCAGTCGTGCTGGCGGGCAGTGCTCACCTTTCTGCCAAAGAAGGGGGACCTCCGCGACCTCCAGAACTGGTGTCCCCTCTCGCTCCTTGGCACGGACTACAAAATAGTGGCTAGGGCCGTCTCGCTGCGGCTGAAGTCCGTGCTGCAGGACGTAGTCCACCCCGACCAGACCTACAACATCCCGGGCCGCACCATCTTCAACAATCTGTATCTGGTCCGGGACCTGTTAGAACTTGGGTGTAGGGATGGTCTGTCGTTCCCCCTCCTGTCCCTGGACCAGGAGAAGGCGTTCGACCGGATGGACCACGGGTATCTCCTGGGCACCCTGCGGGCGTTCGGCTTCGGACCCCATTTTGTGGGATTTCTCCAGGTGCTGTACGCCTCCGCAGAGTGCTTGGTCAAGCTCAACTGGACCCTGCCCGAACCGGTCAGCTTTGGGCGTGGAGTACGCCAAGGTTGTCCGCTGTCCGGCCAGCTGTACGCTCTGGCCATTGAGCCCTTTCTCCGTCTCCTCCGCCGGAGGTTGATGGGCTTGGTGCTCCGTAAGCCAGAGCTGAGGCTGGTGCTGTTGGCGTACGCCGATGACGTGCTCCTCGTGGTCCAGGACCCGGGCGACCTGGTGCGGCTGGAGGACTGCCTGGCCATCTACTCGGCAGCCTCCTCCGCCCGGGTCAACTGGGCCAAGAGCTCTGCCCTGACGGTAGGGGCCGGGTGGCAGGCGAGTTCCCTCCCACCCGCGCTTCAAGCCATCCGGTGGAGCGTGGGTCCGCTGCTCTATCTGGGCATCTACTTCTCTGCCACCCATCCCTCCCCGGCGGAGAACTGGCAGGATTTGGAGGGCAGGGTGTCTGAGCAGCTGCGGAGATGGACAGGACTGCTCCGGTGCCTCTCCCTCCGGGGGAGGGCACTGGTGATCAACCAGCTCGTCCTGTCCATGCTCTGGCACCGGCTCAACACCCTGGTCCCGACCCCGAGTTTCCTGGCCACCTCCAGAAGACAGTTCTGGAGTTCTTTTGGCCAGGACTGCACTGGGTCTCTGCAGGGATTCTGATTCTCCCCCTGGAGGAGGGCGGGCAGGGCCTGTGCTGCATCCGCAGCCAGGTCCACACCTTCCGCCTCCAGGCCCTGCAGAGACTCCTCTATGGTGCAGGTAGTCCGGCATGGAGCCACTTGGCGCGCGTCTTCCTCCGCCGCTTCCGAGGGCTCCGATACGACCGGCAGCTCTTTTTTCTCCACCCGAGAGGTCTTCCGCGAGACCTCTCCGAGCTGCCGGTCTTCTACCAGGACCTCCTCCAGACCTGGAGGCTCATCTCGGCCTCCAGGCCCCTTGCGGTCACCGAGGGGGAGGATCTCCTCGCGGAGCCCCTGTTACACAATCCCTAGCTGCGTGTGCAGGTGGCGGAGGCCCCCTCGGTGCGACGGCAGTTGGTCCTGGCAGGAGTCACCAGAGTCGGAGACCTCCTGGACTATGCCCGGGGGGCCTGGGTGGACCCCCATGCGCTAGCTCGGCGTATGGGGCTCTCCACCCCTCGAACCCCCCGACGTGTACTCCAGGAGGTAAAGGCAGCCTTGCACCCTACTGCTTTGATGTACCTCGAGCGGGTCTTGCAGGAGGGTGCTCCCCGCCCCCCCCCCAACCCTGGCCCTCCGGTGCTTACCATCGGGCCTCGGCTCTGCGAACCCCCTTGGGCCCCCCATCCTCACGCTGCAAGCCGGCTGCTCGATTTGCAGCCGGTCCTTTTCCAGACCGCGCCCAGGGAACATCTGTACACGCTCGTGCTCCACACCCTTCACTTCCCCGCCCTCGCGTCCCGCCCGGACACCAAGTGGTGGGACCTCCTACCACCCTTAGAGGGCGAGAACCCCCGGTGGGCCAGTCTGTATTCCACCTTGACCCCACGGCCCGCTGGGGACATCAGTTGGCGGCTCCTTCACGGAGCCGTGAGCACGGGCGTGTACTTGGCGCGGTTCACCTCCCACCCTGACACCTGCCCCTACTGCGGCATGAGGGAGACCCTGGCGCACGTGTACCTGCAGTGCGCCAGGTTTCAGCCCCTCTTCCGGCTCCTCCAGAACCTCTTGTTGAGGTTCTGGCTGCACTTCTCCCCACACCTGTTCATCCACTCACACCCCATCCGTGGCCCCACGAAGTCGCGGAACCTCCTCGTCAGCCTCCTCCTAGCCCTGGCCAAACTAACCATCTACAGGACCAGGGAGAGGAGGTTGGCAGGGGGTGCTCCTTGTGACTGTGGGGCCTATTTCCGCTCCCTTGTCAACTCACGTCTCTGGGCAGAGTTCCTCTGGGCGGCGTCCCCTTCTGGCTCTCTCCTTTTAAACCTGTGACCCTCACCCCCCTTCCTGGTTTTCTCATTTGTTGTCCCACGTAATCAGTTGGACCCGGGTCCAGTGGCTCTGCCCCTAGGCTGGGGGGGGAGCCCTTAGCGGTGGGTGGGCTCGCGCCCACCCACCTACCCCAGATTCCAAATAGGAGTACCCTCACATAGCCACCTGGTCTGGCCCTGTCACAGTATGTATAGTTGGGATTATGTTTTCCAATGTGCATTACTTTGCATTTATCAACATTGAATGTCATCTGCCATTTTGTTACTCTTTCACTCAGTTTTCTGAGATACCTTCGTAACTCTTCGCAGTCTGCTTTGGACTTAACTATGTTGAGTAGCTTTGTATCATCTGCATATTTTGCCGTCTCACTGTTTACCCCTTTTTCCAAATCTTTTATGAATATGTTGAATAGTTTTGGTCCCAATGCAGACCTCTGAGGGACACCATTATTTCCCTCTCTCCACTCTGAAAACTGACCATTTCTTCCTACCCTTTGTTTTCTATCTTTTAACCAGTTACTGATCCAGAAGAGGTCTTTCACTCTTATACCATGACCTCTTACATTGCTTAAGAGCCTTTGGTAAGGGACCTTGTCAAAGGCTTTCTGAAAATCTAATTACACTATATCCACTGTATCATCCTTGTCCACATGCTTGTTGACCCCCTCAGGGAATTCTAGTAGATTGGTGAGGCATGATTTCCCTATACAAAAACCATGTTGACTATTCCCCAACAAATCATATTCATCTATGTGTCTGATAATTTTGTTCTTTACTATAGTTTCAACAATTTTGCTTGGTACTAAAGTTAGACTTACCAGCCTATATACTTGCCAGGATCGCCTCTGGAGCCTTTTTAAAAAATTGGCCTCACATTAGCTATCATCCAGTCATCTGGTAGAGGAGCTGATTTAAATGATAGGTTACATACCACAATTAGTAGTTCTGCAATTTCACATTTGAGTTCCTTCAGAACCCTTGGGTGGATACCGTCTGGTCCTGGTGATTTATTACTGTTTAATGTATCTATTGTTCCAAAACCTCCTCTAATGACACCTCAATCTGGGACAGTTCCTCAAATCTGTAACCTTAAAGGTAAGGCTCAGGTTTGAGACTCTCCATCACATCCTCTGCCATAAAGATTGATACAAAGAGTTCATTTACTTTCCCCACAATAGCCTTACCTTGCTTGAGTGCTTCTGTAGCATCTCGCTCGTCCAGTAGCCCCAATGGTTGTTTATTAGGATTTCAGCTCTGATGAATTTAAACATTTCTTTGCTGCTACTTTTTGAGTCTTTGTCAGCTGCTATTCAAATTCATTTTTGGCCTTCCTAATTATATTTGTACATGTCACTTACCAGAATTTATGCTCCTTTCTATTTTCTCAATGGGATTTAACTTCCACTTATTAAAGGGTGTCTTTTTGCCTCTAACTACTTCTTTTACTTTGTTGTTTATCCATAGTGACTCTTTTTTTGGTCTTTTTACTGTGTTTTTTAAATTGGGGGTATACATTTTAACTGAGCCTCTATTATAGTGTCTTTAAAATGTTTTCATGCAGCTTGCAGGGATTTCACTTTTGGCACTGCACCTTTTAATTTCTGTGTATTTAACTTCCTCATTTTTGTGTAGTTCACTTATCTTAAATTAAATGCTACTGCAGTGAGCTGCTTTAATGTTTCTCTCTGCCACAGGGATGTTAATTTTTATTACGTTATGGTCACTATTACCAAGCCAGTTCAGCTATATTCACCTCTTGGACCAGATCCTGTGCTTCACTTAGGACTAAATCAAAAATTGCCTCTACTCTTGTGGGTTCCAGGAGTAGAAGATGACCCTAAGAAGCAGTCATTTAAGGTGTCAATCCTTAACACAATCTGCATCCTGTTGTGAGGTGACATGTACCCAGTCAATGTGGAGATACTTGAAATCCCCCATTATTATTGGATTTTTTATTTTTATAGCCTCTGTAATCTCCCTAAGCATTTCACAGTCACTGTCACTGTCAGGTGGTTGGTAGTATATCCCTACTGCAATAGTCTTATTATTCAAGCATGGAATTACTATCCATGGAGATTCTATGGCACAGTTTGGTTCATTTAATATTTTTATTTTGTTTGAGTCTATACTTTCTTTCACATATTGTGCCACTCCCCCACCAATATGACCTGTTCTGTCCTTTCAATATATTTTGTACCCTGGTGTTACTGTGTCCCATTGATTATCCTCATTCCACCAAGTTTCTTTTATGCCTATTATATCACTATCCTCATTTACTACGAGGCACTCAAGTTCCCCTATCTTAGTATTTAGACTTCTAGCATTTGTATTTAAGCACTTAAAAAAATTGTCACTTTTTAGCTGTCTGCCATTATGTGATGTAATTGAATGGGACTCTATCCATATTTTATCCTCTTCCATCCTCTCCTCTTTACTAGGATACAGAGAATCTCCATTAATAGATCTTCTCCTAAGGGATGCCCCATGCATAGTTACGTTATAGCATTGAAGTTTCAGTATATTCTGAAGGCATTTGGGGGCAGCTGGAGGTGGCTTTTTAAAATTGTTCTCTAGTGGTTCATGGTCACTTTCTACTTGACTGGATTCCTATTCTTAAATGGCTTCCAATCCTTGAACATTCTGGTTGAACTTTACATATGCGAATTCTAGTGGAAGTCACTCCTTTTGAATTTGGGCATATTGTCATTCTGTTGGTGGCAGTGACCATGATGCAAAAGTGACTCTGACATGCTGCCTCTCTCTATCAGTGTGTGTGTAAGCTGTGCTGCTGAGAGCAGCGTGTGTCTGTGACAGAAGCTTTCTGAAGTCTCCATCCTGAGCAACAGGGAAAGATTTGCAGATCAAGCTGGATTTGCAGATCAAGCTTAAGTGTCCCAAACTGGTGATTAAGAGAAAGCAGAAACCTACAAGGAATGGAAGATGGGAGAGATCAGCAAGAGAAGCTACCTCTTGGAGGTCAGAAAGTGTAGGAAAGAAGTGACAACTGCCAAAATCCAAGCACAGCTGGACTTTGCAAAGGAAATGAAAACCACCAGTAAAAGCTTCTTTAGTCATATGAATAAAAATAAATCAAGGAAAGAAGAAGTGGGACCACTAAGTGCTGAGGATGGGTGGAGAATAAAGATAATCTAGGCATGGCCCAACAACTAAAGGAATACATTGTCTCAGTGTTTAATGAGGAGTTGAGGGATAGTGGCAGGGTGGCTAATGGAGATAAGCACATGGAAGCAGAAATTACCACATCCGAGATGAAAATCAAACTTAAACAGCTTAGTAGGGCCTAACTGGGGGGCCTGGAGAATCTCCATTCAAGAATAGTAAAGGAACTAGCTCTTGAAATTGCAACCTCCGTAGCAATGATTTTTAATGACTCCATAAACTCCAGGGTTGTATCCTATGACTAAAGAATTGCTAATATAGTATCTATTTTTAGAAAGGGGAAAAAAGTCGTCCAGGAAACTACAGCCCCATTATTTTGACCTCAGTTGTAAGCAAGGCCATGGAACAAATTTCATCCCAGGTGGTGTTTGGGATTCAGATAGCACTGGTAGCGGTGGTCATGTCACCTCGGTCCCTCTCTCTGGCCTGAGCTGGTCAGGACAGCCTTCAGTATTAGGATGATGTAGACCAGGGATTCCAGGAGATCGTGGGGATTGCAGCCAGTATGGGGAAACTTGCTCCTGTGAACTTTTCCTCTGTATTCTGCTTGTAATTTACATTACAGAGTGGGGCTGGGCTCTGTGCTCAAGCAGGAGTGCACAGCCATACAGCTGTGGGACCTGCAGTTAAGTTCCTCCTACCCAGCCACTAAATGAAGCTGAAATGGCAACAGCTGAGTTGGTAATGGACAGGAGCCTCAGGTCAGACCCAGGCAGAATGCCCCAGGGGGCTGGAGACCAGCCCATCCAAGTGACCTCAAGACTTTGGGACTAAACAGCCTTTTACACCAAACTGGGAGTGGGGTATCACAAGTGGGACATGATGTGTTAAAGGAGATTGTCTCTTGGACATTCACACCAGTGAGGGGGAACTGAGTTAACAGCATACTGCCAAAGTTACGGTGGGGCAGAGTTTTACTGAGGCCAGGTCAACACTAGCAAATTAGGGCAGTGTAA
This sequence comes from Mesoclemmys tuberculata, assembly GCA_007922155.1. Lineage (NCBI taxonomy): Eukaryota > Metazoa > Chordata > Testudines > Chelidae > Mesoclemmys > Mesoclemmys tuberculata. The sequence continues at coordinate 228,203 of ML675642.1, forward strand.
CTATGTTTCTTGGGGGTGTAAAAAATCAACCCCATGAGCAATGCAGTTGTACCACCCTTATCCCTGGTGTAGACCGTGTTAAGACTATCACCTCTTGGGGAGGTGAAGTGCCTGACAGGAGAATCCCTCCCATTGACTTAACAATTCAGGAGAATCCCTCATTGGTGAAAGGAGCTTCCCCACTGAAGTGCTACAGCTTCCATGCAGCATTTGAGGGTGGACCTGCCCTTATTCATTTTGATATTTCGGTGCTTGCACATGGGGCAGCATTGCCAATAAAAGCACCCAGGAAAGGTATTTAGTGAGCCCAGAAATTTGGGGGGCAGAGAGGGCTACTAGTGCTGTATGTCCATTTTCAGAGGGACCCATAGTCACTTGAACCTGGACCTTGTGGCTGCTGCCTGCACCTGGATGGAGAGTTACATGGACATTAATGAACATCTTGCTAAGGCTCACGCCCATCCCACACAGATGACAACCAGGGTAGTAGGCAGAGATATTACACAAGACCAAAGACACTTTCCCTTTTGCTCCTCCTGGAATTATTATTATTATTATTTGTATTACAGGAACACCTAGAAGCCCCAGTGAAACCCAGGCCCCATGGTGCTAGGAGCTGTACTTTCAAATGAGACAGTTCCTGCCATTGGCTAAATAGACAATGACCAGAGGCAAAACAAAGACAAGACATGACTTGCCGAGAGTCACACCATGTGTCACTGGCAGGCCCAGGACTAGAACCTAGTTCAAATGGTTCCATTTGAGTGCTCCAGCCACTAGACAACACTGCCTCTCTGGGTCGAAGTCCCTCCTGAAGCTAACAATGTCACCAGTGCATACAGAACATTGGAATTTCCAAATCCTTGGCCTGTGGGTTGCTTACTCGTCAGCATCTGCTTCCGTTGGGTGGTTGACCTCTGCCCACAGCTGCCAGCCCATGTGGGAAGACATGAGGCATACCAGGGACATAGAAGAGTTGGTGAATCGTCAAGACTCTAATTTACAGAGCAACATATGGCTTAGAGATCCTGTTAGATACTCCATAAGAGCTTTCTCCTCTTTAACAGAGATGCAGGACCCTGCGTGTCAGCCCTTTCACCTGCACCATTCTAACAATGAGGGCAAGGGGCAGGGGTTGCATGGGACTCTAGGAGCTACAGCAGCAAAGCAAACACATGGCATATCTATACTGAGAAGTCTCTACAAAGACTCTCCCTTTGTGTCCACTATAGCCAAGGCTAGACTCTTTTGTGCCACAGGGAACAGTGTAGCCCCAAACACCCTGACCTTCACAGAGCTTAAATTCAGGAGTCAGTGAACTTCCATCTTACTCATTGGCTTGGGTTTTGTAGCCTCATGCAGGTGCTAAGCTTCCCTAGGGGGATGGTTGCTAGAGTCATAGATTTTAGGGCCAGAAGGGACAATTATGATCATCTAGTCTGAACCCCTGCACAACACAGGCCAGGGATTCCTGTCTGAAACTCACAGTTTCTTGCTGAGTTTCAAGGATACAAAAACTCTTTAATGATGATTAAAACCAGCTTTTTAAAGGCTTAATAACCAACCTCACCTACTGCCTTCCACAGACCACCTTGTCTGGTTTTAGCTAGTTTTCATCATACTTCTTCTTAGACTCCCTATATATTTTTTGATCTTGTCTATGAATTATGGACAAAGGGACAGATCCTCTATCACAACTGTATATGAAGATAATATCACCTCCCTATTCCTATCTGATATATCCTGGCTTATACATCCAAAGATAGCATTAGCCTTTCTAGATTTATCATTGCACAGGGAACTTGTAGTCAGCTGTTTATCTGCCATATCCACCGTACTCCCCGTAGTCCTCTTCAGAAGTGCTGCTTTCCATTGTTTGTGTCTTGATGTCTGACCTTGCCTTTTGGTATAATAAAAAAAGACAGATTTAAAAGATCCCAATTACTGAGCAATCTGGGTCACTCTTGCCTTATAATTATTTGCAACTCCACCAATTTTTGAATCATCTGCAAATTTTACTTGCAATGATTTAATATTTTCTGGCAGGTCATTGGTAAAGATATTGAATAGTATTGTTCCAAGAGGACCTCCACTGAAACACACCTATTGGATGAGGATTCCCTTTTACAATGACTTCTTAGAGCTATCAGTTATCAAACTTTTAACCAATGTATTATGGGCTGCACTGAGTTCACCAAAGAATGCAGCTGCATGGTTAGTGATTGTGTGGATGTCCAAAGCTTCAGTGGTGCTATAAGATCCCCAGTGACGGACACAGACCAAACATGCAGCCTTAAGAACCTAGCTAGAGATGGAGCTGGGTGGCATGTGACCTGCAAAAAGACTAGAATCATTGAATATTAGAGTTGGAAGGGACCTCAGGAGGTCATCTAGTCCAACCCCCTGCTCAAAGCAGGACTATCCTCAGCTAAATCATCCCGGCGAGGGTTTTGTCAAGCCACCTCTAAAGATGGAGATTCCGCCACCTCCCTAGGTAACCCATTCCAGTGCTTCACCACCCTCCTAGTGAAAAACTTTTTCCTCATGTCCAACCTAGACCTCCCCCACTGCAACTTGAGACCACTGCTCCTTGTTTTGTCATCTGCCACCAATGAAAACAGCCTAGCTCCATCCTCCCTGGAACCCCCTTTCAGGTAGTTAAAGGCTGCTATCAAATCCCCCCCATTCATCTCTTCTGCAGACTAAACAGGCCTAGTTCTTTCAGCCTCTCCTCATAAGTCTTGTGCTCCAGTCCCCTTATCGTTTTTGTTGCCCTCCACTGGACTCTCTCCAACTTGTCCACATCCTTTTTGTAGTGGGGGGCCCAAAACTGGACACAATACTCCAAATGTGGCCTCACAAATGCCAGATAGATGGGAATAATCACTTTCCTTGATCTGCTGGCAACGCTCCTACTAATGCAGCTGAATATGCCATTAGCCTTCTTGGCAACCAGGGCACACTGCTGACTCTTATCCAGCTTCTTACCCACTGTAACCCCCAGATCCTTTTCTGCAGAACTGATGCCTAGCTCGTCGGTCCCCAGTCTGTAGCTGTGCATGGGATTCTTCGGTCCTAAGTGCAGGACTCTGCACTTGTCCTTGCTGAACCTCATCAGATTTCTTTTGACCCAATCCTCCAATTTGTTTAGGTCCTTCTGTATCCTATCCCTCCCTTCCAGGGTATCTACCACTCCCCCTAGCTTAGTGTCATCTGCAAACTTGCTGAGGGTGCAATCTACCCCCTCCTTCAGATAATTAATGAAAATGTTGAACAAAATTTGGCCCTAGGATCGACCCCTGGGGCACTCCACTTGTGACCGGCTGCCAGCTAGACATGGAGCCATTGATCACTACTCATTGAGCCCTATGCTCTAGCCAGTTCTCTATCCATTTTATAGTCCATTCATCCAACCCATACTTTTTTAACTTGCTGATAAGAAGATTGTTCAGGGGCTATGGGACTGCCTTCACCCTGGGAGAAGTGGGCTTGAGCCTGGATCCAAGCTCCTCTGCGCTATGGAGACGTGAGGGTAGGATTGCGGCAGGCCCTCAGCACTGGCCTAACTTTGCTCCAGTTGAAGTTGATGGTCAAACCCAATAAGAGCTCAAATTAGGCCAATGAGTGCTTCAGTGCCACAGCTCAGGCCAGTCCTGCTCACAAGGGCTACTGAAGGGAGTTGCCACAAATTTACGCTCCCAATGTCTAGCCTTGGATGGGGCCAGAGCATCTTCCGACACTGAGGCTCAGAATTTCAAAACTGCCTAAGGAATTTGGGTGCCCAATCCCTGCTAAAATTAATAGGATTACTTGTGTTACAAAATCACAGGGAGGCCTGAACTGAAATTGGGCTCTGTCATGCAGGGCGCTGCACAGAGCGAGTAAGAGCCAGTTCCTGCTCCGAGCTCGCATGCCATATAGATGAGATAGACAAAAGGGAGGAAGAGAAGTGACTTGCCCCGAGTAACATAATAGGTCAATTGCAGTCTCCTGAATCCCACCCCAGTGCCCCATCCACAAGATTACACTGCCCCATAGAGAGAGGGACCAAGTCGCCTGGGCACATGGGGCGGCGAGGGGGAGGTTGGCACCATCACAACATTCTAATATGAGGTGCCACAGTCTGGCTTGAAGGAATCTCAGCTGGCGTGAGACAAAGCCTCATGTTCAGACCTGACCCAGCTGTTCCCCAGCCTGAGCAGGAGGAAATGTGAGAACTAAAGCTGGCAGCTCTGTCTTCTAAGGTGTCAGCCTCCCCCTCAGCACGTCCTTGATCCTCTCTGAAATGCGGGTAGGAGAGGCGCACGCTGTCCCTACCACACCTGCAATGGCTGCTGCGTATGGTGCCTCTGGCAAAGCCAGTTTGGAAACCGCATGGCCCAGAAAAGGTGAGAAAGAGTTTAAGGAAAGTATTTAAATAAAGATGTGCAGCTTTCAGGTGCCCCTGGGATTTTGTTCATTCTCTCTCCAAGGTCAGAGCATGTCAGGTGCAAGGTTGAGCCCTAGGAAGTGAGTGTGAAGTAAACTGATAATATTGACTATCCATCTCCTGTGCCACTAGGCCTGTCCAGGCAAATGGGCAGGAATTTTTCTGGCTTCCCTGTGAGATCTCAGTGCCCATGGCTGGCCAACTCCCTGAATCTTTCAGAAATGTTCTTTATACTCTTCTTCAGGGAGGGAGCAAAATCCACACACCCTCCCCAACACCCATGTATTCTTGCTGGCTTCAATGAGGTGACAAGGGGCATAAGGGAATACACGAGCTCCCACTGAAGAAAGGGGAGCGGGAGAGCAAATGGCTTGGGCTGGACACACCACAGGGAGGGGGTCATTTCTGCACCTCCTGGATGCTGAGGCTGTTAGACACTAGTTCAGTCCCTGGCTGCAGCTGCTCAAACTCACACTCCGGTCGCATCAATCTCATAGACTCATAGACTCATAGGTCAGAAGGGACCAATATGATCATCTAGTCTGACCTCCCGCACAAGGCAGGCCACAAAACCCTACCCATACACATTTATAACAACCCCGAACCCCTGACTGAGTTATTGAAATCCTCAAAAATGAGATTTGAAGACCTCAAGCTGCAGAGAATCCACCAGCAAGCGACCCATGCCCCACGCTGCAGAGGAAGGTGAAAAACCTCCGTGGCCACTGCCAATCCGCCCCGGAGGAAAATTCCTTCCCGACCCCAAATATAG
>ML675642.1:238403-248892 GCA_007922155.1 Mesoclemmys tuberculata
TCTTGCATCAGTGCAGGAAACTGGACTAGCTGACCTACTGAGATCCCTTCCAGTCCTACATTTCTATAATTACTATGTTGTCACAGTCCCAAAAGTTTTCACTCAGAAATGTTGAAACAACCACCATAGGATCATCGAATCCTAGAATATTAGAGTTGGAAGGGACCTTAGGAGGTCATCTACTCCAACCCACTGCTCAAAGCAGGACTAACTTCAGCTAAATCATCCCAGCGAGGGTTTTGTCAAGCTGCAACTTAAAAACCTCTAAAGTGGAGATGCCACCACCACCCTAGGTAACCCATTCTAGTGCCTCACCACCCTCTTACTGAAAAACTTTTTCCTAAAGTCCAACACGGACCACCTCCACTGCAATTTGAGACCGCAGCTCCTTGTTCTGTCATCTGCCACGACTGAGAACAGCCTAGCTCCATCTTCCCTGGAATCCCTTTTCAGGTAGTTAAAGGCTGCTATCAAATCCCCCCTCAGTCTTCTCTTCTGCAGACTAAACAAACCTAGTTCTCTCCTCATAAGTCTTGTGTTCCAGCCTTCTAATCATTTTTGTTGCCCTCCTCTGGACTCTCTCCAACTTGTCCACATCCTTTTTGTAGTGGGGGGGCCCAAAATTGGACACAATACTCCAAATGTGGCCTCACTAATGCTGAATAGAGGGGAATAATCACTTCCCACAATCTGCTGGCAATGCTCTTACTAATGCAGCCCAATATGCCATTAGCCTTCTTGGCAACCAGGGCGCACTGCTGACTCATTATCCAGCTTCTTATCCACTGTAACCCCCAGATCCTTTTCTGCAGAACTGATGCCTAGCTCGTCGGTCCCCAGTCTGTAGCTGTGCATGGGATTCTTCCGTCCTAAGTGCAGGATTCCGCACTCGTCCTTGTTGAACCTCATCAGATTTCTTTTGGCCCAATACTCCAATTTGTTTAGGTCCTTCTGTATGCTATCCCTCCCTTCCAGGGTATCTATCACTCCCCCTAGCTTAGTGTCATCTGCAAACTTGCTGAGGGTTCAATCTACCCCATCCTCCAGATCATTAATGAAGATGTTGAACAAAACCAGCCCCAGGAGCGACCCCTGGGGCATACAGCTTGTAACTGGCTGCCAGCTAGACATGCAGCCATTGATCACTACTCGTTGAGCCCTATGCTCTAGCCAGTTCTCTATCAATTTTATAGTCCATTCATCCAACCCATACTTCTTTAACTTGCTGATAAGAATACTGTGGGATACCGTATCAAAAGCTTTGCTAAAGTCAAGGTATATCACGTCCACCGCTTTCCCCACATCCACAGAGCCTGTCACCTCTTCATAGAAAGCAATCAGGTTGGTCAGGCATGACTTGCCCTTAGTGAATCCATATTGACTGCTCCTGATCACCTTCCTCTCTTTTAAGTGCCTTAAAATGGATCCCTTGAGGGCCTGCTTCATGATTTTTCCAGGGATTGAGGTCAGGCTGACCGGCCTCTAGTTCTCTGGATCCTCTTTCTTCCCTTTCTTGAAGATGCGCACTATATTTGCTTTTTTCCAAGTTATCAGGGACTTCCCCCAGTTGCCATGAGCTTTCAAAGATAATAGCTAATGGCTCTGAAATCACATCAGCTAACTCCCTCAGCACCCTCAGGTGCATTGCATCTGGCCCCATGAACTTGTGTATTCCCAATCTTTCTATATAATCTTGGACCTGTTCCTTCAGCATTGCGGGATGTTCTCCACCTCCCCATTCTGTGTCCCCCAGTGCAGCAGTCTGGGAGCTGACCTTGTCTGTGAAGACAGAGGCAAAAAAGGCATTGAGTACCTCAGCTTTCTCCACATCCTCTGTCACTAGGTTGCCACCCCCATTCTGTAAGGGGCCCACACTTTCCCTAATCTTCCTCTTGTTGCTAACATACCCATAGAAACCCTTCTTGTTCCCCTTCATGTCTCTTGCTAGCTGCAACTCCAATTGCGCTTTGGCCTTCCTGATTTCATTCCTGCACGTTCAAGCAGTATTTTTATAATCCTCCCTAGTCATCTGATTAAACTTCCACTTCTTGTAAACTTCTTTTGTGTGTTTAAACTCACCAATGACTTCTTTGTTAAGCCAAGCTGGTTGCCTACCACACTTGCTATTCTTTCTGCACATCGGGATGGTTTGTTCCTGTGCCCTCAATAAGGTTTCTTTAAAATACAGCCAGTCCTCTTGGATTCCTTTCCCCCTCATATTAGCCTCCCAGGGGATCCTGCCCATCAGCTCTCTGAGGGAGTCAAAGTCTGCTTTTCTGAAGTCCAGGGTCCGTATCCTGCTGTTCTCCTTTCTTCCTTTTGTCAGGATCCTGAACTTGACTATCTCATGGTCACTGCTGCCTAGGTTGTCACCCACTTCTCCTTCCCCTACCAAATCTTCCCTGTTTATGAGCAGCAGGTCAAGAGCAGCACAGCCCCTGTTTGGTTGCTCCAGCACTCGCACCAGGAAGTGTCCGCAACACTCTCAAAAAACTTCCTGGATTGTTTGTGCTCTGCTGTGCTGCTCTCCCAGCAGATGTCAGGGTGATTGAAGTCCCCCATGAGAATCAGGTCCTGTGAACTGGAAACTTTCCCTAGTTGACTGAAGAAAGCCTCATCTACCTCATCCTCCTGGTCTGGTCTATAACAGACACCCACCACGATATCACCCTTATTGTTCTTGCTTCTAAGCTTAACCCAGAGATTCTCAACTGGCGTATCTCCAGTTTGATACTGGAGCTCAGAGCAACCCTAGCGCTCCCTTACATACAGTGCAACTTCTCCACCCTTTTGCCCCTGCCTGTCCTTCCTGAACAGCTTATACCCATCCATGGCAGTGCTCCAGTCATGTGAGTTATTCCACCAAGTCTGTTATTCCAATCATGTCATAATTTCTTGACTGTGCCAGGACTTCCAATTCCTCCTGCTTGTTTCCAGACTTCTTGTGTTTGTGTACAGGCACTTGAGATAACTAGCCGATTGCCCTACTTTCTTAGGACGAATCAGGAGGCTTCCCCCGTTGCACCCTCCTTCTTCTGCTTCCTTGTGGTGTCCCTCTTTCACACTTACCCTCGGGCTTAGGATTCCATCCCCCATCGAACCTAGTTTAAAGCTGTCCTCACTAGGTTAGCCAGCCTGTCTGCGAAGATACTCTTCCCTCTCTTTGTTAGGTGAATCTCGTCTCTTCCTACTAATCCTTCTTCCTGGAACAACAGCCCATGATTGAAGAATCCAAAGCCCTCTCTCCGACACCACCTGTATAAGCATGCATTTAATTCCACAATGCGACAGTCCCTACCCGGGCCTTTTCCTTCAACTGGGAGGATGGATGAGAACACCTTCAAATAAAACTATATGAAAATTGTCACCTTGAAACTGACATTTCAACAGAAAAATGCTGTTTCATTCCTTATGTTGAAACAAAAGAAAGATTGTCATTTCATTCTGAAATGTTGAATAGAAACAAAATTTTTCATTTTGACATTTCTTGCAGAAAAATTGAATGTTTTCATCAGAATTGACATTTCCCCATGGAAATTGTCACTTTGGATGAAACTGCATTTTTCAATAGGAAAACGTTCTGTATGAAGACTTTTGTCTACATTTTATTAATTTAGACTAAAATATATAACAGGGATGTTGTGATTAGCCCAAAACTAAGCATTGTAAACCCAGACAATTCAGAGAGGTTAAATGTACAAGACGTTCACACATGTTAAGTTATGGAAGTGTACAGCTTGGACACCCTAACAATCTTTAATCTAGCACCACCAGGAGAGGTACAAATATGAAAAAAAATCTGTATCTTAAAAACTCAGTTTAATCTATGATGGATCCACTACCACTAAAATGGCTGAATGACAATCCTATGGTTATTGCCTGGTCTCAACGTAGGGCAGAGTTAAGGGTTGTAAGGCTGTAATGGGTCAGTTCCACACCTCTACATGCCTAGATTGCTTTTAAGTTTAACCTTATCTCTGCATTTCCTGGGTTTGTAATGCCTGGTTGTGGGTAATGACAACATGTCTGCAATGAACTGTACCTTCCATTCCTGAGCCGTACTCTAGTTCCAGTTTAACATCGTTTGTGTCTGGGACTAGAGAGAAGAGGTGCACACTCAGTGAATGGGACCTTGCCGGGCAGCATGTCGGACTCAAGACGAGGCTCCGATGTTCTGGCATACCACAACCATGCCTGGAGCACGTGCGGAGCAGCTTATGCTAACTGAGTGAGGACACCCTCTGGGGTCTCACCTCTGCACGCCTAGCTTCAAATGGGCTCATCCCAGGAGAATGGTGCCGATCACGCCTAGCTGAGCCACGAATGCTGTTTGCCCATACCATTATCTGTGGCTAATCAGCCCTTGCCCTCATTCTCAGGAATATTCAAAACAGGGTCCCCAAAACTGCTGCAGCAGTTCAAAACTATTGGGACGGAGCATAAATCTGGCACAGGGAGCTACCAGTGAGCTCCATCCGATTGCCACGGCTGGTTTTACTGGAGGCTCAGCAGTTCGAGGAGCTAGTAGGCTACAAGGCTAGAATTTTTCAAAGTGCTCAGATCTGACTTAGGCACCTGAACAAAGGGGCAGGTTCTCACAAGAGCCCAGCAGACACACTGAGCACATGTGGATGCTCAGGGCTGGGAGAGCTAGCCCTCTGGGACTGCCCTGCTCTAAACTCCAGCAGGAAGCAGCTGAAAACTTTTGCCTGGGGTTTTGAGTAGGGTTTCACGCTCTGAGGAAGACTAGCCTCGTGGTTCAGGTATTAGTGTGGGATTCTGATAATCCCAGTTCAATTGCTGGGTCTGCAACAGATTCCCCGTGTGAGCCTGGGCAACACACTTAGGCTCTCACTGGCTCAGTTCGTCACTTGTAAAACAAGGCTAATAATTTTTCATTTGGCTTGTTTATTTAAACTGGAAACCCACTGGGGCGGGGACTGTCTCACTCACTATGTACCTGTGCAGCACCCAGCACAACAAAGCTGTTAGTCATAGACTCATAGACTCATAGGTCAGAAGGGACCAATATGTTCATCTAGTCTGACCTCCTGCACAAGGCAGGCCACAAAACCCTACCCATACACATTTATAACAACTCCGAACCCATGACTGAGTTATTGAAATCCTCAAAAGTGAGATTTGAAGACCTCAAGCTGCAGGGAATCGATCAGCAAGCGACCCATGCCCCACGCTGCAGAGGAAGGCGAAAAACCTCCAGGGCCTCTGCCAATCCGCCCCGGAGGAAAATTCCTTCCCGACCCCAAATATGGCGATCAGCTAAACCCCGAGCATGTGGGCAAGACTGACCAGCCAACACCCAAAAAAGAATTCTCTGCAGTAACTCAGTTCCCATCCCATCCAACATTCCCACAGACCATTGAGCAGATTTATCTGCCGATAATCCAAATCAATTGCTCAAATTAAACTATCCTATCATAACATCCCCTCCATATACTTATCAAGCTTAGTCTTAAAGCCAGATAAGTCATTTGCCCCCACTACTTTTGCCCCCACCACATTTGCCCCCAAACTATCCTATCATAACATCCCCTCCATATACTTATCAAGCTTAGTCTTGGAGCCAGATAAGTCATTTGCCCCCACTACTTCAGGATGTTCCCGGATTGGTTTGACCAGATCACCAGCTCCATCCCTGGGTGAAGTGACTGTGACAGACCCAGTAAGGTGCAACCAAACAGCCAGAAACACAATTGCCACTTAACACAAAAATAGCTCTCATCTGAGAAACCACTGGTGTCGAGAAGAGGATGGGGACGAACCCCAGGCCCAACACCTTAGCGCACAGCCCCTCAGGTCCCTTCGGTCAGTGACAGTCATTACGGTTTCTTCTGTCCCTGACGGGGAGTGCCGGTCATGATCTCCTTCGCTGGAACTGGCTCTCTCCGGTAAGTCTGCTTTGTCTGCTTCTCGTCCTCGGTCTGCAGCCGCGCAAAATACTGGCACCTCGCCATGCGACCACTCAGATGCGCAGCTCCTTGCCCTGGCACTCGCTGCCTTAAATCACTTCCCAGGGGCTGATCTTAGCCAATCCACTGCTGGGATTTTCCCACCTTGCTCGGGCTTTGCACATGGCCCCGATTTTTAGGTTTCCCGCCTTTCGCTGTCACTGGGCAGACTTCACCTGCTGGCAGCCTGCCAAGTGTCACATCCTGCCTCTCTGAGGCCAATTCCAAAATGGATTCTAGATCCAAGATGGAGTTTTCCCTTATTATTTATCCAATTTACAGCCAAAAGAAGGGCACATAAACAGAACTATTATTTCCACCTAACAAAGCCATGATCTCTGTTTGAGTTCAAGGGGCTATGGTAATACAGCCCATAATAGGAACTACTAACTTTCAAAAAGTCAAGTAGGGCAGCCTTCTCTAAGTCCCTTCCCCTACCTGGTGCAGGGGAGGGTGTGAGTGGGAGAACTGACTGCCTCCAAGGCAAATGGCGACAGTTGGGCTGTTCTGTGAGGGTCTATTGTCTGAGGGTGAATGAAGGCTGTGAGCTGACAAACACTGCAGTAGTAACATGGAGACGCTCACCCAGAGGAGAGACTGGGGCTGTGCAACATAGGGACACAGCCCAGCTGTTTGCCCAGGAGAACATTATGGATTTGTTAGACGAAATATGAAGAACAGATCAACGGCTGTAATTGAAAGGGAGCTTCTCCCCTTACCCTAGACAATCCCCTGCTCCTTCCCAACTTGGTGGCAGAATACCCCCTTCTCCCAAAGCAGGTAAAGAGCCCCACCTCCTCCATATTGGACTGCCCAAGATAACATGCGTTCCTGCCACTGTTAATTTAGTGCCTGAGAAACCAGACTGAACAAGGTGGAAATGGCTTGGCCAAGTTTGCTCTGCATCAGTGCAGGGAGCTGCTTTCCCTCTTCCCCCTTTCTCTCACTCCACCTAAAGTCACAGCTCTTGTTTAAGGCAGTTGGGTCTGGTCCCATGATTCAGTATGGTCCCTTTGCTAGTGCACAGATACCGGCTTCCTTGATTGATCATCTCCTGGCAGCTGAGTGGCACCTGATGCAGGGGTGGGATTCCCAACTGGAAACCTCCGACCATGTCCCCATGGGGTGACATCTCCTGTGGGGTGAGGAAACTCTCAGAGACACAGGCTCATACCTGGTTTTCCATTACCCCAACCTCTGGAGTAAGAGGGGCTAACGTAACTAAGGCTACATCCACACTATGAGTGGGTGGGGCAGGGTGATTCCTCTGCACACGTACCCAACCTGGTACTGCCTCTCGGAGTCCGCAGTCATGCCACTAGCAGCACAGCGCAGGAGCATAGCGAGCCCAACCACACCTGCCACCAGCAATAGTCGGCCAGGCTCCACTGCTGGCTCCATGAGAAATAGCTACAGCACGTGCCCACAAACTGGGAACCACCACCTTAGCGCTAGCACAGATGAAGCCTTTAACACTGCAGGTGGGGGCATGCATCTAAGTGTAGGTAGACAGACCTTAGCAACTTCTGCTGGAGTTTGCATGCTAAAAATAGTGGTGTGGCCATGGCTAGCTGCCCAGATATACAGCCAGGGGCTCAGATGTGACAATTCAGCAGCCACACTGAGTGTTAGCCGGCTAGCTCAAGCAGAGCTGAGCGGATCTTTCTCCCTGCACTGGAAAGCAGAGTCCCAACCACAGCATAAATCTACCCTCAGAGCAGAACCTCACCAATGGGGGCAGCGGGAGCACTGCTCATCTTTTGAATTTCAAAATGTCTGTAATGTTCATTGCTTTGGGTGGGAGCAGGAAATATTTTGATGTAATAGTGCTGAAGTTTCTACCAACTATAGAATTGGCAAAAATGATCTGAAGTTTTGAAAAGGATGGCATTGCCAATAAAAAGCAAAAAGAGGTGTGTTTTTAGAAATAATTGATATTTATGGATCACCAAAGACACCAGCAGATTGGACATTAGTGCAACACTTCTCTTAAACCAATATCCATACAAAATATAAATTAAAAGTTATAGGAGAGACTTATGCACAATGTAGGAAAATGTACAAGAACTGGAATGCAATTTAAAAAACATGCAAGGCTTATTTCTTCCTGGGAGACCTAAAAAAAAGAACTACTTCTTTCCTTGCCTAAATGCTGTTCATTTTGAGGTAGAGAACTACGTTATTTCCCTTAAAGCACTGAGCTGCTGCAGCAAAGTAATATTTGGTTTTGCACTGATTAGTTCATCACACTAACAGTTTCAAACTCAGCTCCTCTGCTTGGGACATGGGTTAGAGATCAGGTGATTAAATGAAGTTCCTGCTCATTTGCCTTCTCCGAACCGTCTCACCCTCACCTTGTCCTGGCCTGGTCATTCATCTAATGGAATGTAAGGGCTTGCTAGAGCAGGGATCATCTTTTCATTATGTGTGCACATGCTTAGCACAATGGGGCCCTGATTTCTCCTTGGAGCCTTTACAGCCCATGCAACACAACTAGCAAACCAGTCTCTTCTTGTGTACCCTGCGCCTCAGCAATGGGAAAAAGGTGCTTCTTCAGATTCTGAGAAAACAGCCAGTGGAACATCTGCCTGCAATTCTTCCAGGCAGCGTTGAACTGATAACTAGACTAGGCCTTGGGAAAGAATTGTTCGCCATGTCCCCTGGAACCCTGTTGAGAACTGATTAGAAAATGGGATTGTCATGGAAAATTCTAGCTTTTTGGCAAAAGTCAACCCCCCAAATCTTTAATTCAGAAATACACCCATGGTTCCTCATGTCCCAGTGTCTTCTTTGGGCCAGATTCCCTCGCCAGCCTCCTCTCGCAGGACAACCAGAGGGGAGACAGGTGTAAGCCAGTCAGGAAGCCTGGCCTAATGAGGAGAATGGGGGCATGATCAAATATGGCAGGTGACTAGCTTGGCTTAACAGAGAAGTCTTTGGTGAATTTAAACACAAAAAAGAAGCTTACAACAAATGGAAGTTTGGTCAGATGACTAGGGAGGATTATAAAAATACTCTTAGAACATGCAGGAATGAAATCAGGAAGCCAAAGTGCAAATGGAGTTGCAGCTAGCAAGGAATGTGAAGGGGAACAAGAAGGGTTTCTACAGGTATGTTAGCAACAAGAGGACGATTAGGGAAAGTGTGGGCCCCTTACAGAATGGGGGAGGCAACCTAGTGACAGTGGATGTGGAGAAAGCTGAAGTACTCAATGCCATTTTTGTCTCTGTCTTCACAGACAATGTCAGCTCCCACACTACTGCACTGGGGTGCACAGAGCGAGAAGGAGATGAACATCCCACAGTACTGAAGGAACAGGTCCAAGACTATTTAGAAAGATTGGACATACACAAGTCCATGGGACTAGATGCAATGCACTCGAGCGTTCTGAGGGAGTTAGCTGATGTGATTTCAGAGCCATTGGCTATTATCTTTGAAAGCTTGTGGCAATTGGAGGCGATCCCTGATGACTGGAAAAAAGCAAATATAGTGCCCATCTTCAAGAAGGGGAAGAAAGAGGATCCAGGGAACTACAGACCGGTCAGCCTGAACTCAATCCCTGGAAAAACATGCAGCAGGTCCTCAAAGAATCCATTTTAAGGCACTTGGAAGAGAGGAAGGTGATCAGGAACAGTCAACATAGATTCACCAAGGGCAAGTCATGCCTGACCAACCTGATTGCTTTCTATGAAAAGGTGACTGGCTCTGTGGATGTGAGGAAAACAGTGGACATGATATACCTTGACTTTAGCAAAGCTTTTGATACGGTCTCCCGCACTATTCTTATCAGCAAGTTAAAGAAGTATGTGGATGAATGGACTATAAAATGGATGGAGAACTGGCTAGAGCATAGGGCTCAACGAGTAGTGATCAATGCCTCCATGTCCAGCTGGCAGCCAGTCACAAGCGGCATGCCCCAGGGGTTGGTCCTGGGGCCGGTTTTGTTCAGCATCTTCATTAATGTTCTGGAGGATGGGGTAGATTGCACCATCCGCAAGTTTGCAGATGACACTAAGCTAGGGGGAGTGATAGATACCTTGGAAGGACCTAAACAAATTGGAGGATTGGGCCAAAAGAAATCTAATGAGGTTCAACAAGGACGAGTGCAGAGTCCTTCACTTAGGACGGAAGAATCCCACACACAGCTACAGACTGGGAACCGATGAGCTAGGCATCAGTTCTGCAGAAAAGGATCTGGGGGTTACAGTGCATAAGAAGCTGGAAAATGAGTCAGCAGTGTGCCCTCGTTGCCAGGAAGGCTAATGGTGTATTGGGCTGCATTAGTAAGAGCATTGCCAGCAGATCGTGGGAAGTGATTATTCCCCTCTATTCAGCATTAGTGAGGCCACATTTGGAGTATTGTGTCCAATTTTGGGCCCCCTATGATGATCCTATGGTGGTTGTTTCAACATTTCTGAGTGAAAACTTTTGGGACTGTGACAACATAGTAATTATAGAAATGTAGGACTGGAGGGGATCTCAGTAGGTCAGCTAGTCCAGTTTCCTGCACTGATGCAAGA
>ML675642.1:253892-291722 GCA_007922155.1 Mesoclemmys tuberculata
TTCCCTCTCTGCTGGATGTGGAGCAGTGACTCGAATGTGGGTCTCCCCATCCCCTAGGATGATCCCCTTTATTCGGCACTGGTGAGGCCGCATTTGGAGTATTGTGTCCAATTTTGGGCCCCCCCACTACAAAAAGGATGTGGACAAGTTGGAGAGAGTCCAGTGGAGGGCAACAAAAATGATTAGGGGGCTGCAGCACAAGACTTATGAGGAGAGGCTGAAAGAACTAGGTTTGTTTAGTCTGCAGAAGAGAAGACTGAGGGGGGATTTGATAGCAGCCTTTAACTATCTGAAAAGGGGTTCCAGGGCAGATGGAACTAGGCTGTTTTCAGTGGTCGCAGGTAACAGAACAAGGAGCAATGGTCTCAAGTTGCAGTGGGGGAGGTCTGGGTTGAACATTAGGAAAAGGTTTTTCACTAGGAGCGTGGTGAGGCACTAGAATGGGTTACCTAGGGTGGTGGTGGAATCTCCATCTTTTGAGGTTTTTAAGGTGCAGCTTGACAAAACCCTCACTGGGTTTATTTAGCTGAGGTTGGTCCTGCTTTGAGCAGGGGGTGGACTAGATACCTCCTGAAGTCCCTTCCAACTCTAATATTTTATGATTCTATAAGGCACTCAACTACAATTCCCAGGAGACACTGCAGCAGCATTTCTCAAGAGATTTCAGAGTCACCAAAAACAACAAACAAAAAAATAAATCTCTCTCCAGTTTTCAGGCATTCCTTTTTTCAATGAAAATAAATTGAAGTATTCTGTGGAAAGCATCCACTTCTGGTGAAAGATTTCATTTGGTCAAAAATCCCAATTTCCTTCGAACAACAGTTTCCAGGGAAAAATTTCTAAACAACCCTAGGGCTCTCTGCCGTGCTCTGGATAACTGAGCAGAGATCCAATGGACTTATGGCCTGACATTGCAAGCAGGAGAGCTTCAACTTCAACCACAGTTCTTTCTGGTCCAACAAAGAGCATACGTCCGAATACCAGCCCAGTCCACGTAACGTCAATGCAGGACAAGAGCTAGGGACAGCTAAGCAGGCATGCTCTGCAGCCTTTGTCACTGATCCAGCACAGCATCACTACACACCTGCCAGGCCCAAAGTCAGAAATGTGTTTACACAGGTGGCTGTGTCCCAATGACATCACAGGGGAGTTACACACATACTTAAGGGCTTTGCTGAACTGGGACCTCAGAAAGGACAGCCACTTCTTCATGGATCTACAGGCAGCACTGGAGCAGCATGTTGCTACTGGTGTCTGCTACATCCTGAGTTCCCCTCCAAATCCCTGAAGCACACATGGCTCTGTCCTGCAGCATAACACATTGGCTAAAGCAGCAAATCAAAGCCTGGGGTGAGATGCCGTACTTGTCAACACTACCGTCAATGCAGTGAAGTTCTTTCCAGTGGGAAATAGCTAGGGGAACAAGGAGCAATGGTCTCAAGTTGCAGTAGGGGAGGTCTAGGTTGGATATTAGGAAAAAGTTTTTCACTAGGGGGGTGGTGAAGCACTGGAATGTGTTACCTAGGGAGGTGGTGGCATTTCCATCTTTAGAGGTTTTTAAGCTGCGGCTTGACAAAGCCCTTGCTGGGATGATTTGGTTGAGGTTAGTCCTGCTTTGAGCAGGGGGTTGGACTAGACACCTCCTGAGGTCCCTTCCAACTCTAATATTCTATGATTCTATGACTCGGGCCCTGGTTCTCAAAGGAGCCTAACTCCTGTGGATTACAATGTGTGTGTCTACACTGCAACAAAACAGGGCACAAGACTATGCCTCCTCCACCCACCCAGTGAGGGGTTTGGTAGATTTGGAGCGACTCATAAGAGTCAGAGATGAATTAAAATTTGAGTCCAATTTTTAGCCCAAGAAGTTTGGATAAGCAGTTAAACATGATCCCAACCAAATGGCAAACCTGATCTGCTGATCTCATTCTGCTTCTGTAGGGAAATGGGGTTGAAGAGCAGGCAGCACCCAAAGAAGCCAATTCAATATTTAAATGCTGTCCCACAGCCTTGCCTCCCTTCTACTGATTGCTTTCATTCTGCTAAGAATCCAAACACTGGACAACACAAAGTATATGACACTTTGAGAAGGGTTCAAACCAGCAGTGCACTGAATGTGGAAAGAGGACAGGGCAATTAATTTGTTTATTTATACAACATTTCCCACAACCTCAGTTTCTCAGTGTTGATGGACTTACATTGTATCTTAAAGGCCAGACAAGCCAATCAGCAATCTGAGATGAGGGACAGTCCCTCTCAGGCCAGGGATAGTTAGAGGCTTGACTACACAAGCAATATTTTGCAGTTTCCATTTGTTATGATCTTAAAACCTCAGTGGCTAGAGTAGCTATGAAGACCCTGCACATTGTGCAGAGACCAAGATTTCCAGGAGTGACTAGGGATGTCAGCGACCCCACTTAAAGGCACCTGATAATCAGAGAGTTGGTGGCCAGCTCCCTGGGAGAGTCAGGCCCTTTAGAAGTGTATCAAGTTAGGCCCCCAAATAGCTCCATTTCTGAGACTCATGGCCAAAAGGATCAGCATTGCCCAGACCACCTGGAAAGGGAAACTAAAATCTGCATCACTGCCTTTCCTATAGCATGTCCACATTCCCAGCTGTGTCCCCATGCTCGCATGGTGGGAGCTATGCCTGCAGTTTGAGTGTTTGCTTCCAATAAGACCTCTCCAAAGTGGATGCTGCTCCATGCTCACCTCCTTGCTGCTCTGTCATTGTTCCTGAAGTGACTTTCATTTTCTCTGAGTAAAAACTAATGGGACCAATCATTATTGGTCCTACCAAAGAGGGTTGTCACGGCTGTGGAAATGCTGCTGAGATGCCACTGGCTGTCTGGCCAAGTGAAACAGCCACTGGAGGTCCCAAAACAATGGTCTACCTCAGGGCTCAGTGCTACCACTAACAGTTTTCAACCTTTTCACAAATGTCCTTCCCAACAACCTTGTCAAGCATTTTCTCTAGGCAGATGATGTCTGTTTAGCAGTGCAGGACCAGGATTTCAGTCACCAAGAAGGCCTGACAGCTGACATGACACACGGACGGCAAACATCTGGAAAAGATGGAGACAAGCCTAGTCCCAAAAAGACAGTTTCCAGCTGCTTCCATCTATACAACATAAAGGCCAACAAGCAGCTAAGCAGTTCAACAGCTCAACGGACACGGCTAGGCCACGACCCAAAGCCTGTGTACTACGTGTTATCTGGGATCCTACCTTTGCTGTCAAGGAACACCTTACCAAGACCTCAACGAAAATAAAGACAAGGTTGTTACCTGATCAGCTAATTAGATGATTCTATCTGGGAGCCAGTGCATAGACACTAAACAACTCTGCCTCGTGTTACTCTGTAGCAGAGCATTGCTCCCTGGAGTGGCTCAGTTCCGTCCACACAGGACTAGCAGACACACAGCAGAATGAAAGCAGCAGTGAAATAACAGGTATCATGAGACTGACCCACCTGGGCTGGCTACCAGTCCTGTCCACATTTCCCCCCCCCCCGCCCCCCGACATCAGGCAACAAGTCACAGTGCAGAATCTGCTCCTTAAGGCATACAGCCTGCCAGATGTACCCTGCTTACAGATGGGTTTAATCCACTGAGCCACTGCCTCAGCTCAAGGCTTCCCACTTGGACAATTCCCCACAGGAAGCTTGATATCATCGCCAGGTGGCACAGTACGTGGCAAGAGCACACTGCAAACATAGCCAACGCCTAGCTCATGGCAGATCCAACAGTTTGCTCCCTGCTCTTGATCTTCCGCACTGTCTTTAGGTAAAGTGCCATCATTTCAGATGTGCTGCCAAGGATTACAAGGGGTGCCTTTGTTTCTTCCCCCTTTGCTGCTGTGACCAATTAAAAGATGTAGGCCAAGTGCTTTCAGGCTGCACCCATCAGCAAGGCCTACCTGGTTCCCTCATGGACTTGGTTAATGCCCTTCTCTCAGGTATTGAATGGTGAAAATACAGACGAACATGCTCGACTTGATCTTTTTTGTAGATGCAATCTCAATATATAATATTTCCTCCAGGCCTCCTGGATATTTAGAATGTTCTATTCCTGTAGCCCTTGGGTCATACTCAATCCTCAGTCACACCAGAATAAATCCAGAGTGATTCCACTAAACATCAGTGGAGTAACTGAGATCAGAATCTGGTCCTTTCATTATGCATGACCCCCATTCAAGTCAGAGTTCTAGCAAGACAAGACATGCAAAAGAGTCAAAGTTGTCAATTCTACTAGCCTGATCATACTCTTATATTGCTTTACCCACCTTTTATCCCAAAGTATCATCCTACAGGATTTAAAACAAAACAAACACCTTTCTTATATAAACAACCTATCCCATCTCTGAAATGCATCCACCTCTGGGGTGGAACACGGCAGCAGCACTTTATCATTTAGGGCAGGATGAAGATTCTACCTGGAACTTCGCAGACTTTTTCTCTGCATCAAACAAAACCAGATGCACTTTGAGCCTTGGGGGACTGCTCCATTGATTAGGAAAGTTCCAGAAAAGAGAATGAAGTCTTTTAAACACTTAGCAGTGCCAGGTCACTGGACCACTCCAAAAGAGCTCGTGTTCTTCCCACCCCGTTACCTTTTTTATAGGGTATTGGACAAAACAAGTGAATTTTGCTTTAAACAACCCCAAATTGCAGCTAAAACCAGAGAGTTTCACCTTAGCTTGTGGCAAACAAGGTTAGTAGAGTTTCTATGACCTGGACCTGAACTAAAACCCCAGGATCCAACACGGTCTCAGAGAGAGGCAGCAACTTTGGTCAAGGCATAAGGCTGATTGTAAAACCCAGGATAGATTTGAGGGGGACCATGCATGTTGGGTCTTCTTTGCTTGTTACAAAGTCTTGAGCAAGAGCATGGAGGAAACATTCCCAGATCATTATTCTGACACTGGAGCTCTCTACACTCCCAGTACAGAGTGCACTGCCCAGGCCCGTGGTGCTACTGCCCAGCTGCATTGTGAGCGTGTCACTCTGACACTTGGACCTCCCCATCATTGCAGGTGACAACTCGAACGCTGGTCCAAAGAGCTCCACTTCATTAGTTCCAGAGGGGTAGCCCACAAAAGCTTATACTGCAGAAGTTAAATTTGTTAAAATGCTACAGGACTCTCATTGTTTTTGCCATTTCATCAGGGAAATTCCCAGGCAATGTGTTACTGCTCAGGCCCAGAACAGCACTGAGTACTGGGAGTGGCAGGAAACCCAGACACTTAATGTGTGTGTAAAAACAAAACTTATGTCAGAACATTGCAGCGTGTTCCCACGTAGTTCCAGGGGCAACGCAGTGACAGGCAGGGAGGGGCAGAGGTACTGGAAGAGACCAGCTTGTTGGGCACTGAGGCAGCAATTTTCAAAGGAGCCTAAGGGATTTGGGTGACCCAATGCATTCCCATGGCCTCGGAGCCTAACTACGGGGGGCTCTGTGGAAAGCGACAGGGGAGCTGCTGGTCACAGAGCTCTTCAGAAACGTCTTCAGCTTCCAAGTGCGGAGCCCTCAAAGATCTAGCCAGGAGCTTGTCTGCAAATCTGACGTTTGAGTCATGGCAGCAGCCTGAGTCAGCCCCGAAGTCTTATGTTTTAAAACAAATAAAATATTCTGCAATTGTTTTGGTCTGTGTCTGAGCTCTGACCTGTCCCTGCACACCCAAGTGTAGGGGAGGGAATCACAGTGCTGCCAACTCTTGCAAATGTATCATCATTAGGGCAATTTTGGCCCTTGCTAGAAGACCCAAGTGAGCTTTGGGCCCCAGTGGGCTGGGTCTGTCCAGAGAGTGAGACAGTCCCTGCCCAGAGAGCTGCCAGTCTAGTGCGGAGCATGGGAGGGGAACTGGGACTCAACTCATCTCCTACAGAGGCCATCAAAAAGCCAGGAGCCAGGACCAGCTTCCCAGCCCTGCGCTGGGCAGGATTCACACCTGAGCCAAGAGGAGAAAGGCTCCCCAGTGACGCCTGGGGGCCGGTAGGCCCCGGCAGTACCAGCTTTTCCCTGCACAAACCAGGCTGCTCTGCATCCGATCCCTTTGCTCAATCACCTTTGGAGCTGGCCGAAGCCCACACAGGCCGGGTCTTCTCCTGGGTGCCCACACTGCACACCCAATCAGACACCCCAGTCTGTCACACCCTGCTCTTAAAAGGACCGCTCCCATTAACCAGAACAGATCATAAAAATCCAGCCAACACTAGCACCACTGTCAAGTTCATTTCTAAATCCTGGCTTGCAATATAAAGTATTTCCAACTGTTAATCCAGACCCTTATAATAAATTTTATACCAACAAGCATTTTTTCCACCCCACACAGGTTAAGATTTGAATCTACATCCTGCAGCCCCACGGCACAGACTGCTTCCATTTCTGTGACAGCAGAAACTGGGACAGGCAAACCTGGGACCAGGCAAACTTGGATTCTTGATGTCTATTCCCATCTGTGTGAGCAGACTGGGTCTAGTGGTTACAGACAGCACAGTCGAATGTAACACTGGTCTTGTATGTGTCACCCGGGAGAACTGAACACGGGCTCTCTAGACTAAGAGGTAAGAATATGAACCTCTCTGCTTTCCCCACAGAGCCAGATCTCTTTGCATGGGAACAGTAGCAAAGTCGTAAAGCTCACTCTGTGGTCTGCCTCAGTGGTCTTCAATGTTTCCAGATGACTGTACCCCTTTCACGAGTCTGATTTGTCTTGCAAACTCTAAGTTTCACTTCACTTCAAAACTACTTGCTTGTAAAATCACAATCAGACATAAAAGTACAAACGTGTCACAGAACAGTATTACTGAACAATCGCTGACTTTCTCGTTTTTACCATATAAGTATAAAATAAATCAATTGGAATATAAATATTGTCCTTATATTTCAGTGTATAGCATATAGAGCAATATAAACGAGTCATTGACTGCATGAAATTTTAGCTTGTACTGACTTTACTAGTGCTTTTTATGTAGCCTATTGTAAAACTTAGCAAATATCTAGACAAAATGATGTACCCCTGGAAGACCACTGTGTACCCCCAGGAATATGTGTACCCCTAGTTGAGAACCACTGGTTTGGCTACTAGAGGGTGCCAGAGCCACACTATGTTGCTGTGTTACAGCAGAAATTTTCCTGATGGAAGACTTTGTGACAAAGTGGAAGAAATGAGGCTTTGTTTATAATAGAAACTGAGTTCTATTCCCAGCTCTGCCTGCACTGAGGTTGTGTAAGTCATCTGGTCATCAGTCATCTGACCTGGGAAATGGGTGACTGATGTTACAAGCCAAGGTCTCCTACCTTTGGGGTAAGTAAGGAGTGTGACGAGCACAGAAATATTAGACAGCAGGCTGTGGACGAGCTGATACTAGAACTCATGGTCACTAAGTTTTCCACACCTTCTACTAGGCTATAGGACATTATGGGATCTCTCCCCTCTGGTTTTGCTTCCCAAAGTTGCAGCTTGTCACAATCATGAAACAGCCTGGGGGGGAAGGAGGGAGCACGGGGAATCCCTGTACTCATGATAAATGCATCAAAGCTAGCAAAACTGCAATGGCCTGCTCCTCCTTTGTACTCAGTGCAAGGGGCAGGGCCAGGCTCCAATGGGCACGGCAGGTCACCACCAGCGCTCTCTCTAACAGTCACCACACCCATCACTGGTGATTTTAGCCCTTCATGGTAAGCTGCTGCTGTTGCCTCCCCCCTTTCACATCCAGTACTAGGGACTTGCAAGGCTCATGAGAAGCCTTAAACTCTTTGAGGGTTAGCAGGAACACCTAAATAATGATCTGGTCATTATTAATCTCTAAGGTATTCAGTGTGGTAAAATATTAAGGCGGAATATCCCAATTGGCAGCAATGTGCATGTCAGGAGCATGTTGATGGGCCTTACACTACATCAGCACGAGCCAGAAGAGGGAGGGGATAATCCCATTGCTAGCCAAAAGGAACATTTTAGTGGCTTTTAACTATCAATTAATCAATAGCTAGATTTGCTTTGAGCCAGTCAACTTCAACTCCTTTCAAAAACAAAAACCAGTTTTGTTTAAAGTAAATGGTCACGTAAGATCCAATATGAATAGAAACATGGGCACTAATTTTCAATCTCAAAGCCATTTTTAATGCTATGCAGACGTGAGCTAATGCATCTGTGTCTCATAGACTAAGGTCAGAATGGACCATCACGATCATCTAGCCTCCACAGCACATCTAGCACAGTGCAGGCCACAGAACCTCACCCGCCCACTCCTGTACTAGGCTCCTAGCCTCTGGCTGAGTCACTCAAGCCCTCAAATTATGATTTAAAGACTTCAGGTTACAGAAAATCCACCATTTCCACTAGCTTAAACCTGCAAGTGACCCGTGCCTCAAGCTGCAGAGGAGGGTGAAAAAGCCCCAGTGTCTCTGCCAGTCTGAGCTGGTGGGAAATTCCTCGCCCACACCAAATATGGCAATCACTGAACATGTGGGCAAGACCCACCAGCCGGACACCTGGGAACGAATTCATTGCAGTCACTCATCTAGAATCCCATCACTGGCCATTGAGGATATGTGCTGCTAGCAGCCATGGATCCACGACACGCCATTGGAAGCAGCACCCTCAGCCCGCCCCCTCCATAAAGTTGTCAAGCTCAGTCTTGAAGCCAGCTAGGTTTTTTTTGCCCCCACTGCTCCCTTGAAAGGCTGGTCCAGAACTTCATTCCTCTGATGGTTAGAAAACAATTTCAAGCCTGAATTTGTTGATGGCCACTTTATATCCCTTTATTCTTGTGTCCACATTGGTACTTAAATAATTCCTATCCCTCCCTGGTGTTTATCCCTCTGATGTATTTCAGAGAGCAATCCTATCTCCCATCTGCCTTCATTTGGCTAGGCTAAACAAGCCAAGACGCTGAGTCTTCTCACATGTCACAGCATGAATGTGTTACAACTTGGATGCAGCTTGGGCTCGAGGTCTAGCCATGGCTAGCATGTATGTTTAACAATACCAGGAGCCTGCCAGTCTTTTGGGGCAGTTGAGCTGCACCCACACTCTGTCCAGTTCAGCTCACCCACAGCCCCATAGCACAAGGGCCAGTTCAGATTGGAGGATTCAAATCCACTTTCTTTTCACACACACACTCAATGGGATTCTGCAGGTTTGATTCCTCTCAAAGGAGTGTGTGAGCCCCACACACCAGCATCCTGCTGCCACCAAAAAACCACACTGCAGAACTAATGGGTAGGGCAGTGGACTAGGAGTCAGTCTCAACTCTGCTGAATGACCTTGAGCAAGCACCTTTCCCTCTCAGTACGTCTTGTTTTCCACCCACCCATTGCCTGCCTTGTCTAGGCTGTGAGCACATCAGGGCAGGGACTGTGTTTTTTGCTGTGGGGAACGTTTTGAAACCGCTTAAGTGTCTTAGGCACTTTTTCAAGTTTTACCCAATATCTCTACAGTGTGCAGCACAAGGGAGATCCAGTCTCAGCGGGAACCTGCAGGTAACTCCTATAACACGACAGCAGTGTATAAATAGATGGATCATAAATGTGATCTTTTACAAATCAGAGGCAAAAACAGTAATATTGGGAAAGGTTTCCATGTATTACTGACTTAGTGACATAGTTTATAGTGAGCTAGCAGGGTAGATTCCCTTCTACTGCAGTGTGTAACTTCCCTGACTTCAATGAAATCATTCCCACTTTACCCCAGGACACAGGAGAGGAAATTGAAAGTTCCCTGTGTAGTTGCAAATGGCTTCAATGCACAGTACCTGGGAATCTTTAAAACAAATCTTTCGGATCTGGGACACAATAGACAAGTGACTGCATTTGTTCTGGGGAACAAGATTTCAGGGGCCACAGCATGCCATCCTGCAGAGGTGCAGTGGGGTTGGGAATACTGTTAAATGATGCTTCACACGGCAGTGCAGAGAGGCAAGGATTGTCAATCAGTTAGCTTTATTCACCTTGTTCTTTTCCATTCCCTATTGTTGTGGCTGGGGGTACTGAGAATAACTGGTTGCTATGCAAAGTTAACTCATTGCACCAGGTTTTATACAAAATAAAAATAATAAGAACCTACTCATCCAATGTGTTCCCAGAATCTAGAACAGAGAGTTGGTTCCCAAGGAACAACACTTTAAATCTCACGTTCCCCTTTGCCAGTCATTCTGTTATAGCTCAGCAACAACACACAGAGCTCAGACTAGCTTTTCTTGCTCTCTGGCCCCCACGATCCTTGTCTCTTCTTCCCTTCACAGGAATCCGGGTCAATGTCCCTCAGGGTTGTGCTCCCTCCCTAACACACTTCTCTGCAGCTGCTTGTTTCAACTGCCATCAAGAGCAAGGTTTCACTCAAGAAGGAAGCTCCTATTGCTTTAGAGTTTCTGCCATCTTATCCTTTCCCCAGCTTCTCTTCGCCCTTTCTCTGTGGTCTCTACCAGACACAGCCTCTGGTTGTATGTATATTCCAAGACCTGAAGGGAGCACTGAGATCATCTCATCTGACCTCCTGTATAACACTTCTCCAAAATGATTCCTAGAGCAGATCTTTTACCAATCACGATTTAAAAATTGTCAGGGATGGAGAACACACCACAAGCCTTGGTAAATTGTTCCTATGGTTAATTTCTCTCACTGTTAAAAATGTGTGCCTTATTTCCTGTCTGAATTTGGCTAGCTTCAACTTGCAGCCATTGGATTCTGTTATACCTTTCTCTGCTGGACTGTAATCAAGTCACCCTTTAACCTTCTCTGTTAAACTAACAGATTGAGCTCCTTGAGTCTATCATGTTTTCCAATCTTTTCATGGCTCTTTTCTCAACCCTCTCCAATTTATCAACACCCTCCTTAAACTGTTGATACCAGAAATGGACACATTATTGCAGCAGCTGGCACACCAGTCCCAAACACAGAGGGAGAAGAGCCTCTGTTCCTACTATTCCCGTTTATTCATCCTAGGATCACATTAGTTCTTTTGGCCACAGCATCACACTGGGAGCTTGTGTTCAGTTGATTATCTACCACAACCCCCAAATCTTTATCCTAGTCACTGCTTCCCAAGATCCAGTCCCCCGTTGTATTTACAGCCCACATTCTCTGTCCCAAGCTGTATTAATTTATATGTAGCCACATGAAAATGCCTAGTGTATGCATTCCTGGTTTATGGGACCACCCAGCACATACCATGCCCCAGCCCCTCGGCACGCCATGGGAGCAGGAGCTAAGAGCGCTGAGTGCCTTGCAGCAAGCAGGGCCCACCTCTGCCTGACCCCAGTAAGGAGTCCTGTCTCACTAGCACCCTTTGTTTGGATTCCTTTCCTTGGCCTGGCCCTAGAGCACCTGGCCCTACTGCTTGCAGCTGTAGATCACCTCCTCCTGCAGACACTGCTGGCACTCCACATAGCAGCACCACTGCACTTGGCAGTGGCAAGAGAAGGTGACCATCCGGCTCTGGATGTTGTAGCCACGCCCACAGCACAGGCTGTCACAGCTGGCCTCCCGGGAGCACGTCCTGCCGGCAGTGCCTAGTGAGTATTTGCTGGGCCGGCAGAAGCTGGGAGAGTCCTCCACATACACCAGATCTGTGGGGCGGGGAGTCGCTGGGCTTTTGGGGGAGTGGCTGTGCCTCTGTGTGCCCACGAGCTCAGAATGCCCCACAGCATCATTTGTGGCACTAAAGATCTTGACAGCATCATCATAGCGCAGCTTGAGGACCCTGCCAGTCTCGTGGAATGGAGAGAGCTGCTTCCAGCAGGTCCTCACAGCACAGGAGCCTGAGACACCATGGCACTTGCACGTGGTTTTGAGACCATTCTTCACAGCCTAAGGAGGAAGAAACTCTAGTTAGTATTTGCCAGGACCACGGGTCTAGCTCTCAGCATAGATAACACACAGAGAATCCCAAAGCCCTTCAATGCTGGGTGTCATTCCTGTGTTACAAATGGGGAAACTAAGGCACAAGGAGGGGAAGTCATAAAAATGGTTCAAAGGCTGGAAAAATGCCCTCTAGTGAGAAACTTGCAAAGCTCAGTCAAAAAGAAGCCTGAGAAGTGACTTGACTGCAGTATCTAAGGACCTTCTCAAGGAGAAAACACAGGGTATTAAAGGGCACTTGAACCTAGCAGAGAGAAGCAGAACAAGAACCAGTGGCCAGAAGCTGAAGCCAGAAAACTGAAATGAGAAATGAGGCACAAATCATTACCAGGGTGAGTGATTAACTAAGGGCAGTGGGGGATTCCCTCTCTCTTCAGATCCAGCCAGGAGGCCTTTGGGGAAGATGCTTTAGTCAAACATGTCATTGGGTTCAACACAGGGGTGAAGTTTAAGGACCTGCAACGGCTGGATGATTTAATGATCCCATCTGGCCTTAAATGATGAATCCATGACGAGATTTGCCCAAGGTCACATCAAGACAGCAGCAAAGTTGGGATTGAAGCCAGGAGTCCTGGCTCCCAACCCCCTTCTCTGCCCACTTGCCAGCCCTGCATCTCTAGCCATACTCAGCCTGAATGAGCAACCAGGCCCCATAAAAACGGAGGGATTTAACAAGTGCAGAGCCATATGCAGACTTCACAGCTGTCACTCTGCAGTTCACAGTGGGCGCTCGTTTCACAGCAGTGACACATCAAACTCAGATTCTTCCCCTCCCATCTAAGCTAGTTTTGGTTACCTGTCAGCAGCATCAGGCCTATGCCACAGGTAAGAATCTGATTATTCAGTAGAGGGCAGTGGCCTTTCTCCCCCACCCCAGCAGTTCTCCTGAAGAAAACATGATTGCAGAGGATAAGTCAAGATGTTTGCATCTGATCCCTGAACCCTTTCTGGGCAAGCTGCCCTGCCCCCTCACCTTGATGCCCACGTTGGTGTTGTGGATATCCACCTTAGCCCTCAGGTCTTTGCCTATCTTCTTCTGACCCAGGAAGTTTTTAAGGAACTTGGTGCTGTATTTGAGGTTGTCGCCACATACTCCCCACTGCCAGGCCTTGCGATTCTCCAGGTCTGGAGAATCATCGCAGGTGCAGCGCTCCATGCGTCCAGCACTGCATGCCCGGGCCAGGGAGTGGGTGAGAGCTGCAGAAGACACTGCATACATGAATGCTGTTTCCTTAAAACCTGCATGAGACAGAAAGGATAAGAGGCTGGGAATGAGGAAAGGGTCTTCACCCACATAATTGGGTGTATAACTGCAGCATCCACGCAAAGAAACACTGGATCCTATGCTATAGGGTGAGGGGATGGTACGATTTAGATGGCCTGAGCAGCAGAGTAACCAATCTTCTGGGCAATAGTCTAACATGTTCCTGACTTAGTCTAGCTCAACAAGTAACAGGGAGGGAAGGTGCTAATAGGGTAAACAGCACAAGCACTCAATGATAACTCCGACTTGGTACCATGAATGTAAAGAACCATGGTGTCAATGGACAAAAAGGAAAGGAATTCTTCAGTTGCCTGTAGACTGATTCTAGAAGCCCGGTAATAAGAGGCTGATTGTTTCTGACTGAAACACCGATTTATAAAAAGAAGTACTATAGATTCATAGAATCCAGGCCAGAAGGGACCATTGTGACCTCTTGTATAACACAGGCCAGAGACCTGCCCCAAAAGAATTCTTAGAGCAGATATTTAAGAAAAACATCCAATCTTGATTTTAAAACGGTCAGTGATGAAAAAGCCATCATAGCCATGGTAAATCACCCTCACTATTAAAAAATTTACTCTATTTCCTGTCTGAATTTGCCTAGCTTCAACTTCCAGCTATTGGATCAAGTTCTGCCTTTCTCTGCCAGACCAAAGAGCCCATTATTAAATAATTATTCCCTTACAGACTGTAATTAAGCCACTCCTTAATCATCTCTGTTAAACTAAATAGATTGAGCTCTTTGAGCCTATCATAAGATGTATTTTCTAATCCTTTAATCATTCTTGTGGCTCTTCTCTAAACCCTCCACAATTTATCAAATTCCTTCTTTAATTGTGGACACTAGAACGGGACATAGTATACAGGCTGCACTCACTTTAGTGCAAAATAAAGAAACAACATGAAACTTCCTACTCAAGATTCCCCTATTTCCTCAACCAGTACAGAGCCAGATTGCGCACATGTAAAATTAAAAAGGTCATAGAGGAGTTTTTACATTAAAGGGATCAGGGAAAACCAACAGGTGTTGAGGAACACACGGCTCAGACAGATATCCATTGTTGGAGGATTTATTAAAGGGATACTCTATATCCAAGTAAAGAGGGTAGCATAGAAATAGATGAAGTACAAGTAGGAACTGAAGAGAAACAGTCAAACCAAAGAGTCCCATTCAGTTACATCACATGGAGGCAGACAACAAAATGCTGCCAGTTTATAAGAGCTTGTATACAAATGCTGGAAATCTGAATACTAAGGTGGGTGAACCTAAATGGCTGGTATTAAATGGGGCCTCAGAGCAATTTGGTGGAATGATGATAATGAGCAGGACACGGTAATGCCAGGGTACGAAATATCTAGGAATGATTTAGCAGGTTGTACTGGTGGGCAGTGGCATTGTATCTGAAAGAAAGCACAGTGTCAAGTGGAGTATAAATGTTAAATGAATCAAACTGTACCATAGACTCTACAAGGACAGAAATTCCATGCTAGAATGATATGAGTATAGCAGTAGTAATATACCACGTGCCACCTGACCAGGTGATTGTGAAGTGTTCAGGGAGATTGCAGATGCTACAAAGGCAGAAAACCAAATAATAGTGGGGATTTCAACTATCCCAGTACTCAGGCCCACCAACAGCAATTCCAGGCCCCAGGGCACAACAGTCAATGCCCCCCCCCCATAAAGGGATGACTAAGGTCCAAGTGGGCTTGCGCCAGAAGTTGTTTGTTATTTATTATGTGCCATGCAGGTTCCCAGGCAGCTGAGTAGGCTGTATCTACAATTCAGCTTCCTGGGTCTCTTGGACTACCCAGGGAGATTACTGCTGAACCCAGGAAGCTGAGTAGCAAATACAGCCTGCATGGAGTATAATGAATAAACTCAGCTCAGGGGAAGGATGATTTAGTTGTGGTTGGTCCTGCTTTGAGCAGGGGGTTGGACCTGCTGAGGTCCCTTCCAACCCTCATCTTCTATGAGTCGATGATTCTATGAGGGGTGGAGGGCACAAGCGGTGGGGCCTTGGGGAAAGGCAAGTTGTGGAGGAGGAGACGTATCTATCCTCCCATCTGCCTGCCTCTTAAATTGCCTGGTCCCTGGTCCCTTTCTTTCCCTGTCAGAAGGCCTGCCAATACAGACGGAGTATGAGTCACCTCTGAATGCAGAGATAAAATTTCTAGACACCATTAATGGCTGCTTCTTGGAGCAGCTCATCCTAGAGCCCACAAGGCAATTATTGATTTAGTCTAAGCAACATACAGGATCTGGTCCATGAAGTGAATATAGTTGAACCACAATGTAACTAAATTTAACATCCTTGTAGGGGTCAAAATACCAAAGAAAGCCACCACAGTGGAATTTAACGTCCAAAAAGGGTTAAACAGAATAAAACTAATAAAAAATTAGTTAAACAGAAATTAAGAGAAGCAGTCAGAAGAGTGAAATGCCTGCAAGATGCAAGGAATTTTTTAAAAATCCCCATTATAGAGGATCATACAAAGTGTATATCCCAAGTAAAAAAAATAAAAACACACCCCCAAAACCAGAAACAGAACAAAAAAAAGGCTACCAAGGCTAAATAGAATAAACAAGGCAGTTAGAGACAAAATGGAATGCTTTAAAAATTGGAAGCCAAATCCTACTGAGAATAATAGACAGGACCATAAACTTTGGCAAGTCAATTTAAAAGTATAATTAAGCAGGCAAAAAAAGAATCTGAAAAGCCAATACCAAGAGACACAAAAACAAATAGCAAAAAAACCCAACAAATTTCAGCACATCAAAAGTGGGAAGCCTGCCAATCAATGAGTGGGGCCACTGAACGATCGAGATGGTAAAGGAGCATTCAAGGAAGTCAAGGCATTAAAGAAATTAAATGAACTATTTGCATCAGAGGATGTGAGGGAGATTCCCACACCTGAGCCAGTCTTTTCTGGTGACATATCTCAGGAACTGTCCCAGACTGAGCTGTCAGTAGAGGAGGGTTTGGAACAAACTGATAAATTAAACAGTAATAAGTCACCAGGACCAGATGGATTCACCCAAGAGTTCTGAAGGAACTCAAATATAAAATTGCAGAACAACTAAGTGTGGTATGTAATTTATCACATAAATCAGCTTCTGTATCAGATGACTGGAGGATAGCTAATATGACATCAATTTTTAAAGAAGGTTCCAGAAGCGATCCTGGCAATTACAGGCCTGTAAGCTTAACTTCAGTACTAAGAAATTTGGTGAAACTATAGTAAAGAACAGAATTATCAGACACAAATATGAGCGTAATTTGTTGGGAAAGAGTCCATCTGACTTTTGTAAAAGGAAATCATGTCTCACCACTCTATTAGAATTATGTGAGGAGGCCAACAAGCACATGGGTGGGGTTATCCAGCTGATATAGTGCACTTGGACTCCCTGAAAGCCTTTGACAACGTCCCTCACCAAAAGCTCTTAAAGAAAGTAAGCTGTCATGGGATAAGAGGAAAGATTCTCTCACGTATCAGTAACTGGATAAAAGACAGGAAAAAAAGGATAGGAATAAATGGTCAGTTTTCAGAATGGAGAGGGGTCAATAGCAGGGTCCCCCAAAGGTCTGTACTGGGACCTATGCTTTTCAACCTATTCATAATTTATCAGGAAAAGAGGGCGAAGGGCCAAGTGGAAAATATTGCAGACAATATAAAACTACTCAAGATAGCTAATTCAAAGCAAACTGTAAAGCGTTACAAAGGAAATTCACAAAAAGGGGTGACAGGACAACAAAATGCCAAATGAAATTCAGTGTTGATAAATACAAAGTAATGCACATTGGAAAACATTGGATCTAAATTAGCTGTTATCACTCAAGAATGGTCTTGGGGTCATCAAAGATACTTCTCTGAAAACATCTGCTCAGTGTGACACAGTGGTCAAAAAAGCTAATAGAATGTTAGGAACTATTAGCAAAGGGAAGGATAGTAAGACTGAAAATATAATGCCACAATATAAACATATGGTACACCCGCACGTGAAATACTGTGTGCAGTTCTGGTCGCCCCATCTCAAAAAATATATATTAGAATTAGAAAAGATACAGAGAAGGACAACAAAATGATTAGGAGTATGGAACAGTTCTCATATAAGGAGAGATTAAAAAGACTGGGACTTTTCAATTTAGCAAAGAGATAACTAAGGGGGGGTATGATAGAAATCTATAAAATCATGAATGATGTGGAGAAAAAAAAGTTATTTACCCCTTCATATAACACAAAACCAAGGGTCACCCAATGAAATTAATAGGCAGCGGGTTTAAAACAAACATTTGGAAATACCTCTTCATACAACTTAGTCAACCTGTGGAAGTTGTTGTCGTGGGAAGTTATGAAGGCCAAAAGTACAACTGATTCAAAACAGGATTAGCTACCTGGAGGACAGGTCCATCAATGGCTATTAGCCAAGATGGTCAGGGATGCAACCCCATGCTCTGGGTGTCCCTAAACCTCTGACTGCCAGAAACTGGGACTGGACGACAGGGGATGGATTTCTCGATAATTACCCTGTTCTGTTCATTCCCTCTGAAGCATCTGGCACTGGCCACTGTTGTCTAGATGGACCATTGGCTTGACGCAGCATGGCTGTTCTTATGAATCTCAGGATCGCATCAGCAGTTTTGGCCCCAGTGTCATGTACTGGGAGCTCACGTTCAGCTGATTAGCCAGCACAACTGCCAGATCTGTGTCAGAGTCATAGCTTCTCACGATAGTGTTCCCCATCCTCTGAGTGCTGCCAGCAATCTGTGTTCCTGGGTGTGCACATTCACATTTAACCTGTTTCCTGGTACCCACTTTACCAAACAATCCAGATTGCTCTGTATTAGTGACCTGTCCTCTTCATTATTTACTGATGCCCCAATTTTCATGTCCTCTGCAAACTTAATCAGTAGTGATTTTATATTTTCTTCCAGGTCATTGATAAAAGCATTAAATTGCATAAGGTCAAATTTGCTAAACAAATGTGCACAATTGTTGGCAGCGCATACACCTGTGAACAAACATTCTCAGTTATGCAGCTGAATAGGTCGAAGCTGGGTACCTGTGTGCTGTACTTTGGGTGAGTGTCTCACTTTAACACCAAAATGGTTGCTGAGAAACCACCTCAGACTTCTCACTAACTCAGAAACTACACTCGGTTTGTGATTAGGGAGGGGATTATGTGTACTTTACTGGTTTTTCCTGTTTTCTATAATTCTGATTCACATTTTATGCACAGATTTCTTTGTTTTTAACTAGGCAATACTGTACATAAGTTGTTTCCATTTAAATACACACGAAACAAGCTGAATTTAAAATATAAATCAATACAGGTGACTTTAACTATGTAGCATGTTTGCCCCACACAAGGTTGTGCTTTGATTTATGTGGCTTTTTGGTGTAATAAGGCTGGGGAACCCCTGTCGGAACAGATAAAGGGGAAATGATAACAAAAAACTTAGCAACAAGTGAAAATGACTTGCTCACATTTATAATGTGCAAGCAGAATAAATTCCAGATTCCCTCTCCTCACACTCACACTCAGTGCTTTAATAAGGCCAATTTCACAAAGCTGAAAATAATTATGAGCCAAATAAGCTGAAAGGAAGAATTTAATCAGAAAAATGGGAATGATAAATGGGAATTGCTTTAGAACACTTTACTAGATGCCTAAAATGGCACAGTCCAACAAGCAAGGAAGAAGGCTACATTGGTAAGACAACTGACCTGGTTTAGAGAGGAAGTGAAGACAGCTATAAAAAAAACCAACAACAAAGGGTAAGTTTATAATAATGAACATAAATCAAAACTGCCAATGCATTCTAATAAAGCAACAACCATTACTAGGTGGAGATGATTGAATGAGCAATATTCATGTAGAAATGGCAGAAGTGTTCAATACAGATTTCTATTATGTATTTGGGAAAAAGATGATGTAGTCATAAGATAACAGTCTTTCCATTCCACTAGTATCTCAGGAGTATCTTAGACACTTAGCTACTAAATTTAGATATTTTAAAATCAGCAGATGCTTGCATCCAAGAACTATAAAAGAGGACTTCACTGATCATTAGTTGATTTTCAATAAGTCTTGGAAGAGTGGGGAAGTTGCAGAAGACTGAAAGAAGGCTAATGTGGTGTCAATATTTAAGAGTAAATGGGACAACCCAGGTAATTATAGGACTGTCTGTCTGATATCAATCCAAGGTAAAATTCAACAGCTGAGAAAGTGGATATATAGTGGAACAGCTAATATAGGACTCGATCAAGCAAGAATTAAAGTACGGCAATATAATTAATGTCAATCAACATAGTTTATGGAAAATAGATCCAGTCAAACTAACTGGACATCTTTTTTGATGAGATTACAAGTTTGGCTGATAAAGCTAATAGAGATGATGTAATATACTTAGATTTCTGCAAGGCATTGACTTGGTACCACAGGGCCTTTTGATTTAAAGCAATAAAAT
Organism: Mesoclemmys tuberculata; assembly: GCA_007922155.1. Classification (NCBI taxonomy): domain Eukaryota; kingdom Metazoa; phylum Chordata; order Testudines; family Chelidae; genus Mesoclemmys; species Mesoclemmys tuberculata. The sequence continues at coordinate 273,490 of ML675642.1, forward strand.
TAAGAGCACACAATGGATTGGCTAACTGATAGGGTTCAAAATGTAACTTTAAACCAGGAATGATCAAAGAACGGATGTGTTTTTACTGAGGTACTGCTGGAATTGATTCTTGCCCTTCACTATTTAACATTTTTATCAGTAACCTGAAAGAAAGCAAAATCATTGATAAAGTCTGCAGATGACAGAAATTGGGGAGGGATCAGTGGATTGTGGATCAGTGATCTGGATGACTTGGGAAACTCAGCAATTCAAGAAAGCAATTCAAGAAGGAGGCTGATAAATTGGAGAGGGTGCAGAGAAGAGCCATGAGAATGGTTAAAAGGTTAGAAAGATTGCTTTTGAGATTAAAACTTTTTCTAGGAATAAAAAGATCTATAATTGAAGGTCTCTGTGGGCCCAGCAGTCAAGCTTGGAGTGATCAAGCATGTTTATGAAGCACGCAGCAAGTTCTGTGCTAGGGTAAGCAGCCAAAATTCCACTGCTTGCACCCATCTATGCCACAGCCAGGTTTGGTCCTGTATGTTCATAGGGCAAGATGCTGTTCTGTGTCCTGAGTACCAGCTCAATCCTCAGAGCCCTGGGATGGTGGGGGCTAATGTGATTTTAAGCCGCTTTTGCAGTTTTCCAGTTCTGGGCTGCTTCAGAGGCTGATGTGATCTCTGGTGAAGCTGGGCAACCAAGCCAAGCTCCCTGTTGGCAGCAGCACTGTACTGAAATTACCATCATGGCATCATACCGCCCCTTCCAGCTCTGATCCCCACTGGGGCGCGTGCCGTCCCCTTTCAGAGGGGACTTCACATGACAGCGTGCACTGGTTTTACTCAGTTCTTGCATCCTGGGGGCTGGAAGGGCAGAACTAGATTTTTACATTTCCATTACACTGCCAGAGCAGGATGGGGAAACCCTCTTCAATTCCAAGGGCAGAAGGGGCCATACAATCATCCAGTCTGATTTCCTTCTTATCATAGGCTAGAGAACACACCAATGAATTCCTGCATCAAACTCAACTTGTTGAGAGAGAGGCAGCCAGGCTTGATTTCAAGACTCCAAGAGACCACGAATCCACCACACCTCCAGGTGAACTATTCCAACAGTTAATTACTCACTATAACAACTGACTCTTCAGTTCCAGTCTGAATTTTTCCATCTTTAGCTTTCAGACCTTGGATTTTGATCTGCCTTCTGCTAAATTAAAGAGTCCTTGGTTTTCAGGAATCTTCTCATGTAGGTACTTGCAGTGTGTGATCAAGTCATCATTTAAACATCTCTTGGCTAAATTAAATAGATTGCGCTTCTTTAGTCTGTCACCTATAAACCATTCTTGTATCTCATTTCTGAGCTTTCCAATGTTCAACATTCAATTTGAAATGGGGACACCAGATTGGGACATGATACTCCACGAAGAGTCTCATCAGTGCCACAAAGAAATAGAATATTTCCTATTCCATTCCCCCAAACGTACAGATGCAGAGGAAGAGGCATCAGCCAGCCCCAGTGTGATTTATTGGGTGGTCTCCTATACAAAGGCTGCCAGACTTGCATCTGAGTCACTCTAGACATCGGAGATCACCGCGTGCAGGGGGATGACTGCAGACAGCAACCTACTCAACCTATCATTCCCAGGAGTGTGTGTATTGTATGCTTGGTTAACAGGCAAGGCAACAAAGATGTGCACACACATGCACATCTTCTAAGGTAAAGATTCAGGGCCTGATATCTCAGAGTTTAAGGAATCTTTTGCCCCTGGGTGACTGATTCAATCTGGCCAGGTGAGTAACCACTCCTGATGGCTCCTATCAGGTGGCTCTTCAGTTCTCTGCATGAAAGGAGTCTGGTCTCAGTCCTGCTCTCAAAGGTCAGAAATCCACGTTACAATAATTGCCCTCAGCAGAAAGGTCAAAGGTGGAATGGGCTAAAATGAACTCCCTGCCCTAGATCAGGCCTGAAACGCAGCTCTGGAGATGATGGTAGAGCCCCTGCCTTGTCACTGCCCGCTCTCTGGGCAAAGAGCATCAGTCCTGATCTTTCACCAGCCCTACAGTCCCAGAAAAGATCTCACATTCTTCAAACTAACCCTGGTCCCCTGCTCTGGTGTGAGTGGGCTACTGCCCAGAATGGGATTCTGTACAACAGGCCAGCCCGACTGCGTACCTCGCTTTAGGAGGCTGCTCCGTCCATCCAGGCTGCAGTTCCAGCGCTCATTGCGGAACTGGTACTGGCACTCCATGACGCTGAGCCGGATGGCATCCCGCAGGGTCTCCGCCAGTCCTGGCTCCCGCCGGCAGAGCCTTTTCTGCTTACGGGACAGCTTGAGCAAGTCGCACTGCTTCAGGTGTCCCTTCCCTTGGGCAGGGTTTGCAGAGGGGCCCAGTGAGGGAAGATGGGTCAGGCCTTCCTTCCCAGTCAGGCTGAGAGGGGAGAAAGCAGAAGAGAGGTGAGTCCAGAGAGACTGGGACCAAAGGACACAAGGGCTGACTGGAGAGAGGGATAAATGAGCTTCAGAAAGCTGCCAGTTAGAACACGACAGTTTTACTAACTCAGAACTGGCCAGTAGATCTGGTGAAGAACTGATTGTTTGGTTCGCTGGCAACTCCAAAAACTAAAAATAATTGGCTTGGGCTGAACTGAATCCATTGGTGGAGAAGGGCTAGAGTCACAAACCAGACAGAGGGGGAGGAGGGGATGCCACCCTCTCCACCCATTTTAGAACCTTTAGCTCAGGGTTAGAGCACTCACATGTGGCATGGTAGACCCAGGTTCAATTCCCCTGTGTCTGATGTGGAGAACGGATTTGGTCTTGGGTCTTCCACATTGCATGAAAGTGCCCTAACTACTGGGCTACGAGGTATACTGATATGCACCTCTTAAGTTCTCCTTTTGACGAGGATCTACTGCAGATAAATAATTAAAAAGAGTTACTGAAACTGGGATACGACTATGAGTCTCCCTCACTCAGCAGCATGGCCTAACTGAAGAGTCAGCTTCATGCTCTCTCTAGCCCAATGAATATTCAAGTATTCTATACACAGTTTCAATGGGAGAGATTGAGAGACTGTCTGACAGCCTGCTGTCTTCGGAACTTTCTTGCCATGTGGGATCCCATCTCCACATGAGGCAGAGAGGCAAATTGAACCTTGGTGGTTTCCATCCCAGATGAGTGCTTAGCGCTAGGGTAAGAGTTGGAAGTTGGGTGGCAGTTTGTGAATGCTGCCTATGTTCCTGAGCATTTTTTAAATCAACACTTTTTGGCAAATTTGTGTCAGATAAAATTTATTTATTTAGAGTCAAATGAAAGTGGATTTTTCAGTGAATAAACTCTTCACCCAGCTCCACAGGCCACTGCACTCAAGCCTCTAGTCCATCAGATCTGGTGTGCCTTCGCCAGTCCTGACTAAGGCTGCAGAGTAACCAGATGATACACACCCCATAACAGCCACCACTGCCAACTGGAGTGCACCAGCTGGGAAGTTTCTTCTCAGAACTCTGTATGGGATCAGATTATGAACAAAGCTTGTGGCGTAAAGTGCTTGTTCTTAGCATACCAGCATTTTCACAATCATGCACAGTTTGTCTCAGACCAGCTCCTGCAATGTGATACCGCAGGTTGCTACGTCACAATGCATGTGCCTGTACTTCCTCAGATATATTGATCACATTGACTCAGGCCATTCAGAAACCTCTACAGTGGAGCCTACAGGAAATGAATGGCATGAAAAAAGAGACACCATGGCTAAGGGCAGTCCTGACAGTTCTAGTGAGTCCCAGGGTCACACAGAACCTGCTAATAAGGGCAGTGCTTTATAAATACCTAGCTAGGTAAGTAGAAGCCACACAAGTGTCTGTTCCCCTGAGATCCCTGCCCCAGCAAGTATCCCGAGCCCACTTTAACCTTTGGAGATTCCAGAAACATCATTGACCGAGCTCACAGCCAGTCAGCCCAACTCGAGCAGTCAGCCGGCCTTCCCTCTCAGCCCCCCAGAGCACATCAGCCTGCTACATCTCCCCAACCCTCAGACCAAACTGCTGGAAGGTCACTCTTAGACACACATCATCAGTCAAGCGAGTAGTTACTGGGCTAGGCTGTAGCTCACCCTGTGGAGCTGCACACCAGGATCTGTGATCCATGAGATGTGTCTAGAGAGATCTGCAAGGCAGAGTCAGCAGCCGGGACTAGGGCAGAGGAAATAATAGCATCTGTTCATGGATGAGGCATTTCAGGAGTAAGCATGTAACACTTTTCCAATCATGGCACACAGCTCTCCCCTGCAGCCAGAAGGAGACCCCAGTTAATCATTAACTGGGCTGGGAAATTGGTAAGCTTCCAGTCTAAGAAATCCAAACCAAGCTCTTTCCCAGTGCAGCATGGGGAGAGAACATCACCATATTCACACTGTTACCAACACTCCCTCTGCAGCAGGGCTTCTCAGCACATGGTGCCTTTGCTGAGCAGACTATCTGGCCAGGTGCACACATTTCCTGACAGAGAAGCCACTGCCTATTTTCCAATGCAAAATAGAAATTCCAGAACAGTGAGCATTGTGGACATGTGACCTGCTGATCAAGTTATTGGGAAAATATAGGCCTTATAGAGAGAGCTAAACCAAACCACCAATACAGCTGGTGACATTTCTCGGAGTAAAGGTTTTTTGCCCAAAAATGTGATGATTTGGGTCTGACATTCCCCCCTGCAATCTGGACTGGTGTGTAGCTGTGTCACCCCAATTCCTCACTCTTGGCTGCCAACTTACACCACTTTGCTGTGTGAACCACCACTCCTGGGTCAGTCCACGCCCAGCCTCCTGCAAGTAATTGGTCCCTGACTTAGAGAAGGAGCCCTTCTGGCCAGCTGCTCATAGGATAGACTCCCAGCAAACAGTCCCAGATGCAACCCCAGGAACTACATTTCTCCATCAATTTAGCAAAGAAATTGATTATGCACCAGCTCTGTCACTCTAAGTGAAGTTTCTACACACACTTGAGCCACATGCACTGTTTTAGATAAAACAAATACGTTTATTGATTATAGCAAGATTTTAATTGAATATCAATCAGACTAATATAAATGAAGAGATTAATAATAAGTCAAGGAGGAGGTCACAATTAATTAATAGATCAGTTTAGTTTGGGATGCGAGTTAATATTTCAGTAACGTTCAGTCTGACGTTCGCTTACTGCACAGGCTGGCTGCGATGCCTCTAGAACCAGGCTCCCCTTCCCCCTCCCCCCTCATGGGCAACTTCTCAGCCTTTGGTGTTTTTTAGAAGATGGATTCCAGGGCAGAACCCCAAGAAAAAGGTGCCTCTTTCTTTTAACAAGTTTCCTTGCCACCCCCTGGGGGTCAGGTGATCGTCCATGTCCGGCAATGGGTGTGATTTTTCCCTCTTGAGCCAAAGTGCTCAAAGATGCTTAAGCCGGTCCATTGTTCCTGTATGCACGCCTCTGCAGAGTGTGTACCTTCAGCTTTGCATTTGTTTGCATCTATTCAAGCCATGTGAAACATACATTTAGGGATATGACCTAGCAGAGTTTCATATCTGTACATATGCATGCCATTTCAGTAAACATGCTACCCTACAAAAATGTCCAGTATGTCATGAGCATTCCAAAAACACCTTACATGACGTACTTTGCATCAGACAATACACAGTTACAATGTAAGGATGAACATGAATGATACACAAATCATATCATAAGGGTGTGCACAGAACACAGCGTGTCACAGGGTCAACCAAAGCATTTCATGCATTTGAGTTAATTTTGCCAAATTGTTTCAGCCAAAAGGAAAAAAAATTGAAATTTGAAACAAACTTTTACAACTTAGTGCTCTTACAATGCAGCGCTTCAGTGTAGACACTACTTATGCCAACGGGAAGGATTCCCCTGTTGGCATAAGTAATCCACCTCTGAGAGATGGCAGCTACACTACAAAATTAGGTCAATGCAAGGCAGTTTACTTTGACCAAGCTATGGATGTGTCTACACTTAAAATCCTCTCCTGCTGACATCAATCATAGAATCATAGAAAATTAGAGTTGGAAGGGACTTCAGGAGGTCATCTAGTCCAACCCCCTGCTCAAAGCAGGACTATCCTCAGGTAAATCATCCCAGCGAGGGTTTTGTCAAGCCGCATCTTAAAAACCTCTAAAGATGGAGATGCCATCACCTCCCTAGGTAACCCATTCCAGTGCTTCACCACCCTCCTAGTGAAAAACCTTTTCCTAATGTCCAACCTAGACCTCCCCCACTGCAACTTGAGACCACTGCTCCTTGTTCTATCATCTGTCACCACTGAGAACAGCCTAGCTGTATCCTCCCTGGAACCCCCTTTCAGGTAGTTAAAGGCTGCTATCAAATCCCACTCATTCTTCTCTTCTGCGGACTAAATAAACCTAATTCCCTCAGCCTCTCCTGATAAGTCTTGTGCTCCAGCCCGCTAATCATTTTTGTTGCCCTCCACTGGACTGTCTCCAATTTGTCCACATCCTTTTTGTGGGGGGGAGGCCCCAAAACAGGATGACTATGAGCCGCCAATGTGATATGGCTGTTAAAAAAGCAAATGCGGTTTTAGGATGCATCAGGCGAGGTATTTCCAGCAAGGAGAAGGGGGTGTTAGTGCCGTTATATACGGCGCTGGTGAGACCCCACCTGGAATATTGTGTGCAGTTATGGTTTCCCATGTTTAAGAAGGATGAATTCAAACTGGAACAGGTTCAGAGACGGGCTACTAGGATGATTCGAGGAATGGAAAATCTGCCTTATGAAAGGAGACTCAAAGAGCTTGGCTTGTTTAGCCTGGCCAAAAGAAGGCTCCGGGGGGATATGCTTGCTCTATATAAATATATCAGGGGGATTAACGTTAGGGAGGGAGAGGAATTATTTAAGTTTAGTACTAATATAGGCACGAGGACGAATGGGTACAAACTGGATATTAGGAAATTCAGACTTGAAATTAGACGAAGGTTTCTAACCATTAGGGGAGTGAAGTTCTGGAACAGCCTTCCGAGGGAAGTAGTGGGGGCAAATGACTTATCTGGCTTTAAGACTAAGCTTGATAAGTCTATGGAGGGGATGTTATGATAGGATAGTTTAATTTGAGCAATTGATTTGGATTATCGGCAGATAAGTCTGCTCAATGGTCTGTGGGAATGTTGGATGGGATGGGAACTGAGTTACTGCAGAGAATTCCTTTTTGGGTGTTGGCTGGTGAGTCTTGCCCACATGCTCAGGGTTTAGCTGATCGCCATATTTGGGGTCGGAAAGGAATTTTCCTCCGGGGCGGATTGGCAGAGGCCCCGGAGGATTTTCGCCTTCCTCTGCAGCGTGGGACATGGGTCGCTTGCTGATGGATTCCCTGCAGCTTGAGGTCTTCAAATATCACTTTTGAGGATTTCAATAACTCAGTCATGGATTCGGGGTTGTTATAAATGTGTATGGGCAGGGTTTTGTGGCCTGCCTTGTGCAGGAGGTCAGACTAGATGATCATATTGGTCCCTTCTGACCTATGAGTCTATGAGACACAATACTCCAAATGCGGCCTCACCAATGCCCAATAGAGGAGAATAATCACTTTCCTTGATCTGCTGGCAACGCTCCTACTAATGCAGCTGAATATGCCATTAGTCTTCTTGGCAACCAGGTCACACTGCTGACTCATATCCAGCTTCTTATCCACTGTAACCCCAGATCCTTTTCTGCAGAACTGCTATCTAGCTCGTCGGTCCCCAGTCTGTAGCTATGCATGGGATTCTTCCGTCCTAAGTGCAGGACTCTGCACTTGTCCTTGCAGAACCTCATCAGATTTCTTTTGACCCAACCCTCCAATTTCTTTAGGTACTTCTGTATTTTATCCTCCATTCGAGGGTATCTGCGACTCCCCCTAGCTTAGTGTCATCTGCACACTTGCTGAGGGTGCAATCTGCCCCCTCTTCCAGATCATTAATGAAGACGTTGAACAAAACCAGCCCCAGGACCGACCCTTGGGGCACTCCACTTGTGACTGGCTGCCAGCTAGACATGGAGCCATTGATCACTACGTATTGAGCCCTTTTCTTTAGCCAGTTCTCTATCCATTTTATAGTCCATTCATCCAACCCATATTTTTTTTAACTTGCTGATAAGAATACTGTGGGAGACTGTATCAAAAGCTTTGCTAAAGTCAAGGTATATCATGTCCACCGCTTTCCCCACATCCACAGAGCCAGTCACCTCTTCATAGAAAGCAATCAGGTTGGTCAGGCATGACTTGATATGACAGGGTCCGTATCCTGCTGTTCTCCTTGCTTCCTTTTGTCAGGATCCTGAACTCGACCATCTCATGGTCACTGCTGCCTAGGTTGTCACCCACTTCTACTTCCCCTACCAAATCTTCCCTGTTTGTGAGCAGCAGGTCAAGAGCAGCACGGCCCCTGGTTGGTTGCTCCCACACTTGCACCAGGAAGTTATCCACGGCACAGTCCAAAAACTTCCTGGATTGTTTGTGCTCTGCTGTATTGCTCTTCCAGCAGATGTCAGGGTGATTGAAGTACCCCATGAGAACCAGGTCCTGTGAACTGGAAACTTCCCCTAGTTGACTAAAGAAAGCCTCATCTACCTCATCTTCCTGGTCTGGTGGTCTATAACAGACACCCACCACAACATCACCCTTATTGTTCTTGCTTCTAAGCTTAACCCAGAGACTCTCAACTGGCTTATCTCCAGTTTCACACGGGAGCTGAGAACAATCATAGTGCTCTCTTACATACAGTGCAACTCCTCCATCCTTTTGCCCTGCCTTTTCTTCCTGAATAGCTTATACCCATCCATGACAGTGTTCCAGTTATGTGAGTTATTCCACCAAGTCTCAGTTATTCCAATCATGTCATAGTTTCCTGACTGTGCCATTTCAGTGCCCCATTACACCAACTTAATTACATCCCCTCCCCATGTGGCATGGAGTCCTGGTCAGTGTAGTTAGGGCGATGCATTGTCAGTGTAAACATGAGAGTCCTGTAGCACCTTAAAGACTAACAAATTTTTGCAGGCATAAGCTTTCGTGGGCTGCAACCCACTTCGTCAGATGCAAATTGGCAGTGCAAAGACTGAATTACTTATGCTGACTATTACTGGCCTCCAGGAACCATCTCATGATGCCCCTCCTTGACACTTGACACTGTAGTGATCCCCACTGCCCAGGGGCCAGGTGGACAGGAAGCCATCCCTCCCCTTTAGAGACCCGTGAATTGTTAACATTCCTTTTCCTGGTTACCTGGTTTGGTGAGCATACCTAGCAGCTCTCCACTGTTGAGTGCAGGTGCCCATGCCAATACATGCTGCAGACACTCTCCCGCCTGAAGTGCACAGGAGGTGTTGGATCTCCTGGGCCTGTTGGGCAGGGGGGGAGAAGAGGCTGTGTGTACCAGAAGGCCCAACTATCAATCTGCTGCTAAGCCACAGTTCTGATGCTTTTACAAAGAGCAGCAAGACATTCTTGGCAGAGACCTCGCCCACACCCCAAGAGCCCTGTGGATATTTCTGAGGAACCCAGGTCACAGACCCCTGCCAAGGACAGCGAGGAGGAAGAGGAAGAGAATGGGGGCAGGCACTAGGACTCCAGCTGCCAGAGAGCAAGGACATGTTTGGACTCCAGTCCTGTCAGCCAAGCCTGGGCAAGCCTGATGCAGGAGAACGACCCTCGGGTAAGGATGCAGTTCGCTTTGAAATTAGAGGAAGCCCCAAAGCAGCAGGAAGCTATTGATTGACTCTATCTGTGCTAGAAGAAACAAGCAGTAGAGGTAGAGTTGCTATCTGCTTTTCATTCCTGTCAGGAAGGAGGCAGTGGGGGATGGGCTGAGCCGTTTGTTTATGTGCACCGGGATGTCCCGTGAATCTTCTGTATAGACAAAACTTTCCCCTGCTGAAGGTTTCTGGGAAGAGTTGCCTTATCTTTTCTGCCATGGTAGGACACTATCCCACAGCACTCCGTGATTACTTCCGCAGGTACCACGGCACTACACAGACTAGCAGTAGGGGCCAAGGTGGCATCAGAACAGCAGCAGCAGCTGTGCTCTCTGCCTGTTACCCTCAGGAGTGAGATATCAGCTAAAATCACCACTGCTTGTGGAAACTGGTGCCAGTATTGAGCTCTGTTGCCCTAAACGCGTATACGCACACCTGTGAGCTGCCCCCAAGAGCCATTCTCGCCTGGCTGCTGTTGCAACTGGTGCTGTGCTGTTTCAATCTCAAGCAGAGGTGAGAATGGCCATGCTTACACCTTTTAGGTATCAAGAAGAGTGAGTTCAGTATCTTAAGTTTCAATTTCTGTCGTGACTACACTGGCAATGGTACCACTCTGTGTTGTATCTATGGCTGCTGCCACGTGGGCTTTCAGGGCCTCCCCCTCTGCACCTGTGGAGTGCCTGAGCCAGATGAGGAGAACGAAGAGGACACAGGATGACATGTTGCAGGAGATCCTGCAAGTCTGTGCTGCATCTGAGAATGAGACTAGAGCCTGGAGGATCATCCTTATAAACTGGAGAATGAGAGTGGAAAGGAAAAAGGCCCAGGAAACCAAGCAGGAGGAGGAGAGGGAGAGGCACCAGCAAACAGAGATGCTACAGAGACTCTGGTAGACCTACAGGCTCAACAATCCTCTGCTTGCCTCCCTCTGCAGCAGAGATCTCAATATCAGGACCTGCCTACACCCCTACTCAACATTCCAGATGGCATCAGGGCTGCACGACCCCTACCACTCCACTCCGGCAGACAGTTGCAGCTTCACATACACTGACACTGCTGGTGTCTGTGCACAGGAAATGCAAACGTGTGTACTTTCCCCTTCATAATTTCTGTTCTCTTAAAAAAATTAAAATGTAATTTATTAATTGCCTGGTTCATATTACTGAATAAAATATTTTTTGGATAAAGATTCATCTTTATTAGTTCGCAGTGTATGCTGCCTGGTTCTGAGCAGGTCTGACACACACCAATTTCCTGATACTTCATAGTGTCAGAGGACCCAGAACAATATTAATAGATGCATTGCAATGCTATTTTCCTACATACACAGCAAACACTACAAGGATCGTACTGGGCTGCAAAAGAGCAAGGTAAAGTGGAGCGCACTACAGCAACACACACTACCCTGGCTCACTATTCAAATGGACTTTCAAAGCCTCCCTGAGCCATCACATTCCACATGGAGCTCTTCCAATAGCACTTGTATCGGGCTGTTCAAATTCAGCAGAGAACCACTCCACGTCTGCAGCAAGATTTCCCCCTTTGCTTCACAGATATTATGCAGGACACAGCAGGCAGCTATAACCATTGGGATGTTTTTTCCCTACCGAGGTCAAATCTCGTAAGTAAATGCCAGTTACTCTTCAAACCACCAAAGGTGCATTCAGCTAAGTCGGCACCTCCTGAGCCTGTAGGTGAAGCACTCCTTCTTGCTGTTAAGGTGACTGGTCTATGGCTTCATGAGCTATGGAAGCAAGGGGTAGGCTGGGTCTCCTGGAAACACTAATGGCATTTCAGCATTCCCAATGGTATTCTGCTAGTCAGGAAAGAAAGTCCCTGCTTGGAGCTTTCTGAACAGGCCTGTGTTCTTCAAGATGCACGTGTCATGCACCTTCCCTGAGCAGCCCACATGGATCACCAGGGATGCTTGACCAACATCCACCAGCACTTGTATTACCAAAAAAAAGTAGCCCTTTCTGCCGATGTACTCTGTGGCAATGTATATGCGTGGCAGCTATCACTCTACTGCAGCTCAGGAAGCCCATTGCTGCAAAACAAGACATTACATCCTACGCACTGCCCACAGTCACAGTCCTGCATAGCAGGAGGCGATTAATAGCCAGGCACACTTGCATGACAACAGCCCCTGCAGTGGATTTTCCAACTCCAAATTCATTTCCGACTAACCACGAGCAATCCAGTCTTGCAGGGTTTCCACCATGCAATTGTCACTTGCTTCTCAATTGTCAGCATGACTCTCATTTGGGTGTCCCTGCACTAGAGGGCTGGGGCCAGTCCAGCACACAGATCCAGGAATGTGGCCTTACACATTTCAAAGTTCAGCCACCGCTTGTCATCCCAAACATGCATTATGATGCGATTCCACCAGTCAGTGCTTGTTCCTCAGGCCCAGAATAGTGGTCCACCATCTCCAACTGCTCCATTAATGCCATCAACAATCTTGAATTGTTTCTTTCTATGTACCACAGCAGCCTAACTCCAAGGAGTCTTACTGTTCCTCGTGGATCCTCTTGTGGATCTGCAAATATTGCAGAAGCATGGATCCTGTGCTTGCAACACAATAGTGCAGAGCTGTGCAGGCCCCATGCCAATATAGCACCATCCACACAAATGCTTATGCTGGCAAAAATGTATGTCGCTCAGTGGCATAGCTGTAATGCTTCAGTGAAGCCACTACCTCTGCAAACAGGAAGGATTCTCCCATTGGTGTAGGTACTCTGAGTCCCCAAGAGATGGTAGCTAAATCGATGTCATACTGTACAGCCTATATGGCAGGCTCTACCAATAATGGGGCCAGCACTTTTCCAAGGACCTTTGCTAGCCAGGAAATACATGGCCCCAGAACACAGTTTGTGGGACAAAGCTCTCCTAACTGCTGCAGTACCTCAGAGCATAGCACCAGCCAAACCTCAAATTGCCATGATGCAACATTTGCCCCAAGACACCACAGATACACAGTTCAGTCTGACGCCAAGCATGGATGCACACCAGACTGACTGCCCATTACCAGATCTGAAGTTCCAGGTTCAGCTGCACCTCTAAGGGCAGGGATAGGAGTTCCTGCAGGAAGCCATAGGAACAGCTGGCTTTGGGGAGAAAACAGAATATGTGCCTTGGCCAAAGCTAGCATTTGAGTTAGTTTCCTCCTGAAATTTGGCTTGGTTGGCAAGGTTGATGTTACTATTTTGTCTGGAGCCCCGGCCACCCGATCTCATTGTTCTGCTTCCATCACAAAGAGACACTGAGGTCTCTTAAGGCTCCAGTTAGGAGGCTCCTGGGTACAATGGTCAGAAGCACTTCCATGACTTAGGAGCTCAAGTCCCATTTTCAAAAGTAACTTTCAATGAGACTTGGGCACTTCAGTGCCAGATTTTCAAAGGTGTTTAGACACCAGGGGGTACAGGCACCTGGAATGAGGTTTACAGGAATTCCTGAGTGACTAATTTGCCTCAGCACCTGCCTGCATCTTTAGGAGCCTAAACCCTTTTGACAATCTGCCATTAAAGCCAGGTGGATGCGGTTTTATTCCTGATGATGTGACTAATTTGCTGTGTGCCCTTGACTATGTCATTTGGGGCCATATTTTCAAAGCAGCTCAGCTCCCAATTTTTGAAAATTGATAATTTTAAATTCTTTGAAAATTTGGCTAACGTTGCAGTTGATGAGCTTTTTTGAAAGCTCTGGTGATAGACAGCAGAGCTAACCCTAAATAGGACATGTCAAGATGATCAGATCAAATGTGTTTGCTCTCCTTCATTCCTACACATGGCCTTCCTTAATGAAGTTACAGAAAAATCAAAGAAAGACTTCAAATGCTTGCAAGCACGCAAGGTGCACACAGAATTAGCTATGCTTCTGTTTTGCTTACCATGCATTTGTCTTTACAAAAATATTGTACAATACAAGTGAAAGAGGCTAGAAAAGGAAAGAGTAACTGGATCTCTGGGTACAATCTGGAACAGTGGGACCACTGTGCCCCTTCAATTCTCCAGCCCAGGCTGTCTCTCACAATGCTGCGTTAGTGACAGGCAGCCAACCCCTCCAGTCTCTTTTATCACTCAGCCACCAGCACAGACACACCCAGCCAAGCTGCACGAATGCTCTCCAAGCCACTCTCAAATTATACAAAGCAAAACACCAGCAAATCCCCCCCAGCCGTGTACCCCAGAAATGTACCGTCTTACACTGCTCAAGACCTACTCTTGAACAACGCAAGCTCATTAATTAGTTCACTGCTTCGTCAAAGTATAGTTGAAATGCACCAGCTTTTGTAACCTGAGCAAATTCTTAAGTACTTTAGACAACCTCATTGGTAAGACTAAAACATTAAAATAAGTTTATTAACTACAGATAGATTTTGAGTGATTAAGTGATAGGCATAAAGGTTAGAAATACTTACCTAAGAAAATAAAAAAGAAATACACATGCTAAATCCTAAACTTTTTGGTTAAGCAAGATCTGAATGAAACAGCTTCTCTCACCCCACTGGATGTCCCAGGCAGGTTACAGTTCTTAATATAAAGGCTGGGACCAGTCTCCTCAGTTCTAAGTCTTCATCTTCCTAGCGTTCTTGTTGCCTTCAATCAGTGTAGGTGGGGAAGGAAAGAGATAGTCTCATGATGCCACTGTCCCATATTTTATACTCTCAATTCATGTTCCTGGCAAGATATTGGCCCAGATAATGTCCTGATGGGCCTTGCTGAGTCACAGAGTTGACCAATCCCCATCCTATAGTGCTTGTGCAACTGCCTATCTCTTGTTTACAATTCCCTTAATGGTCAATGGCTCATGATGGTCGCTTAACTCCTGTTTGGGTGAGTGTTACCTCTTCTGTTGCACTGCAGAGCTAACTGTGCGCATGTCCCAGAAAGACAACATATTTCAATAAGCCAAATAACAGAATATCATAAGTCTATATACTATGATAATACACATATTTTGACAGAAGAATGAGTTTCATAGAATCATAGAATATTAGATTTGGAAGGGACCTCAGGAGGTCATCTAGTCCAACCCCCTGCTCAAAGCAGGACTAACTAAATCATCCCAGTGAGGGTTTTGTCAAGCCGCAGCTTAAAAATCTCTAAAGATGGAGATTCCACCACCTCCCTAGGTAATCCATTCCAGTGCTTCACCACCCTCCTAGTGAAAACATTTTTCCTAATATCCAAGCTAGACCTCCCCCACTGCAACTTGAGACTATTGCTCCTAGTTCTGTCATCTACTGCCACTGAGAACAGCCTATCTCCATCCTCCCTGGAACCCCCTTTCAGGTATTTAAAGGCTGCTATCAAATCCCTCTCATTCTTCTCTTCCGCAGACTAAAGAAGCCTAGTTCCCTCAGCCTCTCCTCATAAATCATGTGTTCCAACCCCCTAATAATTTTTGCTGCCCTCCGCTGGACTCTCTCCAATTTGTCCACATCCTTTTTGTAGTGAGGAGCCCAAAACTGGACACAATACTCCTAATGGGGTCTCACCAATGCGAAATAGAAGGGAATAATCACTTCCCGCGATCTGCTGGCAATGCTCCTACAAATGCAGCCCAATATGCTGTTAGCCTTCTTGGCAAGCAGGGCAACTGCTGATTCATATCCAGCTTCTTATCCACTGTAACCCCCAGGTCCTTTTCAGCAGAACTGCTGCCTAGCCAGTTGGCCCCCAGTCTGTAACTGTGCATGGGATTCTTCCATCTTAAGACTTTGCACTTGTGCTAGTTGAACTGCATGAGATTTTTTTGGCTCAATCCTCCCATTTGCCTAGGTCACTCTGTATCCTATCCAACCCTCCAGCATATCTACCATTCTCTCCAGCTTCGTGTCACCTGCAAACTTGATGAGGTTTCAATCCACCCCATCCTCCAGATCATTGATAAAGATGTTGAACAAAGCCAGCCCCAGGACCAACCCTTGTAGCAATCCGCTTGTTACTGGCTGCCAACTAGACATTGAGCCATTGATCACTCCACCTCTTCACTTATCTTTCTTGTGACTGGACTGCACATGCTCCATCCTGAGAGCATCAGTGTGTTCCAGCCAAAGGCTACAGAGGGAAAGCCAGATTCCCCTGCAGTAGTAGATGTGAGCCAGGATGGGTATGAACGCCAGAACTGAAAGCATGGAACCTCTTTTCTGTGCTCAGAATGATCATGGTGGCTGGATGCCATCAGGGAGGAGGTCAAAGCCATCAGATTCAAATGCAGAGAACAAAAAAGTCAGACTGGGGGGATTCAGGGAGTAGAGAGAAAGTAGTAGATTGGAAGGAGATTGATGAAACTGGGCCTGGAGTAGGGAAGAGATCTGAGACTGAGGGGAGGGGAGCGGACAAAGGCACTGAACTCTGGTGAGGAGCTGGGAATGGTAATTAGCTGTCCCCAGGATTGATTAATAGAGTCAAAAGCCATAAGAGACCATTGGGATCATCTAGTTGGACCTCCTGTATAGCACGGGCCATAGTACTACCCTGAAATAATTCCCAGAGCAGATCTTCTAGAGGAACAGCCAATCATGATTTTAAAATGGTCAGTGATGGAGAATCTTTCACCACCCTTGGTAAGTTGTTCCAGTGGTTAATTACTCTTACTGTTAAAGATTTGCACCTTATTTCCTGTCTGAATTTGTCTAGCTTCAACTTCCAGCCATTGGATCATATTATACTTTTCTCTGCTAGTCTGAGCAGCCCATTATTAAATATTTGTTTCTCTTGTAGGTACTTATAGCCAACCCTTACCTTCTCTTCGTTACATTACATAGATTGAGCTCCTTGAGTCTATCACCATAAGGCATGTTCATAATCCTTTAATCGTGTGTCTCTTCTCTGAACCTCTCCAATTTTTCAACTTCCTTCTTGAATTGTTGACATGAGAAATGGACATAGTATTCCAGCAGTGGCTGCACCAGTGCCACATAGAGAGACAAAATCACTTCTCTACTGCTATTTGAGATTCTCCTGGGATGAGAAGCCTGAGGAATGAAGACTGGGGCAAAGAGCCACGGGTGAGGAACAGACACAGAACTAAGACAGGTCAGATAGGATTGTTCAGAAGGAACCAAGCTCTTGAAGGTAGGGAGGGTCAGAAGAGTGTGTCCACTAGGAGACACTCCCCTCCAGTGCCTGAAATGAAACCCAAGATTTCTGAGTCTCACCATTCCTCTGCTGTTAGCAAGTTTGTGAAACCCTCTAACAAAGCATATGACTCATCCCCCTCTAGTACTGTCCACATAGCTACTGCTATCTATTAACTACTATCCATTAACTCCTTTAGCTCCATCACTGACCATTCTTAAAATCAAGATAGAAAGTTCTTCTAGAAGCCCTGCTCTAGAAATTATTTGGGGGCAGTTCTCTGGACTGTGTCATGCAGGAAGTCAGACAAAATTAACACCAAGGTCCTTTCTGGCCTTGAAATCGATGAAAAAGTGACAGAGGTCTGGAATATGAATAAAAGGTTTCATCCTGCTATTGACTCATGGAGTTGTCAATATGATGCCACATGATGCAGTTTGTTTTCTGTTTGCTAGTAAATTACAGACAAAAAGCTGTGTTAAGCTATCTTTAAGGTTGCTTATTAGTTCTGCAGCCCAAAAGTTAGGAAGTGCCAGAATTAAGGTTTTACTGTAGAACCTTAATTTGGCCTCCCTTGTTCATATGAAAGTCAATGCCTCATTCAGGCCTTTCTGAATCATAGGTAGGGATGGGCCTAGACCCACCCACAACAAAAGGCCTGATCCCTCAACCATGGGAAGGGGCCACAGAAGCCAGAGTGCAGTTGATTACAGGGGACAGACGAATAAATAGGAAGGAGGAGTCAACTGGTCAAAGTGGGTACCAATATGGGATGCTGAGCAGAGAACCCTGGACAGCACTAGTGCTCCTTGAAGGAGTCCAAGAACCCAGTAGACAGCATCCAGAGGTACTCTTCTGAGAGATGTGAACTAATGAGTGATCAGAAGTGAGCCACACAGTCACAAAGAACTGCCCCCATCCAGTCCCCTTTTTGATTGATGGACGGCCATCTTAGCCTGAGCTAGGAGGACATAAACAAGATGGCCCCAAGACTTTGTCGGGCCAAAACAGGATGCAGAGTGCAGCCAGAACCTAACAAGAGGTTCAGGAGGAGGTAGGAAAGGGGCTGCAACCTGGCATACTGCAAATGCGTCAGCCCCTGTCTTGTCAAAGAAAGAACAAGTATGTGTGTGTGTGGGAGGAGTGGGATTCTGTAAACAGTGTCACAGTTCAGGGCAACAGCTGGATATGAGTCAACAGTGTGCCCTTAATGTCAAGGCGGCTAACAGAATATTGGGCTGAATTAGTAGGAACATTGGCAACAGATTGAGGGAAGTGATTATTCCCCTTTATTCAGCATTGGTAAGGCCTCATTTGGAGTACTGTATCCAGTTATGGGGTCCTCACTACAGGAAGGATGTGGACAGAAGAGTTACAGAAATTAGTTAAGAGTTACAGAAATTAGTTAGGGAAGTGGATTGGACGAAGGAACTT
>ML675642.1:296722-324263 GCA_007922155.1 Mesoclemmys tuberculata
ACTAGATGATCATATTGGTCCCTTCTGACCTATGAGTCTATGACAAGTTGGAGAGAGTCCAGCAGAGGGCAACAAAATTGGTTAGAAGGCCGGAGCACAAGACTTATGAGGAGAGGCTGAGGGAACTAGGCGTGTTTAGTCTTCAGAAGAGAAGAGTGATGAGGGATTTGATAGCAGCCTTTAACTATCTGAATGGGGGGTCCAGGGAAGACGGAGCTAGGCTGTTCTCAGTGATGGCAGATGACAGAACTAGAAGCAACGGTCTCAAAGTTGCGGTAGGGGAGGTCTGGGTTTGATATTAGGAAAAGCTTTTTCACTAGGAGTGTGGTGAAGCTCTGGAAGGGGTTACCTACAGAGGTGGTGGAATCTCCACCCTTAGAAGGTTTTAAGACGTGGCTTGACAAAGCCCTGGCGGGTTGATTTAGTTGGGGTTGGTCCTCCTTTGATCAGGGGATTGGACTAGATACCTCGTGAAGTCCCTTCTATCCCTAATCTTCTATGATTCTAGGAATTCCCCCTCTGTGATCAAGCAGGGGCACCCATGCTGGGACCCTGGCTTCTCAGTCTTCACCTCTCTTGGGCAGAGACTCAGACGTCTCTTCCCCCTGACTAGGGTTTTTCCAAGCTGCACAATTCCCTGCCTATAATGCATTTCCCAGCAAGTCACACAAGCCCTGCATCTTGGCAGGGAGTTAGACTAGATGACCCTACAAACACTGGTTAAACTATATTCGGTGCCTTCTAACACTATGCTCTAAATCACACATCCTAACCCAGTCCCTTTGCCTTCTTCTCAGGGGCAATAAGCAGCATAATTGGCCAGAGTTAGAAGTTGTCACACAGCCCTTTCTAAGCAAGCATGTTTATTCTTCAGGTAAAAGCATTCCAGAGAAAACATTAAACAATAAAAACCTTCACACACACTGATCATCTTACCAAGATCAGCCCAGCTCCAATGAAAGCTCTGGCAGATGATCAGCCTTTCAAACCCCATCAAGGAGGTTTTCTGTGAGTACAAGTTTGTAAAAGCTGTTAGCTCAGGACAAGCATCTCCATGAATCTGAGAGTCCCTCTTTTTACAATTTGGAACTTTGATCAGCAGACAGATGTCTTCTCCTTAGGGCATAGTTTCAAATTTTGCCAGGAAACCCATTTCACACATTATTCCATATGTTCATTTCTGTCTGCTACATTGCTCAAGATAGTCATTTGATCATCCAGGCACCCAATAATATAGAACCTTTGCATTTAATATAATGGATTTCAAAGATACTTAAACTTAATTCAATAAGATCTCCCCCAAGATATTGCAGGAACTTACTGTATCTGTCACAAACGATGCCAACACCACTCTCATGCTCATGGCTCTGTCTGTGGAACAAAGGTGGGCTAGATGCTGACCCACTGATGTCCCTCACCTTCCACGAGTGGTAGGAGGTTCTGCCACTTAGTATCAGGACAAAACACTAGGGAGAAAATGTATACTTTGGAGCATGAGTGCATATAGCTGTTTCTGTAATGCAGCTCATAGGTGGAAAGGCTGGATCTGAGTAAACCTGATCAGGCAGAGTGCTGGAGGCAGCCAGAGGTGGGGTGGGGAGGGGGAATGGAGGGGATGCAAATCACAGGGCAGAGGTCTGAAATCAAACTCCAGAGGGCCAAGACAGACAGAGACCATCCTCCCAAGATAATAAAGACAGGAAGGGGCAAGGCAGCCTTCACCATGATGGGGAGAGACAAGGAGTGGGCAATCCCATGCACTGAGCAAGCATGATGCAGTCCTCTCAATCTGTTTAGCTTCCCAAAGAGAAAGTGAAGGGGTGACTTGATTGAGTTCATAACTTCATACATGGGGAACAGAAATTTAACAACAGATGTCTCCAATCTAGCAGACAAAAGTATAAGGAGATCCAATTGCTAGAACTCAAAGCTAGAAAATTTAGACTAGAAATAAAAAAAAAAAGTTAAAACTGTACCTGAACAGTAAAGGAACGTGGTGCATTGTATCTTGCCTAATTGCATAGGGTGCCGTAGCAATAGAGCTTAGCTTGTTGCCATAGCAATAGAGTTAGACTATTAGGGGATAACTCAGCCAGTCCTGGTAGTTCAATAAAGACGCTCCCTGTGTTACAGCTTTCTGTGATCCTGTGCTGATTTCTCTCTCTGAATACAAGTAATTGAAAGGAATTCAATGTAACAAAAGCAGCAATGGAGGATGGGATCGACCTGTGCTGCACCGGCAAAAAAGTAAAAGTCAATGTAAGAAATAACCTTTTTGCTGTTTTGGCTGGGCTGTTGACACTGATGGTTCAAACTGATACAAGTGAATCAGACAGACTGGGGAACAGGGGAAACAAAAGCAGTGCTAGTGAATGGAAATCACCAGCAATTATGTGTGAATAACTCCAACACACATGAATAACACACACTAAAAGACAGACAGACAAAGACACTTGTGATGGAGGCGCTAGAAACACCTGACACAACCAGACAGACAATGAGAGCTGCTGCTCTCACAGGGGACATCCACACGTGGCAGTGAGTCTCAGAACCCTGCTCAGCTGACTCAGGTTCTTGCCAAAGTGTAGACGTTTGGGCTTGGCTGGAGCCAGGGCTCTGAAGGAGGGCAGAAATGGCTACATTTACAGGGCCCCTGGGACCTTTTAATGAGATGCTAGAGAATTGGAACTCATAGTGAGCACTTTCAGCTTTTTGTTATTGCAAATGAAATTACATATGCAAAGAAGGCACCCATTTTCTTAAGTGTTGTAGAAGCTAAAACCTATACTTCATTGATCAGCTTAGTGCACCCTGATAAGCCAGAGAAAATCTTACAGTGACATTGTGAAAGGCATATTTTTCTCCAAACCGCTGGTAATTGCAGAGAGATGTAGGCTCCTCAAAAGGAATCAAGAAGGTGAAACAATTGTGCAATTTGTAGCAGCTCTGAAGAAGCTTGCTGAGCACTGTGAATTTAATGACGTGTTAAATGACACTTTACATGATAGATTAGTATGTGGTCTGCACAATGAAGAAATACAGAAGCGCCTATTGACAGAGGCCCAGCTCACCTGGCAGCAGGCCATTGAAATTGCAATCTCTATGGAGCTGGCCACAAAGGAAGCCCAACAGCTCAGTGCAGCAACCAGAGTGCATAAGGTGTCACAAGAACCTACCCACAAGACAGTGGCGAGCTGGGAATGTTACCGCTGTGGAAAGCTGGACCACCATGCATCAGAATGCTGGTGTAAAGACCTAGTGTGTTGACAATGTGGCAAAAAGGACACACTGAGTGTGCCTGAAAACAAAAGAAAGTCAAAGAGAACAGGAAACCGGAGTAAAAGAAACCTGCTGTCTGGTGGACCAAAAAGAAAATCTGTATGAGGTAGAACAGCTTCAGGATGACCAAAGTGAAGCCCAGTCAGAAGAAGTGCCACTCCATGTCTTGTCCATGGCAGCTGGCTCACATGAATACTGGGTAACCCCACAGTTGGAAGGTAAACCCGTACGCACGGAACTGGACACTGGTGCAGCAGTTTTGCTGGCCACAGACATTGTGTATAAGGAGAAGCTAAACCATCTCCCTTTTAAGCCAACAAAAATTGCTCTGAAGACGTACACTGCAGAGGCTGTACCCATGTTGAGCACTACTGATGTTGAGGTGAAGCTCAATGGACAGACTGCCTTCCACCACAAACAGCGGCAATATAGCAATTACCCAGCCTTACTGGGAAGGTCATGGCTTAGGAAGATCCAGCTGAACTGGGCAGAAGTGCACAGGTTTGGCTAAAGAAGAAACAGGTCTGACAGCTGTATTAAAGAAACACACTGCTGTTTTTGGAGAGGACTTGAGATGTATGAAGGGAATCACTGTGAAACTGAACATTAAACCAGACAGCCAACCAAAATGGCTGAAAGCCAGAACGGTGCCATATGCCATCAGACCAAAGGCTGAAGCAGACCTGGAGTGCATGATAAAAAATGAAGTCCCAGAACCAGTTACCCACAGCCAATGGGCAACCCAATTGTTCCAGTATTGAAGAAAGATGGCTCCATTCAGATTTGTGGGGATTTTAAGGTCATTGTTAACCCAGAGTTGTGTGCAGGGCAATACCCTCTTCCTCACATTGATGGCCTCTTCATTGGCTTGGCAGGTGGACAAAAGTTCAGCAAGATTGGTCTGAGTTAGGCGTATTTACAGATGCACGTCGATGAGAAGTCCCAAGAGCCGTTGACTATCGTGGCACATAAGGGCTGTACCAATACTGTTGCTTGCACTTCGGAATAACATCTGCTCCAGCTTTGCTCCAGAGGGCTGTGGACCAAATCTTGAGTGGCTTGCCAGGAGCCCAGTGCTATCTTGATGACATCCTGGTCAATGGCAAGAATGAGGAGGATCACCATAAGGACTTGGAGGCTGCCCTACAAAGACTAGAAGAGTAAGGCCTACGAGTCTGCAAAACAAATGTGAATTCTTCCAGCCCTCTGTTGAATATTTGGGACATATCATACATGCTACTGACCTTTGTAAAGATCCTGCAAAAGGCAAGTCTATTGTGGAAACTCCACCTCCTCAAAATGTAAGCCAACTTTGCTTTTTTTTTAGGGCTATTGAACTATTATGGAAAGTTAATTCAACAATTAGCAACACTATTTAAACCACTACATGAACTCCTTGGCCAGAACAAGATCTGGAAGTGGACTGAAGCCTACAATGTTGTGTTTAACAAGGCTAAACGCGCATTGCAAAAATTCAGAGGTTCTGACGCATTTTGATCTGTCCTTATCTCGACAGTTGGCCTGTGATACCTCCCCTTATGGCATGGGAGCGGTCATGTCACACATCATACCTTCGAAAGAGGAGAGACCCATTGCTTTTGCCTCACGCACCTTAAGCAAAGCAGAAACTAACTATGCCCAAATTCAATGTGAAGCACTGGGAATCGTTTTCAGAATTTGGAAATTTCAACAGTACCTGTTTGGACGGAAGTTCACACTTCTCACCCACCATCAACCTCTAACATCCATTTTTGGACCACACACAGGCATTCCACCATTGGCTGCTAGTCAGACGCAACGATGGGCATTGTTGCTTTCTGCACACGAGATCAAATATCGGAAATCTACACTGCAACACAGATAGTCTCTCAAGGCTGTCTTTACCAGTAAAGCATCAAGATATTGGTCAGAAAGAAATCTTCTACTTTGAACAGGTAGAGAACACACACGCCACTGCTACTCGAGTAAAGAAGGCAACTCGCGTTGACTCAGTACTGTCCCAAGTTATGGACCTAGTGATTCATGGAACATCTCTAAGGGACTCAGGTCTCACACAACTTTTTTCCCTACATGTCCAGGAGGATGGAGTTATCAATCCCTTCTAGCTGCTTGTTGTGGGGGATGCGCGTCATCATTCCACCACTACTGAGATCACAGTTGTTAGAACAGCTACATTCAGGTCACTGTGGAATAGCATGCATGAAAGAAATTGCACGAAGCTACTTTTGGTGGCCTGGCCTGGACAGTGCCATTGAAGAGAATGAAAGAGCTTGTAACTTCATGTCAAAGGCCTGGTCTCTACTTGCCTCTGAAATTCGGCCGCAGTCGACGGGAGATACGCAAGCAACGTAAAAAACTTGCGTAACTCGCATCGACTTCACTGGTTCTGTTCTGCACACCATCCACACTGCACCGCGCCAACAGGAACAGTGTTCCCCTTGATGCAGCGCTACACCAGTTTCAGTCGTGGTTTTCCTAGCTCGATTTCTGGATCGACTGAGCGGGTCTTCATGGACCACTCAGTCGATCCAGAGAAATTGATCTGACGGCGGTGAATTTGCTGCCAGAGTGCCTCTGTTGCCAGAGTGTAGGGAATGTGCCTCTGTTGGCAGCCCTACACCCATGGGACTGGCCTGAAAACGTGTGGTGGCATATTCACGTTGTTTTTGCTGGTCCATTTGATGGAAGCATGTTCCTGGTTATTCTAGACACCCACTCTAAATGACCATAAGTCTCTGTAATGCCGTCCACTACTGCTGAAAGTACTATCCAGAAACTGTGTGAAATCTTTAGTCATTTCTGTCTGCCAGAACAACTTGTGAGTGACAATGGACCGCAGTTCGTCTCTCAGAAGTTGGAAAATTTTATAAAAGCAAATGGGATACATCACATCACTTCAGCACCATATCATACATCCACCGAATGGATTATCTGAAAGGTTTGTGCAGACCATGAAACAAGCTTTAAGATCTCCAAAGGGACATTTGTCCATTCAAAAGCATCTGGACACCTTCTTACTATCCTACGGAAACACACCTCATGCTACGACCAAAGCGTCCCCAGCCTTTCTAATAATGGGATGACATCTGCACACTTGCTTTGATCTGCTGAAACCCACCAAAACACGACAAGTTGTGCAACGTCAACAGCAAAACCAAATCATCAGATGTGCACACAGAGTAAAAAACCATATCTTTAGTCCTGGACAGCTTGTCCTAGCTCAGAACCATGCTTCAGGAGCTAAATGGGTCCCTGCTACAATGATCGCCCAAACAGAATCTATTTCCTACACTGTCCAGACTGCAGATGATCTCACCTGGTGGTGGCATGTACATCAGTTGTTGCCAGGTCATACATGTCCCAAGGACACATCCCTAGTTGAAATGCCTGACCTCACCATTACAGCTGAGATATCGAGTCAAGAGTCACCCATTCCTGACTCCCCTTCTCCATCCACCTCTGCAGCAGATACAGCCCCTCCCATGTTTGAGCAGGTACAACATTCTCACCTCTTTGAGCTACGAGTCCTGAGCCCATCGTTAGACCCGCACCAATAACACTTCTGGTGCAAGAATGCCAGAAGTCTGCCATAATCCACCTAGAGACAGAAGGCCTCTTCAATGGCTGGACCTTTAGCTAAAGCAAACCCATGTTATGTGGCAGAATAATCCCTGGGGTTTAGCCAGAAACTGAGGCAGTCTGCCCTCATTCCTTAGTTCAGTGATTGTTTTGTTAAATGGGCGTTTTCATTAAGGGGGGGGGGGAAGAATATGTTGTGTCTTGCCTAATTGTCTAGGTTGCTGTAGCAACAGAGCATAGCTTGTTGCCATAGCAATAGAGTTAGACTATTAGGAGATAGCTCAGCTAGTCCTGGCTGGTTTTTAGTATTAGTTCAATAAAGAAGCTCCCTGTGTTGCATCTCGTGCTGATTTCTCTCTCTGAATACAAGCAATTAAAAGGAATTCAACATAACAGGCAATAAACCATTGAGCATTTTACCAAGGGCTGGGATGGATCCTCCATCACTGAAAGTTTTTAAACCATGATGGGGTGTTTTTCTAAAACATGACAAACTCCAGTTCAAAGAGGAATTAATTCAGGGAAATCCTGTGGCCTACATGTGATGCTTCTTGGGGTATCCAGGGTCCTGAGACACCTCACAACCACCTGCCCTTAGTGTGAACCAGGCTTGTCTGGGTCTGCTGGGAGTAAACTTCCTGGCACAGCCTGCCAAGCCTCGTTCTCTCTGCACAGGTAGCGACAGGCAAAGACCATCCCCATAGTCTCCAGAATGTTCCCTGTGGTATCCAGCCCCTAACCACTAAACACTCACAGAATTACCAGGCTTGCTGTTCCCCAAGGTACACGGCAGCTTGCAAGAGTCAGTCAACCACTTTGCTTCACACCACAGCACTTACTATTTTCATTATAAATATAGGAAAGATTATCACCAACAGAGATTCAAAAGTAATGATATTAGAAACCAATGGTTACTAAAACAAAATCATAACATGCTTTCTAGGGACTAAACTTCACTAACATGTTGTCCTTCTGTTTAAAGAAGCTTCTCTCACCCAAAGTCCACTCCAGTGTTTTCAATCAAGCCCAGTTGAGACCCCTTTTTCATGAAGCAAAATCACCATCCTTCTATTTCATCAGCAAATGATGGGAGGGTGTCTTTCTTGCCTCCCAAATACATCAAGGTCTTGGCTCCACATCGGGTTCTCTCCCCCTGCTCTTTTCCCCTTCCTGTTAGTTTCTTTCTGAAGTCACCACAATCCTTCATTTGCATTCAGTTCAGACCGGTGATAGGAGACCTATTGGGACTGTGACGCTAGCTGGATTAGGGGGACCCTTGAGGTGTATTCAGGAGCTCTGATTACTCCCCTCTACACCAAGCTCGCATTGGGGGTATAATGCTGGCTGGTGTGGGAGCATTTATTATATTATTGAACATCAATATGTCAAAATCATAATAATTCATATAAGATATGCCATGTCAGGTACTGTTAAAAAGGCTATAAAGGTGCTAAGTAAGATGATAATGTTTGTGTTCCAGAGGAGTAGCTGTGTTAGTCTGTATACAGCAAAAACAACAAGAGTTCTGTAGCACTTCAAAAACTAACACATTTATTTTTTGCAGGCATAAGCTTTCATGGGCTTTAACCCACTTCGTCAGATGCAGGGAATGGAAATCAGATAGGTGGTATATATATACACAGTCAGGGGAAGGTACAACAATGGGTGGGGTAGGTAATAGCATAGTATATTTTTATTTTGGCTTCTGGATAACCAGTGTGGGGGATCAGAAGCGCTGTTTGTGGCTGGTTGGGAAGTCTGACTTCAGTGTCACCCACTGGTGCTGGGAGAATCTGCTCTCCTTTTGCAGACTGTCCTGACCTTGGCATTTTCAGGTGGCTGCCTTAGGCATGGACGGGTCACAGGGACAATACTCAATGTTTTAATTCACATGTAAACAGATAGGTGGTAAACATCTCTCACCTGACAGAAAACTTGTTTTTCACTTGTTCTGATGACCAGTCCAAAGACACAGACTTTAAGAGCACATTTTCAGTAAATATATATAACTCCTTACATTGTATCTATACATACATTTCATAAAGATATTGATGTGACAAGCTTTAAATCAAGACCTCGCATGACTCTCCTGGTAAGCTAGAGCACAAATACCAGAGACAGGAGATTCCTGTAACCCCTATGCATCCTCTTGCCATTTAGCATTAAGCGATTCTTGAGTCACACTGTCATACAGGAGCTCATACCAGATCGGCACAATGGTTCCTTCCAGTTTTATGATCAAGGAATTACTGCACCTCAAACAGGGATAATCCCGCCCTCCCTCCTCACCTCACAAGAATGTTCTGAAAAACTCAGATACTAGAGTGATGAGGGCCATAGAAAAACCCATGAAGAAACTAAGAATTCTACTGTCAGGGTTTCAATAGGAAACAGGAAATGTGCAGGAAATAAGGCCCGGAGCTACACATTAAACAGTGAGGATAAGCCAAAACACTGAATAGCAGCTGCTCATTCTGTGAGCACCATCCATCCTGGGCACTGAATGAGGCAGGGATCCTGGGGAAAAATTTACTATGTGATCACAAAATTAAAGATGGTCTCATAATGCGGATGCACAATGGGGCTGAATTAAGATTGCACAGGCATCTTTAATACTGGCGTTGCCTAACCTTTGAATGCTTGACTTTGCAACCTTGATGTTTTTAATATACATTTTTATTACTCACAAAAAACTATAAATGCCTGCCTGCACCAAACAGAATTGGGGGCAGAACAATGGGAAAAATGCATCAGAGACCAAATAGATTAACCAGTTCACTTGTTAATCAAAGTCACTTGATACTGGAACCTTATTCTGAAAACATCTTACTCATGCTAGTCCCATTAACATCAGACTATTGCTTTTATTACAGCAGTGCCAGAAGGCCACGGCTGAGAGGGGGACTTCACTGTCCTTGTATACACATGGGAAAAGAGTCCCTGCTCTGGACATCTTACAGTGTAATGGTGAGAGGGGATGCAGAGACACAGAAGTAAAATGATGTGCCCAATGTCACAACGTTGGTCCAGAGCAGAGCTGGGAACAGTCTCCTGACTCCCAGAGTAGCTCCCTATCCACTGCCTCTCAGAGTAACCCATGGGAGCAGCACAACTACTTATGAGAGTGAGTTTGCAGGAGCTGACCTATAGTAAATATAGTTGTATACCATGGGGTAAAATTGAAACAAAAGATCAAGATTACAATAAAACCACAGTTTCACTCACTAAATTAAAACAAAGCATGCAGATGTTTGCATCCAGGCAAACAGTAGGAGCCCCATGTTAGATCTAACACTTTATAATCTAAGCACAGATCATACAGCAAAAAGCAAAGACCCATACATTAATGCACACCTATTAGCAATTTTGAAAAACAAGAAAGAGCTCAAAACTATTTCTCTCTGCTTTTCTAGCTGAACAGTCTGCTAAACACATCATTTTTCTTTAATTTCTTTCCAGGCACATTCCAGCTACTCAAGAGATTTTTTAATGAGCGCCTGAAGTCAGCAGGAATGAAACATGCTTAGTAATTTGTGGGACCAGCCCTTAGAGTTTGGCCAACTACCGAACAGTTAAAGGGAGCTTTAGCTGAAACCAAATTTCAGTGTTCAGGGCAGGGGGAACCCGGGTGGGGGACAGGGGCCCCCTAGAACCCCTTTTCTCATGAGGATTCCTACATGTAAGGCTGTTTGTCTGAGTCTCAAGGCTACTTCTGAACAGAACATGCAAAATCAAGGGGAGAAAACCTGAGCTACTGGCTCCATTGCCCTGATCTGGGTTAAGAATGGTCCAATTTTTAAGGTAGGATTTTGCAGATTCTAAAGGAGGTGAGCATGTCATGCATGGTGTTCTGTAGGAGGAAAGTGCAGCAGATAGGGCATTCAGATGTGTCAGCAGGACATTCTATGAGTTACGAGTTCATACACAGATGTAGTGCCAATTGAGTTCAGGACCTACACTGCCTGTCTCAGTAGATGCCAGTGAAGACAGGAATTGCCAGACTGAATTCAACCCATATCCATCTATCCAAGTATCCTGTCTCTGATGCTTCAGAGGAAGCAACAAGAAACCTCATACTAGGCAGATGTGGGATAATCTATTCCGACCCTCACGTACTGGTTCTCCATAACTGTGAAATTGATGTAATCCATATAGGTGTCTAATCTTTTTTCACTCTTGCTACAGTTTTGGCCTCAATTACTTCCTGTGGCAAGGAGTTCCACAGCTTAATTACACATTGTGTGGAGATATTTCCTTTTATCGGTTTTAAGCTTGCCATCTTTCAATTACTTTCAGTGTCCCTTGTTCTTGTGTTGATATAGATCAGCATATGCACATTTAATGGCATTTAAGCCATTTAATGGCATCATCAGCCATGTGACAGGCCCCCCAACATTCAGCTGAAGAATTCCACATGCCAGTCCAATGGCTTGAAAGTCAAAGGAAGGCGATACACTGGGGTTGCAGCCAGATGGCACGTGACCACAATTTGTTGCCGAATTTGGTTGTGATGATGAAAATTGCCCATTCAATCATACAGTTTCTCACCTCTCAGCCAATTTTTGATCCATGACAACAATTACTGCTACTACTACTAAAGACGTCACGCAGGAAGTTACCATAGAATAGACTTGGAAAGGACCTCAGGAGGTATCTAGTCCAACCCCCTGCTCAAAGCAGGACTAACCTCAGCTAAATAATCTCAGCCAGGGTTTTGTCAAACTGCAGCTTAAAAACCTCTAAAGATGGAGATGCCACCACCTCCCTAGGTAACCCATTCCAGTGCTTCACCATCTTCCTAGTGAAAAACTTTTTCCTAATGTCCAGCCTAGACCTCCTCCACTGCAACTTGAGACCGTTACTTCTTGTTCTGTCATCTGCCAACACTGAGAACAGCCTAGCTCCGTCCTCCCTTGAACCCCCTTTCAGGTAGTTAAAGGCTGCTATCAAATCTCCCCTCATTCTTCTCTTCTGCAGATTAAACAGGCCTAGTTCTTTCAGCCTCTCCTTATAAGTCTTGTGCTCCAGCCCCCTTATCATTTTTGTTGCCCTCCACTGGACTCTCTCCAACTTGTCCACATCCTTTTTGTAGTCCCCCACTACAAACTGGACACAATACTCCAAATGCAGCCTCATCAATACCAAATAGAGGGGAATAATCACTTCCCGCGATCTGCTGGCAATGCTCTTACTAATGCAGCTCAATATGCCATTAGCCTTCTTGGCAAGCAGGGCACACTGCTGACTAATATCCAGCTTCTTATCCACTGTAACCCCCAGATCCTTTTCTGCAGAGCTACTGCCTAGCTCGTCGGTCCCCAGTCTGTAAATGTGCATTGGATTCTTCCGTCCTAAGTGGGGGACTCTGCACTTGTCCTTGTTGAACTTCATCAGATTTCTTTTGGCCCAATTCTCCAATTTGTTTAGGTCCTTCTGTATCCTATCCCTCCCTTCCAGGGTATCTACCACTCCCCTAACCTTGTTGAAGGCCATTTGAAAGTCGAAATAAGATGGATAAAGAAGAACTGGTTGACCTACTATTTATTGTTACAAAGAATTAAGAGATTAGCGAGACAATTTCCCTTTGCAAAATCTGTGCTGGTTGGACTTTATCAGATGATCTTCCAGATGGTTTATATGAATCAGCAAGTAGACAGTGTAATGGCAGGCTCTATAGACCTGCCAATGTGGTGTGTACCACTGATCCCACCCATTGGAGACAGAATCACATGTGTCACAGGCCCCACACTGCTCATGGAGATTCTTATTTAGCAAAGGCCCAGGCTTCTGCAACAGGAAAATGTGGACATTTTTTTCATGAAGTTCAATGCTATGTGGTGACCACCATGAGCTTCCTAAATGGCTGTGGATAGTTAACAATATAAACATGGGAAAAAGGTCTAACTTCAACAAATGCAAGTTCAAGTCAGGATTTGTTGGTTTGTTTTGTGCAATGGGGCAGGGTAGAGAATTGGCTCCCCAAGCTCTAACTGGCTCATCAAGATCTTTAAATCTCTTAGGAAGAGCTCTCTGCCCTTCCCCCATCCCCCAGAAACAGTTCTACATAAGCAAAGATCACAGGACGAGTCAGAGCAGAGGGAACTACAACAACATTGTATTTCAAATGGCTGTCTGTGTCCCTACATACACCCCACTCAAATGCAGCTACCTCTGGGGTCTGGCCAACAGCCAACCAGTGCACAGAAGCACTACACAGCACTGAGGAAGGGAGTTCTGGCCAAGGACACCAGGGAAAATTAAGGCAATACAGGACCCTAGGTACACCACAACACAAGGCCCCCTGCCATTCTGCCCCCTACCTGGCAGAGGAGTGGCATAGGGCTCCTTACCCTTCTAGGAACAGCAACAGGGAACCCCTTGTGCTTGGGGGTATCAACAAGAGTCCCCTCCCCCCGAAAAGGCAGGAATGGTAGAAGCAGTGACCCATGGTACACACCCACTTGCTGTTGGAGTGTGTGCTTGGGAGGGCCTCCTGCCCTAGAGGGCTCTGTTGGGGTGGGGCTGGCCCAACTCCCCAGAACAGCAGGGCTTGACATTAATACCCCAGAGAAGCATATGGGGCCGTTCACGGCCCTAGGTGCTGTTGTTTCAGTCTCCTTGCACGCGCTGGAAGAGGTCAACATATCAGTTATACTCAGGTCACATTTTCAAACTTTCCTTACTAACCATGAGGACTAGAAACTTTCATTAAAAAAGCAAGATTAGATTCTGATGTAATCCCCTTATACCATGAGCTGGGGCCATAGGCAAGGGGTCTGTAGTGCCTATGCCTTAATCCAGGCCCAAAAGGACAGCATGTGATGGATCTGCCAAGCAGAGGGCCTACAATTCCTATCAGCCCCTTCCTCCGGCCAGGTAAGGGGAAGGGTCCTGAACCAGCAAAAGGCCAAGCTCAGGGGATGGAGGGAGTGGGTAGGAAGGGGCAGTTAAGCAGCAGCCACATGGAAAGCTAGGAGCTTCAGTGAAGCCAGATGCAGAAGATGTGTGTGGAATGGGCTGTGACCGCTGGACATTACAGCTGGGCAAGTCGGTGTAAGACTAATGGGGGAGCAGCAGTGGCTAGGCAAGAGCCAGTAAAAGACACTAACTGAGCCTGGTTTGGAAACCTGCAGTCTTCTATTTGCTTGACTAAAGACTTGTCTGAAAAAGCCACTCCCAGCACTAGGCCTGAGGAGCCCTGACTCTGGATTGGACTGCCCCAGGGACCCACATAGGAACCTCTATTTTTCACCAGAACCAGAACTATATACGCTTCTGTACCCAGGGTATCTGCACCTTTCCCTTTCTTGCCAGCCCTAGGCAAACATCCTGGCTGATGGGATAATGAAACCCACCAGAATCAGAACCCATAATGCTTAGCGACAGGCGCACTTATAATGATTGCCTCCGATTCACCGCACAGCTGATGCACCACTGGCATTATGGGGGCTCTGAGCTCCAGTGTGAAACTGGAGATACACCAGTTGAGAGTCTCTGGGTTAAGCTTAGAAGCAAGAACAATAAGGGTGATGTCATGGTGGGTGTCTGTTATAGACCAGACCAGGAGGACGAGGTAGATGAGGCTTTCTTCAGTCAACTAGGGGAAGTTTCCAGTTCACAGGACCTGGTTCTTATGGGGGACTTCAATCACCTTGACATCTGCTAGAAGAGCAATACAGCAGAGCAAACAATACAGGAAGTTTTTGGACTGTGTCGCGGAGAACTTCCTGGTACAAGTGCTGGAGCAACCAACCAGGGGCCATGCTTCTCTTGACCTGCTGCTCACAAACAAGGAAGATTTGGTAGGGGAAGTAGAAGTGGGTGACAACCTAGGCAGCAGTGACCATGAGATGGTCGAGTTCAGGATCCTGACAAAAGGAAGAAAGGAGAACAGCAGGATACGGACCAAGGATTTCAGAAAAAGCAGACTCTGACTTCCTCAGGGAGATGATGGGCAGGATCCCCTGGGAGGTTAATATGCGGGGAAAGGAATCCAAGAGGGCTCGCTGTATTTTAAAGAAACCTTACTGAGGGCACAGAAAAACCATCCCGATGTGCAGAAAGAATAGCAAATATGGCAGGCGACCAGCTTGGCTGAACAAAAGAAGTCATTGGTGAGCTTAAACACAAAAAAGAAGCTTACAAGAAGTGGAAGTTTGGTCAGATGACTAGGGAGGATTATAAAAATACTGCTTGAACATGCAAGAATGAAATCAGGAAGGCCAAAGCTCAATTGGCGTTGCAGCTACCAAGGGACGTGAAATGGAATAAGAAGGGTTTCTAGAAGTATGTTAGCAACAAGAGGAAGATTGGGGAAACTGTGGGCACCTTACAGAATAGGAGAGGCAACCTAGTGACAGAGGATGTGGAGAAAGCTGAGGTACTCAATGCCTTTTTTGCCGCTGTCTTCATAGACAAGGTCAGTTCCCAGACTACAGCATTGGGCGGCACAGAATGGGGAGGAGGTGAACATCCCACAGTGCTGAAGGAACATATCCAAGACTATTTAGAAAGACTGGACATACACAAGTCTATGGGGCCAGATGCAGTGCACCAAAGGGTGCTGAGGAAGTTAGCTGATGTGATTTCAGAGCTATTGGCTATTATCTTTGAAAACTTGTGGCAACTGGGGGAGGTCTCTGATGACTGGAAAAAAGCAAATGTAGTGCCCATCTTCAAGAAAGGGAAGAAAGCGGATCCAGGGAACTAAAGGCCACTCAGTCTCACTTCAATCTCTGGAAAAATCATGGAGCAGGTCCTCAAGGAATCCATTTTAAGGCACTTAAAAGAGAAGAAGGTGATCAGGAGCAGTCAACATGGATTCACCAAGGGTCAGTCATGCCCGACCAACCTGATTGCTTTCTATGAAAAAGTGACTTGCTCTGTGGATTTGGGGAAAGCAGTGACATGATACACCTTGACTTTAGCAAAGCTTTTGATACAGTATCCCACAGTATTCTTATCAGCAAGTTAAAGAAGTATGGGCTGGATGAATGGACTATAAAATGGATAGAGAACTGGCCAGATCATAGGGCTCAATAAGTAGTGATCAATGGATCCATGTCTAGCTGGCAGCCGGTCACAAGTGGAATGCCCCAGGGATCAGTCCTGGGACCAGTTTTATTCAACATCTTCATTAATGATTGGGAGGATGGGGTAGATTTCACCCTCAGCAAGTTTACAGATGACACTAAGCTAGAGGGAGTGGTAGATACCCTGGATGGGAGGGATAGGATACAGAAGGACCTAAACAAATTTGAGAATTGGGCCAAAAGAAATCTGATGAGGTTCAACAAGGACAAGTGCAGAGTCCCTCACTTAGGACGGAAGAATCCCATGCACAGCTACAGACTGGGGACCGACGAGCTAGGCAGTAGTTCTTCAGAAAAGGATCTGGGGGTTACAGTGGATAAGAAGCTGGATATTAGTCAGCAGTGTGCCCTGCTTGCCAAGAAGGCTAATGGCATATTGAGCTGCATTAGTAAGAACATTGCCAGCAGATCGCGGGAAGTGATTCTTCCCCTCTATTTGATATTGATGAGGCTGCATTTGGAGTATTGTGTCCAGTTTTGGGCCCCCCACTACAAAAAGGATGTGGACAAGTTGGAGAGTGTCCAGTGTAGGGCAACAAAAATGATAAGGGGGCACAAGCCTTATGAGGAGAGGCTGAAAGAACTAGGCCTATTTAGTCTGCAGAAGAGAAGAATGAGGGGAAATTTTATAGCAGCCTTTAACTACCTGAAAGGGGGTTCCAGGGAGGATGGAGCTAGTCTGTTTTCAGTGTTGGCAGATGACAGAACAAGGAGCAATGGTCTCAAGTTGCAGTGGGGGAAGTCTAGGTTACCTAGGGAGTTGGTGGCATCTCCATCTTTAGAGGTTTCTAAGCTTCGGCTTGACAAAACCCTCACCGGGATGATTTAGCTGAGGTTAGTCCTGCTTTGAGCAGGGGGTTGGACTGGATACCTCCTGAGGTCTCTTCCAACTCTAATATTCTATGATTCTAAAGGAGACTATGCCGGGTTGGGGAAGACGCTGAAATAAATTGAAGTTCAGGTGACCTTCAGTGTGATTCTACCTGTCCCTAGATGAGGAGAATGAAGATGAGATGAGATCATGATGACCAACAGATGGATCAGGCAGTGATGCCATAATGAGGGCTTTGGGATGTTCGACCACTGGGAGGCATTCATGGATGGAGGACTTCTTGTGGGATTGTCTTCACCTGATTAGGGGGTGAAATGGACTTCCGGGATGGAGTCTGGCACAACTGATTAAAAGAGCTCTAAACTTGGAATTTGGGGGAAATGGTCTTGTAGTCTCCAAGCTTGATTCTAACATTCACTGGGAGGAAAATCAAGAGAAAGAGAATACAGCAATGGAGAAAGGAACTGCAGTGGGTAAGAGAATGGATGTTAAGAGGAAAGATAGTTCCAATACCAATTATGCTAATCAACAGAAAGGCAATACTGGCAGTAGAATAATTGGACCTAATTGGGTGAGGAATGCAGGTGAAGCCAAGCAGGAACAATGAAGATGTTTGTACATTAATGCAAGGAGCCTGGGAAACAAAACAGAGGAACTAGAACTACTGGTGCAGGAAATGAAACCAGATAGTCTAGGGATAACAGACATGGAATCATGGAATATTAGTCATGACTAGAGTATAGGGAGTGAATGGTCTGAAGCGAAAGGTGGAGTAGCATTGTACATTAGTGATGAGGTAGACTAAGGAAATTAGAAGCAAATGAATTTATAGAACAGTCTGTTTGGGTCAAAATCACTTTGGTGAAGAAAGCTACCAGAGGCTCTCCTGGAATAATACTTGGTTATGCTTCAGAACCCAGGATCTGATTTGGATATGGATGGAGACGTCTTTAATATTTTTAATAAAATACTACTGGGAATTGTACGATTGTGGGAGACTAATTTGCCAGATATTGATTGGAGGACATGTGCTACAACTGCTACAACTGGTAGGGCTCAGATATTCCTGAATGTGATAGCTGACAGATTTCTTCCCAAAGTAGTCATTAAACCAACAAGAGGGGATGCCTTTTTAGATTAGGTACTGGTGAGTAGCGAGGACCTCACAGAACTGGCTGTAGAGGAAAACCTTTGTTTACGTTCCCATGAGCTAATTCAATTTCAACTAAATGGAAGGATGAACAAAAATAGAACCATAATGAGGATTCTTGATTTTAAAAGGGCAAACTCTAAAAAAAAATGAAGGGGCTTCGTTAGGGAAGTGGACTGGACTGAAGAACTCAATAATTCCAAACCTTTCAAATCCTTTAAGTCAAAGTTGCAGAAGGTACCTAGGGCTGCATCCCAAGCAAGGGGAAAACTTTCCTGGGGAAGGAGCTGCAGATCAAGCATCTCAGACAGAGGATTCAGAGAAAGCAGAAAGCCTCCAAGAAATGGAAGATGGGCGGGATCAGCAAAGAAACCCTCTTGGAGGCCAGGGAGTGTAAAGTGAGAGCTGCCAAAAGCCAAGCAGAGCTGGACTTGCAAAGAAGATTAAAACCAACAGTAAAAGGTTCTATAGCCGTATAAATAAAAAGAAAACAAGGGAAGAAGAAGTGGGACCACTAAGCACTGAGGATGGAGTAGAAATTAAAGGTAATCTAGGCATGGCCCAATACCTAAACAAATACTTTGCCTCCATTTTTAATAAGGGTAATGAGGAGCTTAGGGGTAGTGCCTGGGTGGCTGATGAGAATAAGGACATGGAAGTAGAAGTTACCATATCGGAGCTGGAAGTCAAACTCAAACAGTTTAATGGGACCAAATGAGGGACAAGGGGGTGAGAGATTATCTCCATTCAAAAATATTAAGGAACTGGCACATGACATTGCAAGACCAATAACAAGGGTTTTCATTTTGGGGGGGGCTGCATAAGGGAAGGGCAGAGAGCATCAGCTCCCAATGCTCACCTCACTGCACAGCCCACAGGGAGCCCTGCCATTGTTTTTCACTCCCTTCATCCCCCCACCTCCTGCAGTCCCCTGGGGGTGTGGAGGAACAGGGCGGGGAATAAGCAGTATCTGTGTCACCATTTTTTCCCCTCCCCCATGTTCCTCTGCCAACAGGAAGCCAGGAGACCCGCACCTGTCCGGGATCAGAGCTTGTGACCCCCCATAACCACATCACGACCCTTCTGTTTGAGAACCAATGTGCTAGACCAATCGGATCTCTATTTGAGAGAATAACTGAATTTTTAAGGCAAAGGAAATGCAGTAGATCTTATCTATCTAGACTTCAGTAAGGCAACTGATACAGTTCCACATGGGAAATTATTAGTTAAATTGGAGAAGATGGGGATTCATATGAGCACTGAAAGGTGGATAAGGAACAGGTTAAAAGGGAGACTACTGAAAGATGAACTGCCACGCTGGAGGGAGGCTGCTAGTAAAGTACCTTGGGAATCGGTCATGGAAACAATCTTATTTAATGTCTGTTTTTAGCAAAACAGCAAGAGTTCTGTGGCACCTTAAAGACTAACAAATTTATTTGGGCATAAGCTTTTGTGAGCAGAAACCCACTTCATCGGATGCATGAAGTGGAAACTTCAGTTTGGTAGGTATATATACACATGCCAGGATGGGTGAGTTACATCACAGCGAGGAGGGCAAGTGTTAACAAGGTTAATACAATCAGGGTGGATGAGGCCATTCACAACAGTTGATGAGAAGGTGTGAATGTCAAAAGAGGGAACATTATTTTTGTAGTGGGCTAGCCACTCCCAGTCTCTGTTCAGACCTAATGAGATAGTGTCAAGACTTAAGATTTTTATTAATGGCCTTAGCACAAAAAGTGGGAATGTGCTAATAAAATTTGCAGATGAAAATTGGGAGGTATTGTCAATATGAAGGGGGTCTGAAACATCTATGAGAAGATCTGGATGACCTTGAAACCGGGAATAATATAAATAGGATGAAATTTAGCAGTGCAGAGTGTATGATCATGCATTTAGGACTAACAAGAATTTTTGCTCTAAGCTGGGGATGAATCAATTGGAAGTGAGAGGAGAAGAAAGACCTGGGTATATTGGTTGATGACAGGATGACTATGAGCTGCTGATGTGATGTGGCTCTGAGAAAGGCTGATGAAATCCTAGGATGCCTCAGGAGAGGTATTTCAGGAGGAGATAAGGAAGTGTTAGCACCAATGTACAAGGCATTGGTCAGACCTCATCTAGAACACTGTGCAGTTCTGGTCTCCCATGCCTCACAAAGATGAATTTCAACTGAAACAGGTGCAGAGAAGGGCTACTAGGATGATCAGAAGAAAGGAAAACCTGCCTTATGAGAGGAGACTCAAAGAGTTTGGTTTGTTTAGCCTAACAAAAGAAGGCTGAGGGAAGATAGGATTGCTCTCTATAAATATATCAGAGGGATAAATACCAGGGAGGAGGAAGATGAAGGCTTCTAACCATCAGAGGAATGAAGTTCAGGAAGAACCTTCCAAATGGAGCAGTGGGGGCAAAAAACCTAGCTGGCTTCAAGAATGAACGTAATAAATTTATGGAGGGGATGGTATGACGGGACAGCCTACAGTGGAACATAACCAATCTGTGACTGCTAGTAGCAAATATCCCCAACAGCTAGAGATGGGACACTAGATAGGAAGGACTCAGTTACTGAAGATTATTCCTTCCCAGGTGCCTGGCTGGTGACTCTCACCCACTTGCTCAGGGTTTAGTTGATCGCCATGTTTGGGTTGGGAAGGAATTTTTCCCTGGGTCAGATTGGCAGAGGCGCTGGAAGCTTTTCACCTTCCTCTGCAGCATGGAACACAGGTCACTTGCTGGTTTGAAGTAGAGTAAATGGTGGATACCCTGTAACTTGAAGTCTTTTAAGTCACGATTTGAGGATTTCAGTAACTCAGTCAGAGGCTAGGGTCTATTACAGGAGTGGATGGTGAGGTTCTGTGGCCTGCGTTGTGCAGGAGGTCAGACTAGATGATCATGTTGGTCCCTTCTGGCCTTAAAGTCTATGAGGAAGGCAGAGCTTGAAAGGGGACTGCTATTCTTCCTCACACTCCTCACCACCCCAGGACCTACTTCCTCCAATGTGCTACGTAGGTAACAGAAACACGCCCAAGTCCCTGTGTACTGTACGGCAAACATGACTCCATAAATCCTTAGACAACCTTGGGCTACCAGAGATCTTTTGTCACATGTAACTCAGGCAGACATTTCCAAAAGGAAAGACAAGCACAAACCAAGTGAAGGGCCAAATTCCGTTCCCCCTGACATCAACGGTGTACATCCCATTAACTTCAGCAGGAGTATGACTGGAGCCTTACCATACTAAGCACCAACATCTCCAGAGGCTGGAGTCAGAAGGGCCAGCTGAGGCGGCTGTGTCAGATAGCAAAGCATATGAAACCCCAGGGTACCTCAATGCTCCCCGCATAGGTCAAAGTTTCAATCTTGGTAGAGGTTACGGAGAAGCTCTGCAGCAGTCCCTGACACATACTTGTTGAGGCAAGATAGACAAACTGGCCCATAGTATGCATTTGCAGTGGCCCATTCGCTGCAGAGTTACTGGATGCCAAAAGGCACAGAAAGTTTGGATCAAGATGTATGGAGGCTAAAAGCCAATTGCTCTGTGTACAGTAGTGAGTCTAGCCAGCATCTGGGTAATGCATGGCAAGGAGAAAAAAGACCCCTACATGCTTGCAACTTTTGCAGCCACTCGTTGCGGAGTTTGGTTTTTATTATTATTGTTATTATAATAAAACAGTTATTGAAACCACTCTCTTTCCACAGGTGATGGCAACACATAAACCAGGTTCTGAAAAGCAAGTGATTTCCCCTTCCCCATTGGGAAAACCCCAATTTCCCTAATATATTTCTCATATATTTGCTGCAGCATATTATAGCTGTGTAATGTATGCAGAGCAGGACTGATCTTGCATGATACAGAAGATAAAGCATGAAAGAGAGGCATTTCCATAATAAATCAGTGTGCTAAGAAAGAGATACTTACAATGTACATTCAATGTTTCCAGCTTCACACCAGATATATACATATCTGAGAGAGAAAGTCACCCCCTCAGTTTGTCTGCCACTAAAGCTGTATGACAAATGTGATTTGTTCAGATCTCAGGAACACCTCAGAACTTTCCCAGGGATTTGCTCTGTGTGGGTTTCACATTCCTTATGTTTCCCTTAAGTTTCAGGTTCAGATGGACCCACAAACTCTCACTGAAACTCAGTCAAAACCATGAGCCTCCATTCGTTTCTATTGCAGATGGGCCTGGACCAAAATGCTGTATCTAAATTCACAGCTCAAACCTCTCTCTATTTGCCTTGTGGCCAAGTCCCAACACCCGGGCAACGAACTTCCAGCTCAGAGGCTGTTGTTCAGGGAGGCAGGTTTCTGGGTTTGCTTTCGGCCCAATTCCAGGGTCTGATCTCACTGGTTTTATCAATATAACACTCCAACGAAGTCAGTCTTGATTCATACCACAAGTGAGTCCAGAATTGGATCTTTCGTGTGTGGATAAACATAGGGGTAATCTCCCTATACACTAACGCCTTCTTCCTAGCTCGGGCTCAGGGTCTGCTTAGGCCTCGAACTAGCCATACAAAAGTGAGGAAGCTTTCAGAAAACTGCAGTCTCACCCACAAACATCAAGGGGGAGGGGGAGGAGAGAGGCCCAGGGGGCTCTGCTGCGGGACATTCTGGAGCGCCAGGTGCAATTTCCACATTTCAGGAGATCATGAAGTGTTTCAAAGCAGCAATTCCAGTAGGTGTTTCTCTAGAATTCCACATCAGCATAACTTGCCACTGGCAAATTATATTGAATTACCAACACACTCCACACACAGGCCCCAAAGACCTGTTTGTGTTTCCAAAGAGCGACAGATCTACAAACATAATCTCCACTTCGCCCATTATCACTCCTCCCCGTCGTCTTCCCTTCCTCCAGATCCCTGTCCTTCCCCCCAAAGCCTCCCTTCCTACATTTGCCTAGCACCCACCCTCACTCTCCCCAGTCCCCTTTTGCAGTTCTTCCCAGTCCAATCTCTTTGTTTCCCTCTCTCCCCACATCTCTGACCACACACAATTCATACCCTCTCATTATGTCCCTCTACCTATTTTCTGATCTATGCCCCTAATCTTCCCCATCAACCCAATCTGCACTTTTCTGCTCTGTCCACTCACTACAGCAATTCTGCCCCCTCCCAAAGTCAGGCCTCAGTACCTGTCCCCAATCTGACAGAATCCCAAACCACTCCCCTCATGGGGCATGTCCTCAGTTCAGTTCTCCCCCCTCCCTCCACCTCGAAAGGAATTCTGAGACCAGTCCAGTTATCACCCCATCCACCATTTCTGAGCCCCTCTTCCAATCCAGCTCTTCTGGACTTCTTCCCCAGCCCTGGCCAGTCTCCTCACACCACTGCCTGCTGAGCAAGCCCTTGCTCAAGAGGGCCCTTCAGAGCGGCCCTGACCTCTGGAGCAAGGGGGAGGCAGCTGCTGCCCTGAGCTGCAAAGTACCTCCGCACTCTAGCTCTCGGGAGAGTGTGCCAGAGGGGAAGCTGGGCAGCTGAGAGCCTCAGCACCAGCAACCGGTCATAAAAGAAGGGAAGTCGGGGGCACAGGATGGAAGGGAAGGAGCTGAAGGGTGAAGGCGGGGGGGAGTAAGAAGCACCTAAAGAGGGCAGCTCTGGGAGTGGAAGGTGGGTATGAATGGGAGGACAGCATTAGCAAGGAGAGGGCGGTCAAGTGCAGGCTGTGTGTATTGGGGAAACGGGTGCTGCTGGAGGAACTAATGGCTCCCGTGTGGGAAGGGGGAGAGTTCAGGCTTAGGGGAATGGGGGCAGCTGAGCTCTGAGGTTCACAACAGCGCTGTTCTGAGCAACCCGGGAGCCACCTCCCAACACTTCCCCAGAGCTTTTCTTTGGAGAGATCAGTGCAGTCTCCCTGCTGCAGGAGTGGTGTTCCCATAGATGCACTGCACCCATTTCTGATTGTCACATATTTTTGTGCCCACGGCTCAGTTCTCTGTTCCTAAAATGTCTTAGGAAATTAAGTGCAAAAGCTAGCACGAACGTATAACTAAGGTCGCAAGATCAGGCATTTATGAATCAGGAAATTCCAGCCTGCTCTAAGAGCGTTCGCTGAGCCACACTGCGCTTGCAGAGTCTCAGCTCCTCTGTCCCTTGGGAAACTTGGGGAGTTTACTGTTCTCTGACCCCAGTCCTGCAAACTGTTCCACACAAGGATTTCCAAAAACCTGAGCATACTGGGTGCCAGTTGGGCATGGGCAGTGCTGGCATTAGGGGGTAGCAAGCAGGGCAATTGCCCAGGGCCCCACACCTCAGTGGGCTCCGTGAAGCTCAATTACGGGCAGCAGGGCTCAGGTTTCAGCATCAGCCCCAGGGGATGGGGCTCAGGCCTTGGCAGGGCGGGGCCCACTCCTTAGTTTCTGCCCTGGGCCCAGGCAAGTCTAACGCTGCCCCTTGGCATGAGGTCACCTGACAGCTGCACAACAATAAACCTCTGGTAAGACTATATTTCTAGTTATGCAGCCTTGGAGCACCCTACCGGATTCCCCTGCTTCGTATACCTGTCATCATCTTTCCCTAGCCCCTTAGTCATTTTTGTGCTTGTCTGAAGAACACCGACCATCTCTCTGATATTGACAGAGCCGGAACCAGACAGCATGACATGAGCAGTCATCTCAATGGTGTAGAGCTCCTCTCTAAGGATTTATCTACATGTACAATGCTGCAGTGGCATAGCTGTAGCGCATCATTCAGGATGGCACTGCATCCACAGAAAGCTTGCCCCATCAGCGTAGTTAATGCACCTCCATGAGAGGTGCTAGATAGGTTGACGGGAGAAGCAATCCTGTTGACATAGCACTGTCTCCACCAGGGGCTAGGCTGGTATAACTGCATCACTCAGGGTGTGGATTTTTCACAACCCTAAGCGACGTAGTTATAGCAATGCAAGTTTGTGCTGTAGACCTGGCCTAACACTGCTTAGGCAGGAGGCGTCTGGGTACACCATCCAGATCAACAAGAGGCCTTTTCAATGAAGCATCGCTGTGCACACACCTCATTTACTGCTCATCAACTGTCTTGCAGCATTTTCCTAGGCCCCAATTCAACAAATCACTTAAGCAGGCATGTAGTCCTGATTTTTAGGTGCCTCCCAACATGTCCCCACCCTGCTGGCACGACCTCTCCCCCCAGCACTTTTCTCTTTTAGGTGATGTCCTCCATTAGGAATGACCTCATATGTACAGTGCATGAGGTCAAAAGGGCAGGAATGAGATTCCCACCCTACCACCATACCACTTAAACATCAGCTTAAGTCCATCCCTGTTCAACAAAGCACTGAACCAGATGGTTAAAAACATCCCCTCCCATTAAATAGCTACACTGCAGATTAGATTGTATCTGTCATAGCTGAATCTCATTTGATCATTTCCTGCCCATAACTCTAAAATATTACAGCTCGCTAATAATCCATTTCTCCAGACAGCACCTGGAAATGGCATAATATTTGTTTTGAATTATTGCTTTCTTCACGTTCTAAAACAATTCAGTTACTTATGCATTAATTTATTTTTTATTCTTGTTTTTAAAGTTCTCTTTTCAATTAAATACTGAAAGTTAAGGAGTGAGAACTATTGCACAGCACGTGCCAGTGCAAAAAAAGCTTATGCCTCAAGGACAAAATGTAACAAAGCAGGAAAATTCCAGCCTCAAACTCAGACACATGGTATAGAGAGAATGGTTAATATCAGACCCTGATTTTTTATTTCGGGGAAGTACAAAGCAGTTTAGAAAGGCTTCTACTAACCAAGGACCATTGTTAAGAGATCAGGGACCATTCCTGTTGCTTAAACAACTGAATCCACCTAGAGTAATATTCAATATTTGTTTTGTGTTAAGGAAATATGAGAATATTTAATTTTGCTTTGTATAATTGGCAATACATACTTCCTGCAACTAGAAATCCAAACAGCAATTACCACTTCCTCACTCTGTACAAGGTATGTGCTTAGATGTATTTTCAATCTCAAAGTACTAGTCTATATGGGATATTCCCTTTGTTGACAATAAATGAGCAAAGTAAAAGTCATGTAGGCCACATCTTTAAACATAAATATAAGCCTAAAAATCCATCTGAAGTGACCTAGGCCCCAGTCCTGCAAGCACAGGAGTAACTTTATGCATGCAAATGTTCTCCAGTGGGACTACTCGGTCCGAGTTTGGAGGATCAGAGCCCTGACAGTCAACCAGATCTTCCGCTGGTACAAGTCTGAGTGGCTCTACTGACTTCAGTACACCCACTCTGACTTCATCTGATGGAGATCTGGCTCAGGATTGTACGGACAGTTACTGTCCTGTTCAAATGTATTAGTCTTCCTGCATCTCAAAAGCCTTTATAACGCAGTCACATGCACTAAGAGCTCTAGTCTCCCTAAAACAAGTGACATGTATCTGTTGGAAAAGATTTTGCAAAGACTTATGGACGTAATGCACTGTAAGCAGTCCCACTGCAGTCAATAGAGCCGCTCACAGTCACAGAGGTAATAGGCATAGATCGAGGCCATAGAAAGGCATCTGTTATGGGCAAAGTAATTTGTACAGGTGCCTGGAAAGGGTTTTCCCAGACCCAAGCAAAGCAAATTAAAAAGAGAATCCATTTTTTTCTATCCGAGAAGCTGGTTTTCCAGCACATTACAATATAAATACAGGCATCTCTGAAAACTAAC
The DNA here is from genome assembly GCA_007922155.1 of Mesoclemmys tuberculata. Taxonomy (NCBI): domain Eukaryota; kingdom Metazoa; phylum Chordata; order Testudines; family Chelidae; genus Mesoclemmys; species Mesoclemmys tuberculata. The sequence goes on from ML675642.1 coordinate 323,324, forward strand.
AAGGAAAGACGTCCTCATTTTGGAGGTGGTGATTTGGGATACTCAGTTCGGGGCTGACATCCATACACAGCTCGAATATTGCTCCGGATAGGAGGACTTGGGCTGAGGCAGCAGTCCTGTTTGCACTTCCCTGTCTCATGACTCCTACTACTGTCACCCCTACCCAGATTAGACAAATCTCAGGGGAGCTCATCCACCCGCAAAGACTAGCCCTGGTGAGGTGCAGCGCACCAGGATCCCCACACACGCTTCCTCTCCACTGCCTGACTGTGCCTTGGTGACACTTTGTCCATTGGTCAGAGGAGCAGCCTGAGCCACTTGCCGCCTTCTGGATTTCAGCACCTCTTTTAATCTTGTGGCTCTGACCACCAGAAAACCGCAATACAACCGTTCCCCGTCCATCGCTCCTCCCGCGGAGCCCAGGCGCAGCCTGCCCGCTCGACGCCGGTCCCCGAGCCCCAGCCCGCCAGGGAGAGCGCACGGGAAGGAGACAGAAAAGAGCCGGGCCCGCGGGACGCCGCTCGGGATTTCACCGCGCTGCCGGCAACCTGCGCCCGCCCCGCCCGCCCGGGACAGCAGCCAGCCCGCCCGGGACGGGTCCCGCACAGCCGGCGGGGCGCGGCGCGCGGACGGGACCGGACCGGACCGGACGGGACAAGCCGGGGAGGCGGGAGCGGCGCCCGCGGCGGACGCAGCCGCGGATGATAACGGCCGGCCCGACGCGAGCGGACAGCGGCAGCGGCACCGGCCGGGAGGCGGCGCGGCGCGGGGCGGGCAGGGCTGACCCGAAGTAGGCGGCGGCGGCGGCGGGCAGGAGCAGGAGCGGCAGCGGGAGGCGCAGCGCGGTCCGGGGCCGCATCGTGCCGGCGGCCGCTGCTCCTCATGGCGCGGCGCAGCCGGCGGCTCCCGCGGCTCTTTAACGCGGGCGGGCGGGCGGGGC
>ML675642.1:324663-338803 GCA_007922155.1 Mesoclemmys tuberculata
CTGGCTCCAGCGCCCGCGTCCCGGCCCGGCAGCCGCAGCCCGCTCCGGCCGCGGAGGGAAGAGGCGCGCGGCCCGGCCGAGCCCCGCCAGCCCCGGCGGCGCGTCCCTCTGCGCGCCCGGCCCCGCAGCCGCCTCCGCGCCGGGGCAGGGGGAGCCTCGCCCGTCTCTGCCCAGCGGGGAGAGGGAGGAGGCACAGGACTAGCTGCGGACCGTGCAGCGAAGGGCCGGGCCATCTCTCAGACCCGGCCCGGCCCGTGTGGGAAATTCGTATCCCTGCACGGTCGTTAGGCAGACCCGAGCCCCAGGACAGGCGCTGCTAGGGATGGGAGAAGGTTTTGCCTCTGGAGGCGGTGGGTTAACTACAGCCATGGAAACCCTTGCAGCAAGAGTGCGGGCTCCAGCCCCGTTGCCATACTGTCGCATCTGCAGTGTGGACATGCTCTAAGCTGGGGCCTGCCTGCCCCCTTCCTACCACACACGTGATGCCCTGTGCTCCCTTAGTTTGGAAATCGTCATCTGGCTGCCACAACCAGCATCCTCAGCCGATGTTTGCCCAGGCACACAACCCCGCCTAGAGCCCACCTTTCACCACACTGACTCTCTGATGTGGAGAACTGCGGCTGTTTTCATTCGAGGGGGACATCCAGCAGGCCCCTGTAATCCCTTTACTTGAGTGCTCATGGGGTGCTCAGCACTGTAGGACCATGAGGTAGAGGATGGTTCTGTGTTAGGGCAATCTGGGCTTTATTCCCACCTCTGCACTGACTCCCTCTGTGATCTTGGGCAATCACTTCATCTTGCTGGGACTGCCTCAGTTTCCTCATCTGCAAAATGGGGATAATAATATTGCCTTATCTGGCATAAGGTTTTGTAAAACTAAATTCATCAATGTGTGCGTGGCATTCAGAAGTCTGGATCATGGAGGAAACCTATAAATAAATCAAACCAGTGAGAGGAAGGTGTCACAGTTCAAGACACCTGTACTTTATGGTCCAGCAAGGGCACCCACTCTTGACTTCCAGTTCCTCAGCCATCAGCTCTCTTGGGCGGAGACCCACATCTCTCTTCCTCCTGACTGGGGTATTTCCAGGCTGCCTAGTCTCCTGACTTTAGTGATATCTCCATCAAGCCAAACGGCCGGAGCAGGCCTGCCTTGTCTCTCCTCAGAGATGGCCCACAGTGTAAATATCCATGGTTGCATCACTGCACAGCTCTTGCTATGCAAGCACGTCTGTTCTCTAGGTAAAAGCATTACAGAGAACACATTAAAAACAATAACAGAGTCTTTAGACATGCTAGAAAGCTTACCAGAGATCACCACAGCTCCAGCAAGGGCTCTAGCTGGTGATCAGTCTTTCACAGCCCACCAGTGTTTTCCTGTGGTCACAAGTTCATCACAGCTTTAGCTCAAAACAAGTTGCTGAGTCTTATGGGGCCTCAGTGGATCAAAGTCCTGCCAACCCTTCCGCAAGCATTGCCCCTCCCCCCAGGACCACAGGTCCTGTTCATTTGCTGGATCAGAAAGCAGGCCCAGAGTCAGCGTTAACTCCAGCTACCAAAAATCCTTCCTTTGCCCCTTGGTCCCTGGAGAACCCAGTTTGAATCAGTAAATACAAGCCTTTCTCCAGGTGTCAAGAGCTTTCGGGAGGTGATGTGACCTGAGTGAATTGTCTTACTAACGGCCCACTGTTCGTTGCTAGTGGGCCATGGTCCCCATCCCCCATGGAGTTGCATACAATCCCTCCATAATCCAGAAACACTTGCATTTTTCACACAATGGACTCCTCCAATACTTACACTTAATTCCCCAAGGTTTGTCCGGGCAATTGCAGAATATTGTCAAGTCTATTACAGAAGGCACGAGGCCTGTAACATATGGTCTAACATAGACATGCACAGGAATTAAGGAAGAAGCAGGTGGGAGGCAGCTATGTACCTGACATTTGTACAGTTCCTCAGCACCGCTCACAACATGAATAATATTTACACTGAACTGCAGCTCTGACTAAGGGATCCTCCAAAAGGACCTTGCAGTTAAGAAAAGCCCACTTACTGTGACGACATTAGGACTGTCATTGGCTGCCAGCACTACCCCTGGCTGCTGGGTTTCTATAGCAGCAAATCTCAAGAGAAAGATCTCAGAGCAAGGAAAAAATTGGTAAAGAGAAGCATGATCATATAGACATGCCTTCTCGGGGAGTCAGTGTCTGAGCACACTTAAACTCACTCTCATGCACACACACACACACACACACACACACACACACACACACACAAATTCACACCCTGACAGAATACACGCACACTAGCACAGACACACAAAGTCACACACACACTCACATGCAAGCACAAATACAAACACTCATGACAACACCCTTGTAGAGAGACACCTTCACAACACATTTATCCTCTCCCCGCCCCAACAAACGTCACCAAATACAGAAACCCTAGGGTCAAATTACCACGAGCACTTAGCATGCAGCAGCTTCCATTGGGACCAGTTTCTAATGGAGCTCAACACCCAATGTACCGAGCTTTTTGGAAAATCTGGCCTCTAATGTTACAGTACACAGGCAGATATCTGTATACAGTACACACACACACACAGAGGGACATGCTCACACATGGGCATACGCAAAGACGTGCACGCACGTGTGTATAAAAGCAATCCACCTGGCAATAGACAAGAAGTGGCCACTCTGCGGAGGTGATGTGTGTACTGTTCTGTTTCACACACACCTCTATCTGTGTGTGCCTTTGATACAGGTTGCTTTGCAAACAAAGAGAGCAAACACTTGTACAAGCTATTAAATTGCAGCCCTTCATCATAATGTTTAAGGAAGGCACAAAAGCAACAGTTCTGAGCCAAATCTGTAATCTTCAGAAACCCTGCCGTGGCGCCTTCAAATGGCTCTAGGAGGGAGGCTGGAAATACTTAGGCCTTGTTTACCTGCACACCCCTTTTCCGAGCTCCAGTCTTCTGCTTGCTATGTGGGCTTGGCCCCTGGTGATCACTTCTTGCAGCTCCCGGGGAAAGGAGACCTCTGGCCATGCCCCTTCAGGAAGAGGGATGGAGGTTCAGGGAGGTTTTACCCTTCAAAACCTGCCCTTTGAACTTTTGAGTATGGTTATTGATTTATTTGTATCACCATAGTGCCTAGAAGTTCTGGCCATGGATCAGGACCCCATGGTGCTACTTGTACAAACCTGGAGCCCTCTTCTCTTTGGGGAGGACTAAATTAAATCCCCAGGCAGCAGTCATCTAATACAAACCAAGAGCAGGGAGAAATGCAGTTAAAACCCAAGACAAGATCCGCTTAGCCGATCTAGTGGTAGTTGTTGTCGTCTGAAATACTGATATGATGGTAGCAGCAAAAGGCTTCATTCAGAATGCAGCTCCATTCTGCAGGGCACGGTACAAACCCAGAAAAGAGACATGGGGGAACAGTCTCGAGTCACAAGGAGATGGATACAACCTACAAGCCAATGAACCTGGGGAAGACCTGGCCAGCTTGGTTAGTTCCAGGCTTGTTCTGTGAAGTGGGGTTATCGCTGGGAAGGAACCATAGAATAGAATCATAGAATATTAGAGTTGGAAGGGACCTCAGTATGTCATCTAGTCCAACCCCCTGCTCAAAGCAGGACTATCCTCAGCTAAATCATCCCGGCGAGGGTTTTGTCAAGCCGCAGCTTTAAAACCTCTAAAGATGGAGATGGCTCCACCTCCCTAGGTAACCCATTCCAGTGCTTCACCACCCTCCTAGTGAAAAAGGTTTTCCTAATGTCCAACCTAGACCTCCCCCACTGCAACTTGAGACCTTTGCTAATTGTTCTGTCATCTGCCACCACTGAAAACAGCCTAGCTCCATCCTCCCTGGAGCAGGGAAGGAAGGGAGCAGGGAAAGGAAATACAGGAGAGGAATAGTCAGAACTTCTGGCCAGTCTCACTATACCCAGCAAGCTGGTTCTGTGGACAGGATGGCAGAGGTGAGTCCTATGGAAGAATCTCCAAGTTCCCATGGTCCTTTGCATCACAGCTGAGTTGCTTAGCTACTGGGATTTCTCTGACTGCACATTGTGGGTTTGAACTTTTGAAAAAAATCCCATGTTTCTGACCCCATGCTTCCTTTTTCAGGGGTGGGACAGCCCCATTTTCAAATTGCTGTTGGCCAGCATGGACCCAACAATGATCCTCTGCACTGTGGAAGCAAACTTGAACATACACAGGGTGAATAGACAATATTTCAGTACCAAAAGCTGGACTAAGTCAGCTCTGGACTTCATCTGTCACACCATAGAGCAGATAATGTGTTGGTGATAGCAGCTCCTCTCGCAGAAGGACAGACTTCAGCAGTGGAGAAAGAGGGGCAAGGACAATGAAGTAAAGGAGGACATGGACCAGTTGGTACTGAAGCAGTGTCACACCACCCAGTGGCATTTGTAGCCTCAGGATGTCAGTGTGAATCGATGGGATAGGACTTCTCTACTCCGCACTGATCAGGCCTCGGTTGGTGTATTGTGTCCAGTTCTGGGTGCCACTTTTCAGGAAAGATGTGGACAAATTAGAGAAAGTCCAGAGAAGAGCAACAAAAATGATGAAAGGTCTAGAAAACATGACCTATGAGGCAAGACTGAAAGAACTGGGTTTCTTTAGCCTGGAGAAGAGAAGATTGAAGGGGGACATGATAACAGTTTTTAAGAACATAAAAGGTTGTTACAAAGAGGAGGGAGAAAAATTGTTCTTCTTAACCTCTGAGGACAGGACAAGAAGCAATGGGCTTAAACTGCAGCAAGGGAGGTTTAGGTTGGACATTAGGAAAAACTTCCTAACTGTCAACGGGGTTAATCACTGGAATAAATTACCTAAGGAAGTTATGGAATCTCCATCAGTGGAGATTTTTAAGAGCAGGCTAGACAAACACCTGTCAGGGATGATCTAGATATTTATTACTGAGTCCTGCCATGTGTGCAGGGGACTGGACTAGATGACTTCTCAAGGTCCCTTCCAGCCCTATGATTCTATGACTGTTCTGCAGACCTGGGGTGACCAGCAGAGGCAAGAGAATTTTAGGTTGGAGATATGCACCGAACTGATCCCAGCAACGTACCAGCACATGGTGCCTCAGACTTGTGGAGAAGCAACTCACTGGAAATGCTACTGGTCCGTAGCCAACCAATGTGGCATGGGGGGACTGGCTATTGAGGCTGTGGTCATGTAGGTATGTCATACCATTGAAAAGGAGCCATCACACTTGGTTTTAAACCCAATCAATGCTCAGGAGATTATTGATGGCTTTGTGCAGATTGGGTTCCCAAACTGTACTGAGGAAATTGATGGAACTCATGGGCCTCGCATTTGCCTCCCCCCCAAACAGGGATCAGGATTCATAGTTCTCCATGGTGCTCCAAGGACTGGCTGACCACCAAGGCAGGTTCAGAGACATAAATGTTGGATGGCCTGGAAGGGTCCACAATGCTAGGATCTTTCAGAACTCAGATCAATTTACATTAATGGAGAAAAGACAGTTGCCGCCATGACATTGCTCCAATTATCTTGGAGACCTGGCTTATCCTTGGTGTCCCTTGGCTAATGGTATCCTTGGTTAATGAAGCCGTTCCCAGGAAGGAAGGAACTGTTTAACAACCCACTCATCATCTGCAGAATGGTAGTGGACTGTGCATTTGGCCATTTGAAAGGCAGGTGGTGCTATCTGTGGATTAGGTTGGAAGCAACAGGATAAACCATTCTAACTATTATAGCAGCGTATTGTACTCTGCTCAATATTGGTGAGAGTAAGGGAGAGAGCCTCAGCGATGGATGGAAGGATGAAGCGTAATCTCAGACTTGCTCAGCAGTTTGAGCAACCACCAAGGCTTCCCACAGAAAACAGAAACAGCTAAGGCAATGTTATCAGGGATGTTTATTGTTCTTATTTTGAGCCTCCTGCTGGAAAAGGTCCCTGGAAGCAGGGGTTGGGATAGAATGTGAGCAGTGCAGTACTGAGCGTGTCTGGGGGCAGTGGGACGTTGCCTGTATGCTTCTGTAAAACCCACACATTAGTTCAGTTCTATTGTAGATGTTTTTGGCATTAAATGCCGTGATAAGTCATTATGCTTGAAGTGTAAATGGTTTTTATTATAAAACAACAATCAATTATGGAGTAAACCAAAAATAAAGTTTGACTTGTACATGTGCAACTGATTGTTCTTTCCTCAGTGGAGTACTTTGCATTTTTCCTGATTGAATTTCATACTATTTACTTCAGACCATTTCTCCAGTTTGTCCAGATCATTTTGAATTTTAATCCTATCCTCCAAAGCACTTGCTACCCCTCCCAGCTTGGTGTCATCTGCAAACTTTATAAGTGTACTTTCTATGCCATTGTCTAAATCATTGATGAAGATAATGAACAGAACTGGGGCAAGAACTGATCTCTGCAGGACTCCCCTTGAGATGCCCTTCCAACTTGACTGTGAATAACTCTCTGGGAACTGTTTTCCAACCAGTTATACACCCCCCATATAGTAGCTCCATCTAGGTTGTATTTTCCTGGTTTGTTTATGAGATGGTTATATGAGACAATCAAAAGCCTTACAGAAGTCAAGATATACCACATCTACTGCTTCCCGCCTACCCACAAGGCTTGTACAAATGGCCTTGTAGACCCTTCCTGGGGCAGTTCTCTGTAGTATATTATTGAAGGTTTTCTCCAGGAGATAGACAGGGCCAACTCGTGATGTCTCAGTGAACAGGTATTTTTCCCTGTGCTTGTAGTTCACAATCTTAGTTTTCATCATGAAAAGATGTTCTGCCTCATTCTCATTTAAACTATGCTCTGGCAATGTAAAGGAGTCTTAAAGTGGGTGTAGACATAAGGTTCCTTTACACAGCTTGAGCGGTATAAACGGCTTTGATATAGTGTGAGAATCAGGCCTGAAGCCTAGCCTTTGGGGCTGCAAATATAACTTAGAACATGAACCAACTAAAAATCAATGCAGTGATGTCTGCCTGAGTTTGCAGACACCTGAACCAATAGCTCTGAAGGGTGAGAGTTATTCCCATTCATCTCAGTGCAGTGCTGGATCTGCAGCCTCATGATGACAGACTAAATGGCAATGTTGTTAACTGCTTCCTTGCTGATCAAAACAGGCAGTGCTGGACTGGCTGCTGGCTATTCTGTGTGCATACACCACTGCCCTGTACCAGACAGTGTCATCCCTGCTTTGGGGTGCCTTTTAGGAGACATAAGACTGCTGCCGCATGGATTGGAAGGAGCTGCCTACACACAGAATGCAAGGCATGGCTCCTGCTTCAGAAGCAGCAACTTTCAGAAGATCAGCGTGGGAGGCAGAGAGCCACAGAAGGAGAATTTGTTCCCCTCATGACATCTAGCAGCTTGTGGCCTCCAAATGAGATGTAAAACTGGCATAGAAAAGGGAGAGAAGGAGATGTCTCTGCCGTCCTCCACTGGCTGGTACTCTTAGGTCTGACACCAGAAGGAAAGGGAATCTCTCACTGTTCCTCATCGTGGGACGAGTGGTAGCAAAGCCATGGTTAAACCTGCATCAGAGCCTAATGGGGGAATGGAATGGGAAGAACTGTTAATAAGAATAAAGATTTTACTGGAGACAAAACTGAAACACATGATGGAGCACTGGGGGCTATGGATTTTCTGGGCAGTGCAATTCCAAGGGAAGTGACAGGACTAAAAATATTGGGGAAGAAAAATAGATGGGTTTTGAAATTGGGTCCCTAGTGTCTCACTGCTTTTTGCAGCCCTTTTGCAAAGAATACACATGGAGATTTTATCTTCAGTTTCTGCTGGAGATTACTGGGGTAGCAAGAGTTCACACTTTTTTATGATTTCATTTCAGAACTGATTTGAGCTGAGCTACTTTGAAATTGCCACATTAATGATAGAACAACATCTAGCCATTATATAAGGGCTAAAACAAATTAAATTAATATTCATAATATCCCCAAATAACATGAAAACCTAATAAAAAACATATTCAAAGCATTTAGCACAGGGCAGGGTTCTTAATAATTTAAATAAAAAATAATTACAAATAAAATAAATATAAGAAATCAACACCTAAAAAATTTAGGAATGCCCCTAAAAATTTATCCTTAAATCAGCTAAACTCCATACAAAATAAAATAGCACAAGTTAAAAAAAAATCCCAAAATAATCCATTTGCAAACAGATTAATGGCAAAATGGCATTTTCTACACTATAAAATCAATCCCGCCTATGCAAATCGCCCATTCCATCGACTTAATAACTCCAACTCTACAAGAGGTGTAGTGCTTAGGTCAATGTAGTTAGGGCAACACAGTGTCCATGTAGACACTGTATTACTTACATTGCCTGTTGGCTCTCAGCTCTATACAGGGCTGACAGCTGGAGAACCCTTACCCAGGTGCTGACAGCCCAAGCTAGGAGCCCTGCACAGGGCTCACTTTCACAGCAGGGAGCCTACCAGCTTGTACAGTGAAACTGCCATTATTACTGATGTTAGCTGACACCCTGAGCAGGCAAACAAGCTGGGTGGGCCAATATCTTTGATTGGACCAACTTCTATTGGTGAGAGAGTCAAGGTTTCACGCTGCACAGAGCTCTTCCTCAGGTGTGGGAAACTAAGGGCTTGTCTACACTGCAAAATTAGGTCAACTTAAGTTAAGTTGACCTACAGCCACTGCAGCAATTAAATCAGCTGTTAGTGTCCACACTGCCATCCTTTTCTGCCAGTGGTGCACATCCACACCAGGAGTGCTTGCGCTGATTGAAGGGTGGCATTGTGGGGCAATGACAACCAGAGTGTGGGGCACTGACAGCTGAGAGGGGCTCACAGTGAAGCCCCCCTGCCCTGGGCTGACAACCAGAGCAATTTCAAAGCAGGGAACCTACCAACACTGAAACTGACATTCTTATCAGTTTCATGGCTGCTGTTATTTCAGTTTGTCTCCGCTCCAACTGTCTGCCCAGAGTGGCTGGCTGCCGCAGAGGTCTGTGATGCGGGTGGCCTGGCAGAAATAAGTCAGGCCATTGTGCCATCTTTGTTGGCACATGTTTGCAGCTCCCAGCAGGGCTCCGCCAGTGCTGTCTCCTGTGCTCGGTCCTGTGCTTGTTGTTATAATAGATAAAAAACTAACCAGGCTGATGCAGATCAGGATCTTGCTGGCAGCAAGGCAGGACGCAGGGTTACTGGTGATCAAAGCAGGCGTAGCAGTTCCCTGCAGCTCCCGACTGTTGCTCCTGTTTCTCCCCAGCAAGGCTGCAGCTTGCTGCTTGCCTGGCCTCCCAGGTCTCCTGACAGATGTGGCTCCACCGGCTGCTGTGCAGGGAGGGGGCCAGCTCTGCGTCAACAGGAAGCCCACATGCAGGAGTGGGGTGGCCCTGCCCTGAGCCCCTGGAGGACGTGTGGTTTCCAGTCATGGCTTCCAAGACTCACTCAGCTGGCCCTGGTTAAATTCCCCAGCCCATCCAGGTCCCTGTTTGAGACCTGAAAAAACACCAAGGCAGGCACCTGGACGCACGGGCCAGCTGTGACCCCATGGTGGGCCCAACCCTGCTAGCCTTGGGCAGGGATGCAATTTTCCCTTCACACGCAACCCCAATGGCTTGCTGGAGAGTCGGTGTGGGTCAGTGTCGGTGTGAGCTGGGCCTGCAAAGGGCCCAGACAAAGAGGGGGGAGCTCGCTATTGCTGGCATCTCAGTTTTGAAATAAACTACACTGGACTCATGTATTTTCAACCCACTCCCTGCAAAAAAAGAAATAAAAATATAAATCCTGGCAGAAATTGGAGGGGGGGAACATGACCCAGTGAGATTAGATAATCCTAAAGCTCATTTCTCATGGATATAACACATTAAACCACCTACCTTGCCAGCCCTTTCTGGCTGGGTTAGTATCCTCGTCCATGAGCCCTGTTTACCTGGCTGAGGAGTCAGCTCACTCTGCCTCCACAAAATTGAGTCAATTTAAGTTGACATACAGCCAGCACAGTAATTAATTCGACTTTTAATGTCCACACTAGGCACCTTCTGTTGGCAGTGTGTGTCCTCACCCAGAGCACTTGCACTGATGTCACTGACAGTGTGGGGCATTGTGGGGCACTGACAGTCTGAGCCCCACTGCTGGGGCTGACAGCCAGAGCCCCGCCACCTGGCGCTGACAGTGGGATCCCTGCTGCCCCAGCTCTTCTCCTCACTTCCCCCTCACTCCCTCAGCAGGAGGCGGCAGCAGGGCTCCAGCTGTCAGCCCTGCATGGGGGGCTCTGGCTGTCAGCCCCGGGTGGCAACAGGTGATGTAAGCAATGCAGTGTCTACTGGACACTAACTACGTCGACTAAGCACCGTGCCTCCTGCGGAGGTGGAGTTATTAGGCCAGTGTAGGAGTGAGCGGTGGAGTAGATGTTTGCAGAGTTAGGTTGGCGTAAGCTGCCTTATGTCGCCCTGACTCGGTAGTGCAGAGCAGGCCTCAGGAACTGGCTTGGCCACTTCCCCCACTGAACTTTTAGTCATGATTCCACCTGTAACACCGCTAGGTGCCGTGTGCCATAATAGCATACATCAGCAAATTATGCGTTTCAAATAATACCTCACAAGGCGCACCTCGTACAAACATTTCACACTAGTGTGAGAGGTGTGAACGTGGGGTCTATTCTGTTACAGACACTTGATCATAACCCAGTGGATGTATGGCATGATAAGAGTTGGGCAGGGTAGCATCTGTGACACACCGCACCCCCCATGATCACATTACAATGTAATGTATATTACAATTATAATTAATTATCTATGTGTAATTCTAATGTAATTGTGGATTGCTTAGTGCAAAGCCTGTCGTGCAAGATGTTTTTGGAATGCTCCTGACACATTGAACATTATTGTCATAGTGCTATGTTTGTTGTAATGTCATGTGTATGGTCACGAGGCTTTGCTATGTGAACACCTCAAAGATGTGTCTCATGGCTTAAAACATCCCGGCAAAACTCTCCAAGAGCAGAGGGGCAGTTCACCCTTTATTAAGGCTTGTATAGAACAAACCCAGCTCCACGTTCCAGGAGCAAAGGACTGGCCTAGACATCAATAAAGGAATCAACAAAGGACCTCACTGACTCAGGACATGGATGAAACTATACATGGACATCGTTTGTCACCTGACCTTGAACTGCTGGGTGAAGCCCCAGAGGACAGAAGGAACATTTAAAAAGGGGAGTCATTTTGCCATTCTCTCTCTCTCTTCCATCTCCTTCTACAATCACCAACCATCATGCAAGTGAAGTGCTGACACAGGGGGAGAGCCGGCTGGAAGGGAAACCAGCCAGTCTGCAGTGAGAATCATCTGAGTTTGTAAGGATACTGTAAGTGTTAAGCTTAGTTTAGAATGTGTTTCGCTTTTGTTTATTTTGACTAAACCTGACTTGTTTTCCTCTGACTTATAATCACTTAAAATCCTTCTGTAATTTAATACATTTGTTTGTTTATTTTACCTAAAGCGGTGCATGCAGTTTAAGGTGTGTTAAGACTCCATTTGAAGTGACAAGGCTGGTGCATATCAATTTCTTTGATAAATTGATGAGCGTATGAGCTTGCTGAACATTGTAAGATGGCAGTTCTAGGGTTGCAGCTGGGACTGGGGATAGTGGCTGGTGTCACACAATTGCACAATCCCATGAGTGGCTGGCTGGAGGCATTCACTCACTGAGTTGGGAGTAACTGACATGCTATATGCCAACGGTTCCCCACCTGGGGGGCAGGACCCCTTGGGGGGCACCAAAGACTTCGGGGATCTGTGTGGGTTCAGTAATATTGATGTCATTTAGCTCGCCAAGCTCTGCACTGGGCACAGCAGCCTCGAGTTCCGTGCCAGCTGAAGAAGAGAACCAGCCCCCCCAAGCTGCATGCTGGCTGGGCACCAGCCCCCCGAGCTCCGCACTGGCCAGAGCAGAACAGCATTCCCGAACTCCACTCTGGCTGAAGTGAAGGAGCAACTGCCCCAGCCCTGCACCACCTGGGCACGGTCTGGAGAGGGGCAGACCCATGCTGGTGGGGGCCTGGAGCCTGGCCAACCCTCCTGAGCTCGTCTCCATTATCCTCAGTCCATGGGGGATGGGAAAAGGCTGGGCCACACAGGGCATACGGTGGCAGCTGTGCCAGGTTAAGCTTAGCTTCTTACTCAGGTGAGCGTAATTTATTATTATTATTATGTAATTTAGTGTTGTCATATGTGTTTATAGGGGCTATATGTGTTTATTGCTGGTGGGGGGAAGAAGGGGACACATGTTTTACCTAGTGTTAACTCGTGGGGCTTTCAGTCAAAAAAGTTGGGAGCCACTGCTATAGGCTGTGTATGAGCGCTTAGGAGTGGGAATTCTCACAGCAAGAATGAGAGAATGGGGTGACAGCAATTCACCAGTCCAGATTACACTAGGGGAATGTCACATCACTCATTGACTCTTCTCTATGCGTCATCCTTGATTTTATATAAACCAAAACCACGCATACCGACACACACCAGCCAAGTCACGCGTGGCAGTGACTATTACTTTTGTTGCCTGATTCTCAAGAGGGTCATGTACACAACCGAGGAACTCTGCATTTGCAGTACCATGGTTGCACGTATATAGCGGGTATATACAGTGTCCTAACTGACTAGAAGCTTCTGGGAGGATCACACAGTCATAGTATATAGTTTTAAAGTTAGGTTCCATAGAGCACTGGTTTAAGCGTGTATCTCATAGAACACATCTTGGAGGTTCTTGGTAGCTAATTGCACTTTCTAGTCAAAACCAAAACATGGAATGCCCTAGGCTGAGAAAATCTTGTCTAGTTTGGTTATAACAGTGTTGACAGAAGTAGTGCTCCCATTTCAACTTCTGGGTAATGAGAATAATCAGAGAATGTTTTCCATTAGGGAGATCACAAAAATCCACAGTAATTTCCATCTGTGGGGATGTGGACGGAGGAGATACATGTAGTGGAGGAATGTGATTTTCCAGAACTGCTGCATGGCATAGTCTGCAGCACTTAATGCAAGTTTCAGTAAAGCTATCAATGCTAGGGAACCAGACTTTGTCTCTGAGCAGGGATTATTTTCTTACCTGTCCCTGGTGATGTTCATGAGCCAAATCAGTTGTGTGATCCCACAACAAATGCATAATAATAAGTCTTAGTGTCTTGGAGCAGGAGGTCACTGTTCACCTCTAACATGAGAAATGATCATAGAACAACTTGTGTTTCAGGCGTCAAATGTTGTAGGTTACAGACGTTCTTTTCATTGACCACTCTGAACAGGTTTGATGACCATTTGGAGGCATGCCAGACTCTGCAGCTGTTTTTATTCGTTGTAATGGCGTGCGAGAGGAGGACATTTACGTGCACTACTGCTTTCTCTGCCGTGTTGTGGTTGTTAGCGCTTTTTGAGAATAGGTTGCCTGGGGAAGCAGTCAGCAGTGTTATCCTTACCTGGCCCAGAGATGTCTGTGCAGTCATAACCGTGTAGTTTGAGTATCCGTTAGTTGTGATCAGTCAGAATCATTGAATGACACCTGTAAATGTAACAACGAACATGCTACAGCAAGAGCTCGTCTTTCACTCTGAAAGTATCAGTGCTCAGCAAGTGAAAAAGCCTTGCTGGCATAAGCAATGGTGTAAATTGGACCACGCAGGTCAATGTGTGACGACAGGTCCTGACCCAGCGGTGCTGCCATCTCCAAAACGTTCAGCTCTCTTCCTGGAACCACGACACAACATGCCAACATCGCTAGCATGACTGTCACTGGGAAGGGAATTCTTTAGTTCCTCAAATGCATTTTGATGTTCATCTGACCAAACCCATATTTGATCTTTCCTGGTAAGGCTGTGTAATAATAGATAACCTCAGAATGAATCTGCCAGTCATTTGCAAACCCTACTGTAAACGTCTCTGACCCACCTGGGTCAGCCACTTCTACTTAGCGGGGAATTTCGGTCTCTCTGGGGGCTATCCCGGAGTCTATTTGCCCCGGCCCCTTGGCGGGGCGGGCAAGCACAGGAGTCTATTTGCCCCGGCCCCTTGGCGGGGCGGGCAAGCACAGGAGTCTATTTGCCCCGGCCCCTTGGCGGGGCGGGCAAGCACAGGAGTCTATTTG
>ML675642.1:338813-358995 GCA_007922155.1 Mesoclemmys tuberculata
TTTGCCCCGGCCCCTTGGCGGGGCGGGCAAGCACAGGAGTCTATTTGGGGGCTCGGGGTACTTTGAGTAAGGCTAGGGACGGAAAGGGGGTGGGGGAGGGGGACGCAGGCCCACCCGACTCCACTGCGTCCCAGCCCAGGGCCCTACCAGTGGCAGGAGAGGACTGCCACTGGGTCGGCGGGGATCCGTCCGCAACACGCCGACATAGGATTGGCCCCAATTTCGGCCACCACCTGTGGCCTCCCTGGGCCACTTCCTCCCGCCCAGCCCCAGAGTACCTGTGTCCACGACCGGCGCCCGGGAGCAGGGGGCAAAGCGGCGAGCGGCAGGCCGGCCAGGCCTTTGTTGTCAGCGGGCGGTAGGTCGGGCCAGTCATCGGGGTCGTCGGCGAGGGGTAGCTCCTCTAGGTCGCAGGGGCCTGGGGTTTCTTCCGGGTGACCTCCATCTCCCCACGCCAGAGAGGGCTCACCCGCCTCCGGCAATTCCTCCAGGTAGGGCCCAGCCTCAGGAGGTCTCTCCGTCCCTCTGGGATAGTGGTCCGGGGCCCAGCTGCAGGGGCTAGGCCGGTCTCCCAGCTGTGGGGGCCAGGGCAGCACCCCCCATCTGGTCAGGTCTGGCAGCCCTGGAGGGTCCCACGGTTTGGCCGGCTCACCCCAAGTCGTCCAAGTCTCCAAGTCCGGGTTGGTTTGGGCCGGCTCCTGGGTCAAGCCCAGACTGCTGCCTCCAGCAGGGCACATCTGCCTCAGCCAGGAGCTTCCCCCTGACTGAGCTCCCTGGCCTGTCTTTTATACTTCCCCCCAGGCTCCTAGCTCCGCCTCCCTGCTTCCGGATGGCTTGGCCTGTAGGGCCAGGTTCTGACCACCGGGGGCGCAGGGAGCGTCTCTCTGCCTCTGGCTCAGGAGCAGGCCCTAGCGGTCTGCTACACTACGAACTTCAGTGGAGTTTGTGGATACCGTGGCATTGTGAATGTCCTTCACTTTTTTAGGCTCTGCTGAGATGCTCTTTTTGGAGAATGTGTGTCCAAAAAATTCTAATGTGGGTTTATTGTACTCACGTTTTTCTGGATTTAACATGAGATTCTGCTCCTGCAGTCATTTAAAAACAGCTGCTAGTCAAGTGTCATGATCTTCAGATGCAGTGCCAAATACTAATATGTCATCACTCTGTGACAGAATACTCCCCTGTATTCACATCCTACATATTATTGTAATAATCTTTGTACAAGTATGCCTTGTAGGATATCATTTGAGAACTCATAATTTGCTGGTCACTATTGGCCTGGTTAAATATGTTTGGCAATGCTGTATATGGAGTTATAAAATTCCCCTGTATGGTGTTATTAATACTTGTTTGAAACCCTACAGCCCTGCTCAAATAGAAGTTGGCAGACAGGTCTGTCCTTGACAAAGGAGTGTGTACTGGCCATAATTTGCATTTAACCATTAAACAGAGTCAAACAAAGAAAGCTCAAACAGGTGAGAAAAAGCTGGCAGGGAACATCCTTCCACATACAGTCTTTGTCTCCTAGGGTCCAGCTAGAAATGCTTTTTCAAGAAACTATAAAAAGAAGGAAGAAAGATCCCAAGGTGTTTTCTGATCAGCCAAGCTGATCAGCAGTGACTAGAGTCTCAGCCCCATGGCTGTTAATCTGCACTGGAATAGTCTCCTGCTGTTGTATTTATGGACTCCTAATCTGTTGACCTGGGCTCAACTGCTCAGCCCCACTTTTGTCCCTCTGGACAGCCAGCTGGTCTCTGTGACACTGCTCTTGAGGGGCAAGTGATGCATGTAATGAAGTGTTTACACTACCTATAACTGGTCCTGTGACTTCAGTTTAACGAGTTGCCATTTCTGATGCAAATAATGTTAAGGTAGTGGGTTGTGAGTGGTAGGGGCCAGACACCATGCTGATGAGTGCAGAACAAGAACCTGAAGAGAAGTAAACTTGGGTCTGAAATGCAGTTGATTGGAATTGATGTAGCCCTTGCCTTGCTGAGGAAGTAGGGAGGATGTTCAAAAAAAAAATTCACTGCTCTGAAGCTTAATATTTTAAAGAACCAAAGAAAAAGTAATTAAAAATACTCCCAAACTCACCACTTCTAGCAGCTGTTGCTGTTCCTTTAACAGGACAAAAGGTCAGTTGTACAATTATTTTCCTAGCTCAGTGCTTTCCTCTGCTAATCTCATTCCCCATTTGCCTATACATATTCTCCCTGCCCTTCTAGTTCTCCAGGCACCCATGACTTCACTATCTAATTTCTCCCACTCGCATTCGGAGCTCTTCCCACACTCAGGTGGCCATGTTACTTGGCAGACCGTCCCATGTCTCAGGGTGGAGTTTTGTGCCATCACGTTAGAATTGTTAACCAGGCTTGAACCTGAGAAGTGCTGAGCACCTGGAAGGGAGTTGTAGGTGTGCACCCCCTCTATAAACAAGGCCACTTAGGTACCGAAATATGGATTACATGCCTCATTTTCAGACTCCACGGTTGAAAGCAGAAAGCATAACTAGGGAAATACAGGGACCATCCTGCACAGGCTTAGGAAAGGACATAACAGCTAACAGGGCTTCCACTTTTCTAAAGAGCTTTACTATAAAAACCTGCCACTACTTGCCCATCACCACCAGGTGGCAGTGCACCCAAAGGCTCCCCCCGGGCTGTAGGGCAGCCTTCCCAATGAGCTCTCCCAGCAATTGGTTATGAAAGGTGGCCCCAGTTTTTTCCTGCCTTTTTGCCTGAGACAAGCCCTTCTGACCTCTAAGCCAGATTGTCCAAGTTATTGCACCACCAGGCCCACTCTGGGGAGGGTCACTGCCTCTGAATGGGCCCATTCCTGCCCGGTTGTGTTGAAATCAGGCACCTGGGCTGCTGAGGTGGCTCTGCTTTCAGAGCACATGGAGACAGAGCGCTAGTCCTCTGATGTCAGTTACAGTAACATGGCATGTGAATAGCAGCTTGCAAATTCAGCCTTTCCTCTCATGATCACTGGTGCAGCTTCATCCCTGAGCAGTAGTTGTGGATGCATCAAGAATACGTGTGCTGTACCCATACACTGCACTGTGGGCACTGAATCTGGCACTTCTAGAGCTAAAAGCAAACATGACTAGCACCTGTACTAAAGAACCAGGCTCATTAGCTTGGAAACAATGAGAGACAGAAATGTCTGCATGCTCCAGCCCCAAGAGAGGGACAAAGACCCTCACTTCCAGCATGAGTCAGACAGAACAGCGTAGCACCATGTGGTGGAGGGATTCTTTCAGCCTCCACCAGATGGCACTAGGCCATGCAGAGACTCCTGTGACCGCTGGCTATGTATGTGCCACACATCTGAGCTCACCTGCACGGGGACCCAGGTTAACATGTCTGATCAAAAAGGGAGCCAACCGTGTCGCGAAGTAAACGAGGGATGGGGAAGGTTGCAATGTGCTCACCTTGCCAGGGTGTTGAGCCTTGTGAGTGGGAGAACCCTGGGGAATGGAAGGCTGACTAAGCCAGTCTGAGTGGGGATGAGAGGAGGACAGCTGTGCCCAAGGGAAGGCGGGCGACCCCCCCGACTGTCTCCCCTTGCCTGGGGTGTGGCCCACTTTGCCCTCAAAGGGGTTTGCTGAACTGCTCTGGGAAAGAGCAACTGGTCCAGGAAACACTGAGGAGGTCCTCTTCACTGCTGGGACTTTTACCACTGCACTTAACGCTACTGATGCTGCAAAGAGGTTACCCTGGGCAAACTGATACCTTCATCACCTCACCGCACGCAAGCAGCTTCAGGTCTGCCTCATCAAGTACATGGGTTCCTCCACAATATGGACCCCACTAGTGTGGAATAAACTGGACTCGTGAATCCACCCTAGGGACTGTTGTGGGTTGTGTGGTGTTACTGATGTACCCACTCCAAATCCACCTGCCCCTTCCTCTATATTTGCCCTTGTAAATAAAGTGCAGTTTGATGGTTGGTTCATCCATTATGGAGCATCAGAAGAGAATATGTACAAGGTATCAGGCTAGTCACAGGGGTAGGTACCTGTCAGGGATAGCTGAAACCGCATAGGGAGGTACAGAAGGGTTCCTGCGTATCTGAAACAGTCAGGTAGAGGCACCAATAGTTAGTAACTAACAATCCAGGCTGTTATAACCCATTGCAGCTAAAGCCGGGGACATGGGGTAAGGACTCCTAATGATGATTAGTGACTCTGGGGGTAGAGCAGCCCACAAACCCCCTTTCATGAGAATTATACACCTGACCACATGTACAGTGTGTGTTACAATCTACAAGCAAAAGAACACAGAGCACTACACAAAAGAACACAGAGTCTGTTCCATTACACACATGCGCGTCATTGCTGTTGAAGGGCAGAGACCAAAGCTGATTGTCTCTGCAAAGGTGTGGGGCTCTGGACTGATGGATGTCGAACAGACAGGACTGGCTACAGCGTCTCTGTTAGGTCATGTAGACAAACAATCATGTAGCTGTTAAATACAAGCCATTGTTGCTTTAATGTAAAGACAGAAGGAGCTGGAGCTCCCACAGGTCCAGCTGGTTTCAAATAGAATTGTGATTGAAAATGTACTTGGCAAATAAGCCCCAGGATATCTCAAACCAGAGGCCCCATGATTAGTAACACTTTTGGAACGTGTCAGCCAGACACTGTGTCTGCACTGAGAAAACCATCCACCCCCCCTCTTCCCAGGAGCGAGCACGTGAGGCAGATGCTTGACAACATGGGGGGAGGGAGGGGTTCAGGCAAGCAGAAGGAAGGAGACTATGCAGGGGCTGGAATGGAATTTGTGCTTAAACTTCCCAGCTGCTCTTCAGTTAGAACCAGCAGATAAATGATTGAGAGTATGTCTTCAGTGCAATTAAAAACCTGCATCTGGCCACAGCCAGCTGACCCAGGCTAAGGGGCTCTTTAACTGTGGTGTAGACTTCAAGCCTGGGCTGGACCCAGGTGTACCCCTTGTGAGGTGGGAGGGTCCCAGACATCTACATACAATTAAAGAGCCCCTTAGCCCAAGCTCTTAGCCTGAGTCAGCTGGCCCAGGTCAGACGTGGGTGTCTAACTGCAGTCTAGGTATCCCCTGTGAGGGCTCTTCTGATGCAGAGAGGGAGCAGAGCAGGTGCTGTGTAGCTTTTGGCCTGGCAGGCAGTTTTCCATATCTCAGTTTTGCATTTGAAACTGGCATTTATTTCATGAAATTCCCAATCAGAATGTCCTGTCTGTCACTCAGGGCCCATTTCTGAGTGGTTAATTCAGTGTAGTTTTAAAAGTCTCAAGCAATGGGACTTCCACCCCTTCCTTAGGAAGATGTTTTCACACATAGCTCTCACTGCCAGGAAACTTTCCTTGGTGTTTAGCCTAAATTTTCCCTTTATCGCTTGCATTCTGTGACTCCCAGTTTAAAGACACTTGTTCCATCCTAAACAAGCTCTTAATGAGTGTCGCAGAAAAGAGAACTGCCTCCGTATTCAGACTCCGAATTGCAATAAGATGAGCAATAGCCCTGTCCAACACAACGACAGGCTGTATGCAGAAAGGCTGTGCTCAGATAGACTGTGCTCAGAAAGGGCACCTTGTCCAGCATTTCCTGGGATGGCTTGGTGAAGCATGGAAAGGGTCCTGCTTTGTGTGCAAGCGGTCCCAGGTTTAAATCCTGGTTGATCTTTTTGAGAGCAGCAATGGTCCAGTGGTTAGGGGGTTAGTCTAGGAGTCAGGTGAGCTAGGTTTCTCTGCTGTGCCATGAGTGCTATGTTGGAGAAATCATTTAATTTTTCTGTGCCTCAGTTTCCCAGGTGTAAATAATATTCTTCTTCGAGTTCTTGCACATGTCCATCCCACCATTGGTGTGTGCATTCACAGTTGCCAGAAATTTTTCCCTTTGTGATTCCCGTTGGGTGGCTTGAGCACCCACTACTGCTGGGCACTGCTCACACTGGTTTAAAGTGCTCAGCTGACCCCATGTCCTGGGACGGTCGCTGAAACTGATCTTGCATTTGCAAGGGCTCTCCATGGATTCTGGTCTTTGTATATTGTAAATAGCGAGTTCGTAGTAGTAAAATTACTAGTGTTTAGTTAGCTAGTTCGATTTTCTGTGTTTATCTGCTTTTCCACCAATCCCCGATGCTAAGGGATGCCTCTGTCACCCAGCTTCAAGTCCTGCATTTCCTGTACTACAGCTATGCCCCTGAGTGACCCGCATTCAAGTTGCTTGAAGAGTCTTGGGAAGCTCATATTGGGGACTGCTGCCAAATTCACAAGGACTTGAAGCCTCACATAAAAACAGATGAGGAATCCCAGCTAAAGTTTCTGCTCACAGAAGTAACACTGAGACCTCCACCTGAGCCAGGCCTGTCAGACTCGGCACGGAGTGCCCCCGTGTCAATGAGGAATGCTCCTCCTACTGCATGAATCCCGGCACCAATCTCCATCCCCAATGCCTAGGAAGCGGTATAAAATGTGGACTGCCAAAGGGGCAGTCCCCAGCACTGAAGTCTGCCTAGCATGGGGATCGGAGTAGAGTGAGATCTGAACCCACGCACTCCTCTGCCCAGGTATTGCAAAAGCCGGCAACATTGACTGGCACCTACGCAGGTACTGTCAAGTCCAGAGCCAAAAAAGTCTACTATATATGCAGCACCGCACTGTACTGAAGCTATCTTTGTACCAACCATGCTGGAGGCATTTGCAGTTCCCAAGAAACTCCTCTCACTGCCGGTACCAGCGTTGCTAGTACAAGAGTCGTCACTATCAGTGATGGGGGAACTGGCTAGATCATTACAATTTTCAGTACCGGACCAGCCTCACGTTCCCATGATGGCTCGCCCTTCAGTACCGCCGAAGGGGAAACCTGGAATCCTTGCCTTGGTGTAGACTCATCCACCTTGGCACCAGTTGCTGGCAGGGTTGGGAGCTGCACCAAAAAGAGAGTTGTCATCCTTTGAGTCGGAGATTGGGTCCTACTCTTTCCATCCTGGAAGTTGCTCGTTACTCCTCCAGGTGTCTCCACCCTTCTGTGGATCCAGTCAGAGGAGTACCACGGAGAGGCTGGCCAGAATGTCACGGGGTTCATGACAGGGTCAGACAAGATGGCTACCAGAGAGTGCTAAAAGGCCAATATATCAGCCCCAGACTCACCAAGTCCCTTTTCTCTTGGTAGCTGAGCAGGGGTTACTCCAGGTTAATTAACACACCTGGAGCCAATCAAGACCCTGCCTAGGACTTGTTAAAAGCCTCCCCTCCAGAGAGAGGATGTGTCTGGAGTTGTGAGAGTAAGGTGAGCTACCAGAGAGTGTGAGCAGGCCCCCTAGCCCAAAAAATAGAGGCCATAATCTAGCCTAGTCTGCCATAGGATTATCAGAAGCTAAATACCTCGGGTACATCGTGGGAAGAGGTGTAGCAAAGCCCCAAGTGAACAAGTTGGAAGCCATCCAAAATTGACCCTGACCAAACTGGAAGAAACAGGTGCGAGCATTCCTCGGCATAGTGGGGTATTACAGGTGATTCATCCCCCACTTCGCCACCAGAGCAAGTCCCCTGATGGACCTGATAAAGGCTCGGGGCCCTGTAATAGTGAAATAGACTGACAAGGCAGAGGAGGCCTTCATGAACCTATGGACAGCCCTCTGCATTAACCCCATACTTGTGGCCCCAGACTTTACAAATGAATTTATACTAAAGACAGATGCATCCGAAGTAGGGTTGGAGGCTGTCCTATCACAGATGGTGGGAGATAAACACCCCATCCTCTATCTCAGCAGAAACCCCTTTCAAGCGAAGTGAAATATGCAGTGGTGGAGAAGGAGCGTCCTGCTCTCAAGTAGGGCATGGGAACTCTCAGGTATTATCTGATAGGCTGAAAATTTACCCTTGTGACCAATTCTGCCTCCCTCCAGTGGATGCAGTGGAACAAGGAGAAGAATGCAGGGGTGACCAGGTGGTTCCTGTCCCTCCAGCCATTCCAATTTACCATCCAACACAGGGCTGGGAGCCGCCACGGCAATGCGGATGGCTTGTGATGGGCGCACTGTCTAGTGACCCAAGCTGCCCAACCCCATGGTGTTGAGCAGGGGGGAGGATATGTGACAGGGTCAGACTAGACGGCTACTGCAGAGTGCTAGAAGGCCAATATATCAGCCCCAGGCTGAGCAAGTCCCTTTTCTCTTGAGCTGAGCAGGGGTTACTCCAGGTTAATTAACACACCTGGAGCCAATCAAGGCCCCTCCTAGGACTTGTTAAAAGCCTCCACTCCAGGGAGAGGATGTGCCTGGAGTTGTGAGAGTGAGGTGAGCTTCCGGAATGCGTGAGCAGGCAAGATGCTGTCAAGAGTCAGGAGGGTTTCGGAGAAGGATCAGAATGCTGGCAAAAGAGAACCCTGCAGGTACACAGACTGGGGGAGGGAAAAACCCACCTGAAGAGGGCAAAGGACCTTTCCCAGGCCTGGAGGCTAAAGGGAAGAGACCCTGCTAGAAGGGAAAGACTGAACTGGATGTTAACGGAGGTGGCAGACATAATGGCCACCCCACCCCTGGTATGGCCCTCTAAACTTTGCAGCCCACAGGGAAGAATGTTAAGTGTCAATTGCCCTGTTGGGTCTCGTCTCCGGACTATGCGGCTCAGGGGGAAGAACGTTAAGTATCGATCTCCCCTGATGGGCCTTAATTTCTCAGGTGAATTTCGATCACCCTGTTTACCTCTCGGCACTCCCGTCACCACGAAGGAGGGATCATTGTCTGGGGCCCCAGTTACTTCATTGGTCCTGACCTGCATCTCATTTTTAACTGGCTATTTTATACTCTGGCCACGCAGTACACTATTTAAGCTCCTGCCCCGGTTAGCTGAGGTGTTCTCCCACCCTCGAATGCTAAAGGGCATGCCACGAACCGGTCAGACTGATCCCCCGACTGAGACAGGGAGCTCCCACCCACGAGACCTTTGGGTGTCTGCGAATTGCCGGCCGAACAATTCAGTACTGAGATGCTGCAGCTGGTCTGCCTCCTCGCTTTGGGTACCACCCCGGTGCTGGGACAGGTATTATAAATTGATGTAGTTATCCTACCTCTCTCAATCTTTTCCTTTCTTCTTTTTTTATAAAGTCATTTAAGTGTTGTCCACAAGTGTAATTAATTTCTATTTGTATCTGGTATAGTTTGCTTTCTCTCCTTGTTTTTTTCTGTGTAGCTGTTTATTACCCAACCTGTAATTTGCATGACCCTTTGCACTGTGTAGTTGTTTATTGCACCATATGTCTCTTCCCTTGCTATTTTTGATATACGATTTTTTATGAGATTACTATAAAATCCCCTTTTATTACTCGAATTTGGTGTCTGTCTCCTTGGTGGGTGTCGCCGGTCCATTGCAGTTACATCTCGAACCCCCGGGGTTTAACACTGGACAGTTGGTTTGGGCACTGCTATGCCCAGTGAGGCTGTCAGGGGTCAAGAGCCTTTCCTGGCAAGGAGGCCAGGAAGGGCCCCTGTTCGAGAGACATTAAGTCAAGAGGCAATGGGAAGTAACCCAGGGAAGCTAGGAGCTTTTCTGAAGCCACAGCATGAGGCTTCTACTTGTAGGGTCCTTAGGTTGGGGCCCAGAGTCGAAGGCCCTCCACCCCCTATCGGCCCTTCCCTGGAAGGGCAAGAGCCCCAGCAAAGAGGCAAGGACCTGTGAGAACCAGAGACAGGACCAAGAGCCAGTAGGGAGCGGCTATCTTAGAGTGGCTGTATTACCCTCCCCCACCATTAGAAGGTGGAAGAACACTAAGGGGTGAAGCAGTTCCCCGACCTATGGCTAGAAGGAAGTGCTGGACCCACTGAGGTACAGTGTTGTCACAGGTCTTACAGTAATCCAGGGGACCTGTTAGAGTCCATGGGGTTTTCCCCCAGTCTCAAGGGTGTATTCCAAGTGCCCATATTTGGTGGGCTCAGAAAAGCATGCAGCACCTTCCCATTGGGCAGCACCCAAACCCGACTCCAGAAGCAAGTCTGGTACCGGCCTCCAAGATCAGACTCAACAGGACCCTGTAGATCCAGCAGGGGAGGGCGAGCACCCACAACCAGCACTGGCCTCGTCCTCCTCCCTTGACAAGGCAGCCTTGTGGCTATCCTTCGATACAAGGATGATGTCAGCCAGGGGGAAAGTCACTGATGAGACTTATGATGGCTGAGGAGTCCAATCCATGCTCTACAGGTTTTTCCACATATGTGACAGGTGATTGCTTGGGAGATGGCACAACTGCTGGCTGGGATGCTGTGCACTTTTCTTCCTCCTCTGCTGTTTCTCAGCCTCTTGAGCAAGGCAATTCTCTTCAAAATGGGTTGAGGCTTGATGTCTGATGTGATGCCTTTGCAGTCTATTGCCAGACAGCTCTTCCAATTCATGGGATCAATGCATCTCTTCTTAAGATATACTTTCATGGTGTCCTGGTAGAGTTTTCTCTGTCCCCTGTGGGTCCTCTTACCACGATTAAATCGAGAAAAGAAGACTTGCTTCAGAAGACAAATATCAGCCATCCACACACAATGACCAGCACAGTGAAGTTGATATTTCATAATCTTCACCTCAACACTGGTGATGTAAGCTGCAGAGAGAATGCTGGCATTGGGACAATGGTCTTCCCAACTGATATGGAGAATCTTTCTCAGGCACCACTCCAGATGCTTAAGATGTCTTCGAAATGTCACCCATGTCTCGCATCCATAAAGAAGAGTGGGGGTGAATATTGCATTGTACACCAGGATCTCAGTTTCCATCAGCAGATCTCTGTCAATAAAGACATGACGGAGCAACTTTCCAAAGAATATGCTGGCACAATGGATCCTATGTTCAATTTCCACATCAAGATTGGCTGTCTGGAAGAGGTGGCTACCCAGGTAAGGGAAATTATCAATGTTTTTCAGGGGTTCAATGCTGATGACAATCTGTGGAAGAAGGGGGGCAACTTGTGATGGGACTGGCTGGTGGAGAACCTGAGTGTTCCCACACTGAGGGAGTGTTCTAGGCTGTGATAGGCACGTAAGAAAAGATCTAGGGTTGATTGCAAGTCAGCTCACTGTGTGCAAGGATAGCACAGTCATCAGCACATTGAAGATCAATAATAACCACCACAAAGAAGAATCAAGATTAAGACTAGATAGAGAAAAGGGTTGGGGCAATAACACAGCCCTGCTTAACACAAGTAGGCATGGTGAACAGATCCATCTCCAACCCATTATAGAGGATGGTTGCAGTTATTCCATCATAAAGTAGCCTGAAAACATGAATGAACTTCAATGGACAACCACACGTAGACAGCACTTTCCATAATGCTTCATGATTGATGGAATCAAATGCCTTAGTTAGGTCAATCAATGCCATAAACAATGGCTGGTGTTCTTCTCTACACTTTTCTTTCTTGATCAGCAAAATTCTAGATCTCCATGGCCTTTGCTTGCCACCACTGATTCTTGATCAGTCTCCTTCGGACTACAGCTTTAAGCCAGTAATAAGTCTCTCATTTTTGCAAGTTAGAGGGCAAATTTTTCCAAGTGCAAAATGCCCATCTCTTCTGATGAATAAGTGCTAGGATTCCTTGTTGTTCTCATCAAACCAGTCTTGATGGTGGTGAGTGGAATATCCAATTGCTTCAGCACGTGCCTTGTGAATAATGGTCTTGAACTCTTCCCAATGTGTTTGGATGTCACTGATGTTGTCAGGTAGGTCAAAGAGCCTGTCAATGAGACATTGCTGAAAAGTCTCATGACTAGTGTGATTCTGAAGTGCCTTGATGTTAAATCTCTTCCACATTCCTTTTGATTGTTTACAGTGTTGTGGTGCAAGCCACATGTTTGTGGTTGATCTGACTGATGGTCTGTCCAGCAGTCACCCATACCTCTCCTGTCTTGTGTAATATGGACATCAGTATGATCACGAACTCTGACAATGTCAAGAAGACGTCAGAGTTTGTAATACGGGCATTTCCAAGTGATCTTATATTTCTCTCTCTCTGAAGATGGTATTTGTGATAAGCAAATCACGCTCCAAACATTTATTGAGGAGAAGCATGCTGTTCAGGTTACCTTTCCCCACTCCTTTCCCAATGGTGCCTCTCCAGAGTTCGGGATGTCACCCAACTCCTGCACTGATGTCCCCTATGAAAATAAGCTTGTCTTTCTTGGCTGTGTCAGTGAGAACTGCATCAAAATCACAGTAGAACTTCCCCTTGTTGTCTTCATCATCATCAAGTGTGGGATAGTACACACTGAGACCATGGCATACTGGTCATTACTAAGCTTAAGACACAGTCATGAGACATTTGTTAATATCCATAGGGAGTTCTAAAAGCTGGCTACCAATCTTGTTCTTGATGGCAAAACCAACTCCATGAATACATCTCTCTTCAGATGGTTTTCCTTACCAAAAGAAGGTATAGTCACCTCTATCTTCTTTCAGTTGGCCTTCATCCACCTGATGGGTCTCATTTAGAGCAGGAATACTGATGGCACATCTTGAAAGTTCTCTAGCTATTATGGCCGTTCTTCTTTCAGGACAGTCATTGTTCAGGGAATCCATGAGAGTGCAAACATTCCAAGTGGTGAATTTCTTTACTTTGCATGTTCTGATCGTAGGTAGGTGATCCCGCTGGACACAGCTATCTGGCTGTAGGAAAGGGGGAGGTTGAGACAGCCTGTGTTTAGGGCACCTTTTCTAGCCCCTTCCTCATTCAGCGTGAGCAGAAGGGATCCTGAAAAGGATTGCTCAGTCGTGGCTGCAGTTACTGGCTTCAGTGTTCTCACCAAGCTGTCTTCCTCTGGTCATCATATTCATGCTGCCTTCCCTCCTTCTCCTCTCTCTAAAATTGGTGGTTGGATCTTCTCAATAATTGTGCGGGCATTCTGTTCATCCTCCCTCAACTGTCAATGACTGGAGTCTCAGACACATCAGCAACAGGAGGCGGAGCTTACCTGGGGCCCCTCAGAACTCAGGGTCTTTGGTCACTAACGGAGTTCTCTATTCATATCAATGCTCAGGGTGGTTTGTTTTGCCTGTCAGGCATTCCTGCCTCATATCAGAAGGAGAAACGTATTTGTCCTGACAGACAACACCACAGCCATGTTTTACCTCAAGAAGTAGGGACGAGCTCACTCATCCGTCCTTTTTCAGGAAGCAGTTCACCTCAGGGAATTTTGCATAGCACATTCAATCAATCTTGAGGCCTCTTGCCTTTCAGGGGTGCAGAATGAGTTAGCAGATCACCTGAGCAGGTCTTTTTCAGTCACTACGAACGGTCTTTTTGCCCAGATGTAGCCAGAGGCATTTTCCTGCGGTTGGGGACTCCTCAAATAGATCTACTGTGCACAAGTACAACAGAAAATGTTACCAATTCTGCTCCTTTCAAAACCACAGTCCACATTCCATCACAGACACCTTCTTGCTACTTTGTATGGGAAAGCTTTATTATGCTTTTAACCCAATCCCACTCCTGCACAGCATGCTTCTAAAGACCAAGGGGACCGCACCTAGGTTATACGAATAGCCCCAGCGTGGCCCACCAGCACTGGTTCTCCACTCTACTGGACCTCTACTGAAGGGGCACAGGGCTGGCTGGGTGCTTTAGCCCAAGGCTAGCAGTGCACAGCAACAGAGGGTGCTTGAGCTGGCCCAGTGGGTTCCACTGAGGGAAAAATTTCTGGCAACTGTGACAGTGGTGCACACACAGACCAAGACTGGAATGGACACGTGGAAAACACCGCAAAAAACAATAGTTACAAAAGGTTAACAATAATTTTTTGTGAGGAAAAGTACAGTAAAGATTTGAGGTTTTAGAAGGGCTGGTTAAGCACAGTAGGTAGATCAGCAACTAATCACAACACTTCCAAATGTACCAGCATATAATTGTGGCTCCGGCTGCAGCCTGTCACAATGGCATGAAAAGTCATTTTTTCTACAGTTTTTGGGCAGCAAAGTTAACCTGAGCCCTGCCATCATGTTCTATAGCCTAGGGATGCTGCATTAAAATGCAGGCTAGCGATCATGAGTCCTAGCCCCAGCTCTTCCACTGAATGGTGCTCACATTCCCAAGCTAAGATTTCACAGGTAGGAGAAATTATCAGCTACCAGTTTGAAAGCTTGCAGGCAGAGGTGGGACAAGACCCCACATTTCTAATATAAGGATGCCCCAGCCCTTCCCTTTGCCACTTACGGGATGGTTACGTTGTGTTTTAAAACCAGCAACAGTGAGTCCCAGTGCCAGGGTCTACAGATCTGAGCTCATGAGACTAATGTGAGCGGGGGAATGGGCCCGTGATGGTGGGGAACATTCCCGGCTCATACGCTGCCCTGGTGGAGTTTGCTAGCAAAAGGATCTGAGTCCTCGCTCCCACTCCGTTTACCCAGAGGCCCACCTGACTTTGAGGGCTCCCTTCCCGCTCTCCTGTGTGGTGGGGTCCCTGTAACCCCGACAAGGCTGGGCCCAGGATTCCTAGGGCTCCACCATGGTCCCTTAGGGCAGGGGCGAGGGTGTCCCCACTCCGGAGGGGCTCTCTCTGCACTGGGCGCTTCCCTGACCCACTGATCATTGCATGCAGTGCAAGCAATACAATTTATTAAATGAACAGCAACCAAACATCAAATAAAAAATAAGAGAAGAGGAGAAAGGCTAAAGGAAACAGCCAACACTGCCCCTGACCCAGGCGCCCCACACGCAGCATCTCTGGGGTGGGAAGGAGGGTCACAGTCTATGTCACACGTCGCAGGCCCCCTGCCCAGGCCCTGGCTGGGTTGCAGGGCTGCAGAGAGTCAGACACATGCTCTGGTGGTGGCCACACACCCCAGGCTGTAGGGGCAGAGCCCTTTGCCCCAGCACCAGCCCCCAGCGGGGTCACGATCCCCCCGAGTCTGGTCTGAGAGGCCTCTGGGCTGGGGGCGTCTCCCTGCGCTGGGCCCTGCCCAGGGTCCCCCTCGCTCTGCCCAGCTGCTCAGTGCATCCGGCTCCAGACGGCTCCAGCCCCAGCGCCTGCTCGGCTCCGCTCCGCTCTCTGGGCTCCTTCTCTGGCTCTGCTGCTGTGGGCCAGCTCAGCTCAGCTCCCTGGGCTCCTTCTCTGGCCTCCAGCCGCAGCTTCTCCATCCTTAGCACGGCCCCGCTCTGCCCAGGCCCAGGGAGATACAGCCCACAGGGAGGACGGTACCTGCCCCCCCACCCGTCGCCCTCCTGGCTCCCTCATTGGGCTGCCACCCTATCAATCAGGCTGACCTGAGCTGGCCTCTCTCTTCTGACCCTGGGGCTGTGTCTGTTTCAGGGTCCTCATAGACTCATAGACTTATAGGTCAGAAGGGACCAATATGATCATCTAGTCTGACCTCCTGCACAAGGCAGGCCACAAAACCCTACCCATACACATTTATAACAACCCCGAACCCATGACTGAGTTATTGAAATCCTCAAAAGTGAGATTTGAAGACCTCAAACTGCAGGGAATCCATCAGCAAGCGACCCATGCCCCACGCTGCAGAGGAAGGCGAAAAACCTCCGGGGCCTCTGCCAATCCACCCCGGAGGAAAATTCCTTCCCGACCCCAAATATGGCGATCAGCTAAACCCCGAGTATGCGGGCAAGACTCACCAGTCAGCACCCAAAAAGGAATTCTCTGCAGTAACTCAGTTCCCATCCCATCAACATTCCCACAGACCATTGAGCAGACTTATCTGCCGATAATCCAAATCAATTGCTCAAATTAAACTATCCCATCATAACATCCCCTCCATATACTTATCAAGCTTAGTCTTAAAGCCAGATAAGTCATTTGCCCCACTACTTCCCTCGGAAGGCTGTTCCAGAACTTCACTCCCCTAATGGTTAGAAACCTTCGTCTAATTTCAAGTCTAAATTTCCTAATATCCAATTTGTACCCATTCGTCCTCGTACCTATATTAGTACTAAACTTAAACAATTCCTCTCCCTCCCTAACGTTAATCCCCCTGATATATTTATATAGAGCAAGCATATCCTGCTTCCTCCAGAGATGCCAGCCGAAAAGACCCACTTGGTTCAGAGAGGGGCTAATAGTCTCACCTCAATCCCAGGAAAAATCATGGAGCAGGTCCTCAAGGAATCCATTCTGAGGCACTTGGAAGAAAGGAAGGTGATCAGGAACAGTCAGCATGGATTCACCAAGGGCAAGTCATGCCTGACCAACCTGATTGCTTTCTATGAAGAGGTGACTGGCTCTGTGGATGTGGAGAAAGCGGTGGATGTGATATACCTTGACTTTAGCAACGCTTTTGATACGGTCTCCCAATTTATCAGCAAATTAAAGAAGTACGGGTTGGATGAATGGACTATAAAATGGATAGAGAACTGGCTAGATCATAGGGCTCAACCAGTAGTGATCAATGGCTCCATGTCTAGCTGGTAGCTGGTCACAAGTGGAGTGCCCCAGGGGTCGGTGCTGGGGCCGGTTTTGTTCAGCATCTTCATTAATAATCTGGAAGAGGGGGTAGATTGCACCCTCAGCAAGTTTGCAGATGACACGAAGCTAGGGGAAGTGGTAGATACCCTGGAAGGGAGGGGTAGGATACAGAAGGACCTAAATAAATTGAAGGATTGTGCCAGAAGAAATCTGATGAGGTTCAAGAAGGACAAGTGCAGATTCCTGCACTTAGGATGGAAGAATTCCATGCTCAGGTACAGACTGGGGACCGATGAGCTAGGCAGCAGTTCTGCAGAAAAGGACCTGGGGGTTACAATGGATAAGAAGCTGGATATGTGCCAGCAGTGTGTCCTGGTTGCCAAGAAGGCTCATAGAATCATAGAAGATTAGAGCTGGAAGGGACCTCAGGAGGTCATCTAGTCCAACCCCCTGCTCAAAGCAGGACTATCCTCAGCTAAATCTTCCCGGCAAGGTTTTTGTCAAGCCACAGCTTAAAAACCTCTAAAGATGGAGATGCCACCACCTCCCTAGGTAACCCATTCCAATGCTTCACCACCCTCCTAGTGAAAAACTTTTTCCTAATGTCCAACGTAGACCTTCCCAATTGGAACTTGAGACCATTGCTCCTTGTTCGGTCAAGGCTAATAGCATATTGGGATGCATTAATAGGAACATTGCCAGCAGATCACGGGAAGTGATTATTCCCCTCTATTCAGCATTGATGAGGCCGCATTTGGAATATTGTGTCCAGTTTTTGGGCCCCCCACTACAAAAAGGATGTGGGCAAGTTGGAGACAGTCCAGCGGAGGGCAACAAAAATGATGAGGGGGCTGGAGCACAAGATTTATGAGGAGAGGCTGAGGGAACTAGGCCTGTTTAGTCTGCAGAAGAGAAGAATGAGGGGGGATTTGATAGCAGCCTTTAACTACCTGAAAGGGGGCTTCAGGGAGGATGGAGCTAGGCTGTTCTCAGTGGTGGCAGGTGGCAGAACAAGGTGGGTGGTGAAGCATTGGATGGATTACCTAGGGAGGTCCTGTAGTAACTGTTAGTATACAGAATATAGATATTCAGGCCTGTCTGTAAAGGCCCATGTTTTGTAAATATATCCTTATCATTTAGCGGGTTATAGGGGTATAAAACAAAGAATCAAAACCACAGGCCTTCTCTTATTGTGACAGTCTGAGGTCTTTACTTTGGCTCACAGGCAGAGTGGTGGCCATAAGCCGGGAAGTGTGCAGTCACATATGCACATTCCAACATAACATCTAGTACCCAGCTGTTAGGATGGTGATGCAGTCTAACACCTCCAGATAAAGAAAAGATCCTAGAATGGTTAAAGAAAACTTGGTTTGATAGCATTGTCTGGCAAAAGATTGACTTATCAACAGTTGTGGTTGTAAAATCTACACTCTTTATTGTTTTATCTTTATGGTACCCAATTCTCTATTTGAATGATTTCTGGCTGGTTCTTTGATTGTTTATATCTGTTGCATAACTGTGTGATCAGTTAATGTGGTGGGATATGATTGGTTAAATAATTGTTATAATATGTTAGAATTGGTTAAAGAATCATCTTTTGATATTGTTAAAGAAATGATTGGTTAAGATACATTATAAATACTGAGGTAAAACAGGAAGTAGGGGGGAAGATTTATTGGTGTGAAGGACTGGGGGGTCCTAATGGATGCTTGCTTGAAAAGATCCCAATAAACCTGTTGTATTGCCTGCTGCTGGACTCTGGACTTCTGCTTCTGTCAGCGAACTAAGAACTGAAAGGACTGGGGACGTCCTAACACTAATTCTCATATTTTTCCATTTAAATAATTATTTCCCATGTGGTACCATAACAAATGCCTTACTGAAGTCTGGACAGTTTACATTTACAGCATTTCCCTTGCCTAGACAATAAGTTATTTTATCACAGAAAAATATCAGGTTAGTCTGGCATGATCTGCTTTTGACAAATCCATGTTACATTTTATCCCGTTTTCCATTTACCTCAATGTCTTTAATTATTCTCTCCTTCAGAATTTCTTCAAAAGCCTTGCATATTAGTGAGGTCAGACTAATGGTTCTGTAGTCGCCTGGATCACTTTTGCCTCCAGTTCTTAAATATAGGTACAACATCTGCTATTCTCTAGTCATACTGTACCACCCAGTGATGATATCCAACTGGTTCGCACCGGTTCGCGCGAACTGGTTCTTAAAATTGAAAAAATGCAGCGAACCGGTTCTTAGCGCGGGGAGATTCAATGTAAAGGCGGAGTAGCGAACCAGTTGTTAGTGGCGGGAGAGTCAATTTCCGGGCGGAGAGTGTCTCCTGCGATTCTCCCTGCCGCCGAAATTGACCAGGGAGGGTCAATTTCACTGCCAGGAGTGTCTCCTGTGATTCTCCCTGCTGCCGAAATTGACCAGGGAGAGTCAACTTCACGGAGGAGGGTACTCTGAAGTCCTGGGTGCTGGGTTGTTGGGGTGCAGTGTTTCGGGCGCTGTGTGCATGATGTTTAAGAACCTATTCAGAATATTATTGGAAATTTGGGATATCATCACTGGTACCACCCCTCTCCCTAATTGGACAGATTTATTAGAATTCCTTGCTCCCGGACTTGAAGTCTCCTGTGTCAGTTCTTTCCGTTTCTGTGGTGGTTGTCTAGTTCTCCTGCATTAGGTGCTAGAAGTTTTGCTTCCATCTCAGATGTGGTAATTTCCACTTTTATGCACTCATTTCCATTAGTCTGTGCTGCCATGTTTTACTCACCATGCGTATGGAAAACAAAGCAGTAAGACCACATATTGTTTTTGACTGTTTCTCACTGTGCTTGCCTGTAACAAGTCCTGGTTCTTCAGCTCAAGGCTTGTTCTTCTTCTCACTGAGTCCCATGTTCAGTTCTCCCGCAGGGCCCAAAGAGGGACAGGGTTACATTTGGCTGTGCAATAGACGACAATCTATCTCCCAGCGCTAGGAATAAAAACCAGGCGTCCTGATGCCCAGCACCTCACTGCTGTCTCACAAATACGGGGGTAGCCCACTGACCAGGGCGTGCTGTTTCTCCCAGTATGGGCTGGCCCAGTGTTGCCAATCTCGAAGCTCAGATTTCACCAGTCACGTGTGAAAAGTAGCACACAACTGGCCAAACGACTGTTTATTCCAAAAAGTCCAGATCCTCACCATTTCAGAAGAAATCACTAGAGTTGGCAACAAGGTGCCACAGCTGAAACTTATATGGATGTGGGCTGCCTCTGGGTTTATACTATGCCTGGCCCCCCACTGGCTGCCTCACCGCAGCTGGATAAATCCTGCAGCCAACAGGAAGTCCTGCATTGCTGCAGCCAGCGAGGTTCTGTTCCCAGCAGCGCACACACCATCTGCCTTCTGCTACCTGGGGGAGAAGGATTTGGTGCAACATGAACCTTGATGGCTGCTCATTCAAAAAGCCACCAGGTGGCAGCAAAGAGACAGGAACTGAGTAAAATCTCCCAAATTTCACCAAAAGAAAGAAATTTGTAGCCCCAAAAGTCGTCTATTGCCAATTCAAGATTTTTGTTGCCTAAGCCTTTAAAAATCAATTGTTTAGATAATGGCACAGAAAGTACACTTATAAAATGAGCAGACAAAACCAAGCTGGGAGGAGCTACAAGTGCCTTGGAGGCTAGGATTAAAATTCAAAATGATCTGGACAAACTGGAGAAATGGTCTGAAGTAAATAGGATGAAATTCAGTCAAGAAAAATGCAAAGAACTCCACTTAGACTCATAGACTCATAGACTCATAGGTCAGAAGGGACCA
>ML675642.1:359395-405363 GCA_007922155.1 Mesoclemmys tuberculata
ACCTCACTAAGGTAGCTTCCCTTACTAATCCCGCCTTTCTTCCACTTGGGAAGGAACAATCAGTAGCATATGTACAAAAAGGGAAATGACTGCCTAGGAAGGAGTATTGCTGAAAGGATCTGGGCTGGAGATCATAGAATCATAGAATATTAGAGTTGGGAGGGACCTCAGGAGGTATCTAGTCCCACCCCCTGCTCAAAGCAGGACTAGCCTCAGCTAAATCATCCCGGCTAGGGTTTTGTCAAGCCGCAGCTTAAAAACCTCTAAAGATGGAGATGCCACCACCTCCCTAGGTAACCCATTCCAGTGCTTCACCACCCTCCTAGTGAAAAACTTTTTCCTAATGTCCAACCTAGACCTCCCCCATTGCAACTTGAGACCATCACTCCTTGTTCTGTCATCTGCCACCCCTGAAAACAGCCTAGCTCCAGCCTCCCTGGAACCCCCTTTCAGGTAGTTAAAGGCTGCTATCAAATCCCCCCTCATTCTTCTCTTCTGCAGACTAAACAGGCCTAGTTCTTTCATCCTCTCCTCATAAGTCTTGTGCTCCAGCCCCCTAATCATTTTTGTTGCCCTCCGCTGGACTCTCTCCAACTTGTCCACATCCTTTTTGTAGTGGTAGGCTCAAAACTAGACATAATACTCCAAATGTGGCCTCATCAATGCCGAATAGAGGGGAATAATCAGTTCCCGCGATCTGCTGGCTATGCTGTTAGTAATGTAGCCCAATGTGCCATTAGCCTTCTTGGCAAGCAGGGCACACTGCTGACTCATATCCAGCTTCTTATCCACTGTAACGCCCAGATCCTTTTCTGCAGAACTGCTGCCTAGCTCATCGGTCCCCAGTCATAGCTGATTGCAAACTAAATTTGAGTCAATAGTGTAAAAAAAACAAATACCATTCTGGGATGTATCAGCAGAAGTGTTGTAAGCAAGACACAAGAAGCAGTTCTTCTGTTTTGCTCCATACTGATTAGACCTCAACTGGAGTATTGTGTCCAGTTCTAGGCACCATATTTCAGGAAAGATGTAGATAAATTGGAGAAAGTTCAGAGACGAGCAACAAAAGTGATTAAAGGTCTAGAAAACATGACTTATGAAGGAAGATTGAAAAAACTGGGTTTGTTTTGTTTGGAGAAGAGAAGACTGAGGGGGGATATGATAACAGGTTTTAAGAACATAAAAGGTTGTTACAAGGAGGAGAGAGAAAAATTGTTCTTGTTAATCTCTGAGGAAAGGACAATAGGAAAGGAGCTTAAATTGCTTCAAAAGCGGGTTTGATTGCACCTTAGAAAAAAATTCCTAACTGCCACAGTGGTTTAGCACTGGAATACATTGCCAAGGGAGGTTGTGGAATCTCCATCATTGGATATTTTTAGAGTAGGTTGAACAGACACCAGTCAGCGATGGTCTAGATAATTCTTGGTCCTGCCTTGAGTGCACAGGTCTGGACTAGAAGACCTCTCAAGGTCCCTCCCAGCACTATTATTCTATGAAATGTAGCCCAGTTGGTGAAAAATTGCCTAGAAAAATAGGCTGCCTTCCTTCTGCCCATTGCTCCTATTGCTGACAGGGAAGATGGACTCTGTGCTGTGGATTTCAAGGCCTGAGTGTTGAAACCTGATGATGATCATGTGACAGTGAAACAATCTTCCTCTGACTATAAAAGTTATACCTAGGGGTTCCTGGAGTGACTTGGAATTATCCCATATTGCAAAGCAAGGTATTTAGAAGTGAACTAGGAGGTGGTACAAGTGTCTGTTGGGTTTTCACAGCTGTGTCTGGTTAATGGGAGCTGTTCCTTTAAGAACAGGGCACAGAACAGAAGCTGTGCCTTCAGGCGAGTTTGTTGTCAATTTGTTTGTTGTTGTGAGCTTGCCCCTTGGACTAAAGCACAGGTACAATGTGATCCCTTCAGCGGCTGTGTGCTGAGCCCTGCAGCCTGTTAGGCAAGGCTAAGAGCTTCCTGAGGAGGCTCTAGCCTGCTATTATTTTACCCCAAACCCGTCAGGATAGCTTGACAAGGGGACGGGGCTAAAAAGCCAGCACCTAAGTGACCACAGGAGCTAGTGAAAAGGGGAGTTTTGCAAGGGAGGTTAGAGAGGGAGCATGAGAGCCAGATAACCTAGTAAATATTCTTTAAGCTTAGGCCAAAAGCACCCCCCAAGAACCCCAGACACAGCACAAAGAATAAACAAACCAGCCCTGTGAGAGTAAAAACAATGCAGGCAAAGGTTCAGCAGCAGAGTGGGGGTTCTCCAGTTTATTGCACTGAATACAGCATGTATGATTACCTGCCTCATGTCCCTCAGAGACTGAGTGCAGGCTCTTGAGGCCAGAGTGGCTGAACCGGCGGAGTTAAGGGAGGCAGACTTGCTGGGTCACAGTAGAGCGGTCCCAGCCCCACTCTGACAGCCTCTGTGCTGTTAAGGAGGATGAAAGTCTTGGGGAAGGAGAACATCGAGCTGGAGTGGAGGGAAATGATCCCATGATAGGGATCCTCTTTCCAGATGATGTCATGGTCTCCTCTCACAATATGGACACTCCTCTGGGGCTGGAGACCCATATTGGGAAGAGACAGGTTACAGTAATGGGGATTTGCTCGTTAGAAATATAGATAGCTGGGTTTGTGATGGCCGGGAGAACTACGTGGTGAATTGCCTGCCAGGTGCTAAGGTTTGGGGACCTTTTGAGATACCTGGACGTATGTATGTGCAGTCCTGGGGAGGAACTGGTGGTCATGGTACATGTAGGTACCAGTGACATAGGGAACAGCAGGAGGCCAAATTTAGGCTGCTGGTTAAAAGAGTAAAGTCCAGGCTCCATGGTAGTATTCTCTGAAATGCTCCCAGTTTAATGTGCATGGCCAGTTAGACAGGCAGAACAGCAGAGTCTCACTGCATGGATAGATGATGGCATTTGGAGGAAGGATTCAAGTTTATTAGGAACTGTGGGACCTTTGGGGGAAGGAGCCTATCAGGAAGGATGGACTCCACCGATATTAAAACAGAACCAGGCTGCTGAGGTATAAAATTAAAATGGTTGCAGAGGAGTTTTTCAACTAAAAGCTGAGGAAAAGCTGTTAAGTGAGGAAGAGCACACAGTTCAGCCAGAGACATCCCTTGGGGAGGATTTATTAAAGGGGATACTCTGTCTCCTAGTAAAAAGGAAAGGAAAGAAGTTGGTACAGATTGGAACTGAAGAGAAACAGTCAAATGAAAAAGAGTCCCATTCAATTATAGTAAGTGAAGGCAGACAAATAAATAGTGACAGATTTTATAAGTGCTTGTATACAAATGTAAGAAGGCTAAATATGAAGATGGGTGAACTTGAGTGACTAGTATTACATGAGGATATTAAATATTATAGGCATCACAGGAACTTGGTGGAACAATGATAATCAATGGGACATAGTAATACCAAATATGTAGGAATGACAGAGTAGGTCATTGCAGGTTGGGGAGTGATACTGTATGTGAAAGAAATTATAGAGTCAAATATAATAAAAATCTGAATTGAATAAAACAGTACTATAGAATCTCTTTGGTTAGAAATTCCATGCTTCAATATTAAGAGTATAGTGGTATATATACCACCGCACCTGACCATGATAGTGATTGTGGTTGTCAAATGTTCAGAGAGATTAAAGAAGCTACAAAACAGAAAAGTCAATAAAAATGGGTGATTTCAACTATCTCCATACTGAATGTGCTCATGTCACCTCAGGACAGGATGCAGAGATAAAATTTCTAGACACCGTTAATGACGGCTTCTTGGAGCAGCTAGTCCTGAAACTCACAAGGGGAGAGGCAATTATTGATTTAGTCCAAAGCAGGGAACAGGATATAGTCCAAGAAGTGAATATAGCTGAACTGCTCAGTAATAATGACCATGATGTAATTAAATTTAACATCTTTGTAAGGCAGAAGGAACAACACAAAAATAAGGCTGGTAGTGCAATGGAAATTAAAAGGAAGAGTCTCAAAAATGAAATGGCTGCAAGCTGCAGGGAAATTTTTAAAAAATAGAGGCTCAAACTAAAAGTGAACCCCAAATAAAATAAACAGTAAGAGGTCCAAAGAATGCCATCACGGCTAAACAAGATGCAGTCAGAGATAAAAAGACATGTTTTAAAAATTGGAAGTTTTGAAACAAACTGAGCAATTAAACAGTAATAAGTCATTCAGACCAGATGGGATTCACCCAAGAGTTCTGAAGGAGTTCAAATATGAAATTGCAGAACTACTTACTGTCATATGGAACCTATCACTTCAATCAGCCACGTACCAGACAACTGGCAGGTAGCTAATATAATGCCAATATTTAGAAAAGGCTCCAGAGGTGAGCCTGGCAATTACATTGGACAACAAAGATTTTGCTTCCTGAATACTTTTAGAAAGCGTGTGTCTTATAGATTTTGGGCTGCTAATTACGAAAATCACCATGAAATTTCCCTATCACATACCATTTTTTTGAAATCACCTATATTTGTTATTTCATTTCATAATTTAAGTCCATTAAAATGTTGCCCACAATGTAAGCTCAAAAGTTTTCGATCCTGTGTCCAAGCATGCCTGGGCATGCAGTGACACTGCACCTAGTGCAGGCCACACAACATGCGGTGGGAATGCTAAGGCTTAGGCAGGGCGGATGCTGGCAGGCCAGGTTTTAGAAAGGCTATAAAAGCATTTAGCACACACCGTTCTATGTATTGCGTTTATATCAGTTTGCAGTCATGTTGAGGCACATGCTCTATGCACATAGCATATTGTGTGTACTCACAATAATAAAACAATTGTATTTTCAGGAGGATTCGTGGTAGCAAAATGTCTCGCCAATGTCGCAACAGCCGCGATATGTTCTGTTACTTTTGTGGTGAATATACGCTTAAACCTCAAAGATGGAACATGACTGCACATAGTAAGAAAGCTTATGAGCTCTACTTTGGGTGTAAAATTGGTGATCAGGACAAAGCCTGGGCTCCTCACAGTTGTTGCGCAACGTACACTGTCGATCTTAGAGCTTGGCTCAGAGGTACTCAGAAGTCAATGCCATTCGCTGTCCCGATGATATGGCGAGAGCAGAAGGATCATGTGACAAACTGTTACTTCTGTCTGACCAATGTGTCTGGGTTCTCTGCTAAAAACAAGAAATCCATTGAATACCCCAATCTCCCTTCAGCCATGAGATCTGTGCCGCATGACGACAGTCTTCCAGTACCAAAGCCACCAGAGACATGGAGCCTAGAGGAGGCAGATGAAGATGCCATGATGCACGAGCCAGGAATGGAAAACGACACTGATCCAAATTTTGAACCATTTACGTCGAGTGAGCCTCATCTGATAACTCAATCTGAGGTAAATGACCTGGTCAGGGACTTGAGTTTGTCAAAGGCAAAAGCAGAATTACTGGGTGCAAGACTGCAAGGATGGGGTCTGCTGTCACCAGGCACGAACATTTCTGTCTTTTGCAGCTGCCAAGAAGATTTGACACAATTCTTTGGTCAGGTTGATAATCTGTGTTTCTGCATTGACACTGATGGGCTGTTCACTGCTTTGGGTTGCCAGCAAGACTCACAACAATGGCGTCTTTTTATTGATTCATCAGTGTTAAGCTTGAAAGCTGTGTTGTTACACAAAAGCAATATCCACCCTTCAATACCAATCAGCTATGCAGTACACATGAAAGAAACCTACGGAAATATGGAAGTCTTGTTGAAACACATGCAGTACAGGAACTACAACTGGAACATCTGTGATGATCTGAAAGTAGTCGCGCTGCTACTAGGAATGCAGCTCGGCTACACCAAGTACTGTTGTTTCATTTGCAAATGGGACAGCCATGCTAAAGAGTCTCATTACATTAAAAACGACTAGCCACTCCATAAGCAGTTGGTTCCAGAGCAGCAAAGTGTGGCACATAAACCACTTGTAGACCCGACAAAGATATTTTTGCCTCCTCTTCACATAAAACTTGGACTGATGAAAAATTTTGTGAAAGCGATGAACAAGGAAGGTGAAGGATTTCTATATTTGAGACAGATGTTTCCCAGAATAACTGATGCCAAGTTTAAGGAAGGCATTTTTGTTGGTCCACAAATCAGACAGGTCATCAATGACAGGCAGTTCGAAGAACTTCTATTAGGGCCAGAGAAAATCGCATGGAAGGCATTCAAGGATGTTGTTGAAAATTTTCTTGGCAACTACAGAGCACCAAACTACGTGCAGCTGGTTGACAACATGCTTCAAGCATACAAAACCATGAAGTGCAATATGTCACTAAAGATTCATTTTCTGCATTCACATTTAGACTTCTTCCCTGCAAATCTTGGTGCAGTCAGTGACAAGCATGGTGAAAGGTTTCACCAGGACATTGCGATCATGGAAAAACGGTTTCAGGGTAACTGGAATTCATCAATGATGGCTGATTATTGTTGGAAACTTAAACGAAAAGCCTCAGACACTGAGTACAAATGAAAATCATCAACAAAACATTTTTAGCTCAGTTGAATTATTGCAACGTGTCAGCACTGTTACGTGATTAAACGCATTACATTCAATAAAAGTCAATTTCTTGTTTCTCCAAATTCCTACGTGATACAAGTAGTCTGAAATTATATTTGTGTTCAGCTTCAAGCAGTCTAGCATAATCAAAAAAAATTTCTGAGGAAACAACACTTTCAAAAAAATTTGTTGTCCAATGTTATAGGCTGGTCTGCCTAACTTCAGTACCAGGTAATTTAGTTGAAACTATAGTAAAGAATAAAATTATCAGATGCATAGATGAACACAATATGTTGCGGAAGAGTCAATCCGGCTTTTGTAATGGGAAATCATGCTTCCCTGATCTATTAGACTTCTTTGAGGGTGTCACCAAACATGTGGACAAGGACAATCCAGTGGCAGTAGTGTACTTGGATTTTCAGAAAGCTTTTGGCAAGATCCTTCACCAAAGCTCTTAATCAAGGTAACTAGTCATGAGATAAGAGGGAAGATCTTCTCATGGATCAGTAACTAGTTAAAAGATAGGAAACAAAGAGTAGGAATAAATAATGAGTTTTCACATTGGAGAGAGGTAAATAGCAGGGTCTCCCAAGAATCTGTACTGTGACAAATGCTGCTCAATATATTTATATGTGATCTGGAAAAAGGGGTAGACAGTGAGGTGGCAAAGTTTTCAGATGATACTAAATTACTCAAGCTAGTTAAGCCCAAAGAGAACTGCAATGATTTACAAAGGGATCTCACAAACCTGGGTGACTGGGCAACAAAATGGCAGTTCAAATTCAATGTTGATAAGTGCAAAGTAATGCACATTGGAAAACATCGTCCCAACGATACATACAAAGTGATGTGTCTACATTAGCTGTTACCACTCAAGAAAGAGATCTTGGCGTCACTGTGCATAGTTCTCTGAAAACATCCGTTCCATATGCAGCAAGCATGATAAAAGCACACAGAATGTGAGGAACCATTAGGAAAGGGATAGATAATAAAACAGAAAATATCAGTAGGCCCGTCAGTGAGGGGGGGAAGGGGCCCAGCAATTTTAAAAGGGCCTGGGCCACAGGCAGCGGGTGAAGCTTCTCTTTGGGGAGGCTAGCACCCCGTCCCACCTCTTCTGCTAGTGTCCCCACCCACAGTCCACCCCTGCTCCACATCTGGCCCCTCCCCCTCCCCTGCTTGCCACCACACACTCTCCTCCCCACTGCTCAGCCCCCCCCCCCACCCGCCTTCCCCACTGGGCATCACCGCGGCCACGTCTCTCCTCCTTGCTCAGTCCCCCCACCATCACTTACCGTGTGCATCCCTCCTTCCCGATCCCACTTGCCCCTCCACTGCTGCTCGCCGCATCCCTCCTCCTACCTCTCTGCTTGGCCCACCTGCTGTCACTTGCCACCTGGTGGATGTGGGGTGTGGAAGAGAGGAGGGGGACTGAGTGGGGATGGGGGAGGGATGTGGAAGCGAGTGGGCCAAGCATAGGAG
Source organism: Mesoclemmys tuberculata (assembly GCA_007922155.1). Taxonomy (NCBI): domain Eukaryota; kingdom Metazoa; phylum Chordata; order Testudines; family Chelidae; genus Mesoclemmys; species Mesoclemmys tuberculata. Next base: position 367,381 of record ML675642.1, read on the forward strand.
GGGTGGGTGCTTGGGCAGAGTGGGTGTGGACAGTGGGAGGGACTGTGGGTGGAAGAGGTGGGACGGGGAGCTAGCCTCCCAAGGAGAAGCTTCAGCTGATGCCCATGGTCATAAACCTCAGCCCTCCTTTTCTGTGTGGGGCAGGGGGGACGTTGACTATTCTGAAATTTTTGTAATTTTTGTAATTTCCTATGTTTAAAAATAGCAAAAACAAATTATATTATGTGCATCTGTAAAAACAACCTGCCCCACATCTCATCAGCATCGCTTGAACCCAGACCCGTCATTCTCCTCTCCTAGAAGTTGAACCGCAGGGCTCACTGTAGTAGCTAGCACTAAGAGAAGTCTGTAACCCCAGGTGGGGATGTGGTGCTGCGTTTGTGGAGTGGTTGGAGGCAGGGAGCCTGGCCTGACCCTCTTTTTCTCCCACCCCAAGAGTTGTGGGAGTTTCTGCCCAATGCAGTTCCCATTTGAGATGGAAATGGGCTACTGGGGCAATGTGCTGGATTGCAGATGCCGGTCTAGCTCTCCAACCTGCCCCTCCACTCCTGGCTACACCTGCCTGCTTAGCTCTAGTGCCGTCTGTGCTGCTGCTGCTGTTACCGAGGTGCTGGTGTGAGCTCAGCCACTGAATAGTCAGTGATTTTGGCAGCCTGCCCACGTCTCCGTGACAATACAAGCAGCAGAGGCGGAATGGCAATTTATTAATACTTTACCTCTTCGCCAAATCTGAATGGAATTTCATGGACCTTCTACAGCCTGAGGGGATCTCCCTGCAAATATCAGGGGCCTGCGGCAAACACTGGCGCGTAAGAGCATTGCAAAGAACTGTCACAAGAGACCCTTACAGCAGAAAGCAGCAGTCAGCTTAGCACCGGGTGTTGCTTTCAGATCCTCTAATGACAACATGGAGGCAAATTGACAGCCTGTGCCTGATGACAGTGGTACGAGGAGAGGTGGGTTCTATTCCCTGATCTGTCCTTAGCTTTGGTGTGAGTCATTTCCCTTTGTCTATGCAGATCATAAGCTTTTTGAGGCAGGGACCATTTGTTTGGATGTTTACACACCATCTTGCACAATAAGGTCCAATCCAGACTGGACCCTCCAGGTGCTCCCATAATACAAATGATCAATGCTGTTAGCCAAAGATACAACACAGCAGCTCTTTGGCTAAAACACAACCCCTAATGCTGGAGTTCTGCAGACCTTTAATGGAGCAAGGCTGCCCCTGAAATCCAAGAAGCAAGCGCGTCACTCTGCCAGGAATAATTTGGCCCTTTAGAGTTTATTCCTGGCTGCTGGCCAGACAGATCCGCACCTCCGCAAAAAAAGATCATCTCTGGTAGAGCCACTGCAAGCAGGAGTGTGTTTCACAATCCCCCACAGAAGCCCCCATCTCTGAGAGGTATGGTTCTGAGCTGTTTTGTGCGGGGGCTACTGAGATGACGGGCGTCGCTAGCTGTTTATCAGCTCCAAACGTGTAAAAATTTCATAACTATAGAAGACGTGTGTGGGGGCGGCAGGCTACGGACGGGGGAACAATCGGCTGAAAGAGATAGCTGTCTGGGCGCCAGGGTGGGTCCCCAGGGGAAGGGATGTGGGGGTTTGTCCTAGTTTTTTTTTGCCTGAGATCTGAATGTATAATTGTGGGAGGAGACAAGAGAGAAAATGAGCTGAAGCCTCCTAATGCAGAGGCTGGTCCTTATGAGTAAAGGGCCACATGTCTCCTTTTATCACCAGCCATAATTCCCTCCTTGGCTCAAAGGCAGCAGTGAAAAGAGCAGGACTGGTTCAAACTTCCTTATGATCTCCGTGGCAACCATCCCTGCAGGAGCCTTTTCTTCCTTTCCCCCTTTCCTCTTTTGTTGTTGTTGTTGTGTCATTAAAACTTCCCTCCCCAAGGACCAGGACTGAATCCCTGTCCAGCAGCGTCACAGCCGCTGCCTCAGTCCTTCTGCTGCGTCCTGCTCAGCTCTTGCCTTCCAGAGCAGCTGTCGTTGCTGAAAAGTCTGGCGTGGCCACTCCCAGGATAGTGGGAATGGAAGCAAAGGCGTGATGGTTTTTTTGTGGGGGCCTCTTATTTCCAGCCCACACAGGCCCTTCTGTCTGAGTCTGTCCCATAGACTGGCCTCCAGCTTTCAGGGCTTTTAAAGTCCCAGGGCAAAGCTGCCTACACAGACCCTGCTCCCATTCAAAGGCCACGAAAAGCTGTTCAGTGCAGCCTGTTACACTTAGAACCAGACAGGCCCAACCCAAAATTGGGATGTGTAGAGCCTCAAGCTGTGATCCTGGTCCAGCTCGGGTCCATCCAGTTCTGTCTCCCTTAGGTTTCCTTAGACTCACCTTCGAATTTGTTCCAACAGCTTTAGAATAGCCGGACACACCCCAGGGCTCGGGGCTCCTGACGGGAGATGCAGTGTTGTCTCAGAACAGAAGCTGCTAGCAATCCAGACACACAGAGGCAGTTGCCCTCACATGCAGACCAACAGGGCCAAATTTCCCAGTATGTTGGGTGCTGAGCTCCTTTGACAGTTCTGGCCTGATAGGCCTGATTCCCCACTGTCTTGTAGCCTGGTCATTGCCTGCACTGTTGCAGTGTGTGCAAATTGCTTCAGATCAGAATGGCCCCAGTTTCACACCAATTTGCACTCAGGGTGGATGTAGATGACAACACCAGGTGCAAGGATGCATAGCCTCTGGTCCATTATCCTTTACACATGATACAATCACTAGTACAGCAAGTGCTCTTAGTGGGAGCCGTCTAGCAGAGGAGGCTAGTGTAAAAGGTTTGTGTGTCTGATCCTGAGCAGTGCTGAGACCCTCATTTCCCAAAGGGCATGTCAGGATGAATGGCAAGGCAAGCTTCCTCGCCACAGCCTCACCAATATGCCACCAACTTGACCTGGAGAGTAAATTCAGTCTTCAGATTCCTTCAGTCCTTTTCTTCCTGCTGGGACTGCCAGCCAGAAGCCTTTTTGGGTCTGTCTGCACAGCATAGCGAGCCAGGTACTGTGTGACCCGCACCTGCAGGCTTGGTGTTTCCACGCCCATGCTTCAGTGTCCACACTGCACCGGAAACCTCAACCTTACAGCGTTGCTGGCACGTCCTTACTGCACAATGCAAAGCCGAGTCAGAACTGCAGCTTCTGTGGGCACACACCTCCATGTCCCAGGATTCCTCACACCGTGCCGGCCGAAATTATTCCACGGCTCTGTTCACAGCGGAGAACTTGTCTGTCTTTCCCACAGGAATTGATCAGAAGTGGTTTTGGTTGGTTTTGCTTGCCAGGGCAGCAACTGAAGCATTTTGCCAGTGCATCCAACCGAAGCACTCCCAGCAGCCTAACCGATCAACATGAATCAAGGCCCAGTGGAAGAACGCCACTTCATGCTGTCGCTCCTTCTTTTGGGAATCAGAAATAGCATCTGTGAGATGCTGTTGGACATTTTGGTGGCAGTTTGTGACCTGCCAAAGGTACCTTTTGGAGACGGGTGCTGACATGCCAGCCTCAACCTAGCTGATGCTGCCCATGCCAGTGGTTGTAGCTGCAGATCTCCCCTGTGTAGACTGACTTCTGGTGCAGGGCCACAAACACAGACTGGTGGGAGCCCATGGTCATGCAGACGTAGGTTGACCAACTGTGGCTCCAGAGCCTTTACATGAAGAAGCAGATGTTCCTAGAGATTCGTGACCAGCTTGCTCATATCCTACAGTGTCAGGACACCCACACGAGATAGACCATGCCAGTCCTGAGGCAGTTCGTTATTGCCATCTAGAAGCTGGCTACCACAGACTGCCACAGGTCCATGGCTAACCAATTTGAAGATGGCAAATCAACTGTGGGTGTTGTTGTGACAAAGATTTGTGAGGCAATCAGGACTGTGATGTACCCAGACGTGATTGTCATTACAGATGATCCAGAAATAATTGCTGGGTTTCAGAAAATCGGCTTTCCAAACTGCACTAGAGCCACTGATGGGATTCAGATGCCCATAGTCTGCCCTCTGCAAGAAGCACAAGTACATAAAGCACTGAAGGGACTACTCCATCTTCATGAAGGCCCTGGTCACCCATGGGGCAGAGTCACGGATGCCAGCATGGGATGAACTTGCAGAATGCATGGTGCCAAGGTGTCCTGAATATCAGGACTTTACCTTCATGGACAAGATGGGACATTATACCCCCTGACTCACATTGTTACTGGATGTCATGTCCCTGACATGTCCCCAGTTATGGAGTCACTGTCCCTGTTTTTAGTCCAGAAGATCCTGATCATCCCCTGTTGTCATGGCTTCTGACACAGTACCCTGATTTCAGAGGACCTGGCAGGTTCAACTACACATTCAGTCGCTGTAGAATGGTGGTGGAATGTGTATTTGGCAAATTGACACACTTTTGGCACTGGCTTCAGAACCGTTTGGATGCCAGTCACCAGTGCAGTGAGTATTATCATGGCCTGCTGTGTCCTGCACGATGTCTGTGAGGAAAAAGGGAAACCTCTTCACCAGATGTGGCCTCGAGTCACTGCTGGATTTCTATACCAATACACCCAGACAGACAGTGCACCATTTAGGACTGATGCTGAGTCCATACACACAACAGAAATCAGGAATGTTTTGTGTTTGCATGGTCCCATGCATTAGGGGAATGAAATGGTATTTAAGGTCGTGTTGTGCAGGGCAGCTCTGGAGTTTGTTTAAATGTCTTGGCACTCTGTATTATGGATTTTGTAAACACATGCATGAAATGTATGGAAATGAGTTATGCATTTTATCAGCATGTGCTGTGCACTTCAACTGATGGTGTATGGCTTACTGTGTGACAGTTTGTACGTTTGTATTATGAAATGTATGGAGAATGGGCATGTGATGACATTCAGTGCAGTTTATGCCACTTTTAACTTTACGTATAGTAAAACTTGCTACTGCAGCCTTGTATGTAAATGCAACACTAGATTTTACTCATGTATTGACATATCAATGTAAGAAACAGAAAGGCAGACCAGCTGCCATCAAAATGTACAATCAATAAACGAACTGTGGCAAGGTGGGGGCAGGGGAGGGTAAGGTACTCCGCCCCGTGGGTCTTGCGCTCTGCCGGCCGGGCTGGTGGTGCAGCTGCGGGGGGGGGGGTTCGAGGGAGGGGCTGGGGACCGCTCTGCCCCTGGGTACTGCTACCTTCCCTCTCTGGGGTAGTCCGTGGACCGTTCCCTGCTTCCCCTGCCAGGTGCTCTGCCCTCCGGGACACCGATAGCCACAGTGGAAGCTGTAGGTCTCTGCAGGCTGCAGGCGGCAGCCTGCCTGCTCCAAGCCGCCACTCCAATTCACCGGCTCTCGAGCTGCAAGCCTCCAAAAGCCACGAACTGCAACAGTAAACTATATCTCCTACCTCCAACCTCCTCGCTCCAAGCTCCAACACCCACACTGACTGCCTGCCCTGCAGGCTTTTGAGTGTTTGGGGCGGGGCTTCCTGATTGGCCTCAGCTGGCCTGATTGGTTAAGCAGCCCCATCTGGCCTAACTGCCTAATCAGGCCCCCTGCTGAGTCACCCCCGGGGGGGGGGGGGGCAGGGCTTTGCTGAGCCTGGGGCTGAGCTACCAGCCTTCAGGCCCCCTTGCTTAGCCCCCCCTGGGCTGGCCCTAGCCCCCCTTCTTTTTCCTTTTGCAGCTGCTTTTCTTTTTTGGGGGACCCTGCTGCTTGCTGCCCCTGCTGCAGGGCTTTGCTGGGGAGCCTCCCTCCCAGCTGGGAGGGAGGGAGGGAGGGGTGAGTGTGTGTGGTTTCTCTATCTTTGGGGCCCCCCCCCCCCCAGCCTCTTTTTCCACCTTCCCCCTGCAGTTGCTCCTAGGGCCAGCACCAGCTGGGCCCCCTCCCTTTCCTTTTACTTTTATTTTGGCTGGCTGCCTCTGCCCCCTTTGCTGCCGCGAGCCCCCTTCCCCTTTTGCTGCTGCCCCCTGGATTTGGGGGCACCCTGCCCCGTCTTCTCCCCTGCCCCTCCCCTGATGCCCCCCCCCGCCCTGGCCCCACATTTGGGGGACCCTGATCCTGCCCCACTGCTGTAGCCTCCATGTGCTCCAGCAGCCCCCCCTCAATTGACTCCCCCCAGTTTTGTTGACTCCCCCCCTTCACACACTGCACCCCCCCTCCTGAGTTCACCCCAGCCCCCCCCAGTGCAGCCGGAGGAGCCACCGACATTCCACCTGGGCTGGTGAGTGCATTACCCCCTGCGCCCCTGCCTGGCTTGGCCTCCCTGTCCTTTCCCCTCTGCTGGTGCCCTCCTCCCCTGCTTCCAGCCTAGCGGGGAGGAGCGGTCACCCCCCCTTCCCCCTCCTTCCCCTTCTTACCCCATCCCTTCCCCTCCCTTTTCCACTCCCCTCCCCCCATATTCTCCCTCCCTTTCCTTTATCCCCCTCCCTTAACGAACCGTTCCCACCCCTTCCCAAGATGGCGGGTGTGCCTGAGGCCGGGCCCCCCCCCCATAGACACTCCTGCCCCTCCCTCCCACCCTGAAGCCCCGTCCCTGCCCTCAACAACCGGTCCTCCTGCTCCCGCTGAGCTGCCGGGAGTCAGGCCCCAGGTGCGGGCGGAGGACGACTCTGGCGGGGACACCAGGGACTCTGCTGCCACCACGGCTCCTGCCCCCCCCTAATCTGGGGGGGGGGCCGCTCCCCCGGTCGGGAGGAAAAATCAGGGGGGCAAAAAGAAAGGCAAAGGCCCCGCCAAAAAGACACCATCTCCTGTGGCTGGGGCCTCTCCTCCTCTCCCTCTACCCTCTCCCGCTATCCCTTCCACCAGCTCTGGGGGTGGCGGTGCCCCCAGGGCGTACGCCCAGGTGGCCGCGGGCCCCCCGCCGGCCGCCGCTAAGACACCCGCCCCGACCACCGCCTCCAGCACCATCTCAGGTGGCCGGGGCCCCTTCTCCACCCTTACCAGGAGGCATGGGGTCCGGTGCCTCCTGGTGCCTGCCTCGCCCCACGTGGAGACCTACGTGCGGGCGATGGCGCGGGTGGTGGGGTCCCCGGCCGTGGTGGCGGCCTCCCGTATGTATGGCAAGGTGGTCTTCTTCCTTGCCTCGGAGGCCGCCGCCCAGGAGGCGGTGGAGACGGGCCTGGCGGTGGGGGGTCTCCACGTCCCTGTGGAGCCCCTGGAGGACCTGGGCGTACGGGTGGTCCTGTCCTCCGTTCCGCCCTTCCTCCCCAATGCCGCCCTTCTGCCTTCCCTTGCCTCCCTGGGGAAGCCCCTCTCCACCATCAGCCCGCTTCCCCTCGGCTGCAAGGACCCCGCCCTCCGCCACGTCCTCTCGTTCCGCCGGCAGGTACAGCTCCAGCTGCTGCCGGCGGTGGCGCGTGGCGGAGAGGCGCTCGAGGGGTCGTTCCTGGTGCCCCATCAAGGGGCCCAGTACCGGGTCCATTACACCTCGGGGGAGGCCCGGTGCTACCTCTGCCGGGCGGCGGGGCACGTTCGGAGGGACTGCCCCCTGGCCCGGCAAGGAGGGAGGCCCGGGACCCCCGGGACCCAGGAGGGCGCCAGCCAGACCATCGGCGGCGCCCCCAGCAGCCGGCCGGTCCCTGTGGCCGCCCCCCCTCTGCCGGCAGTTGTCACCTGCGCCCGGGCCCCGGGGGCGCCCCCCCCCGGCTCGCCCGGGCGAGCTGACGGGCCCCGCTGACGCCCGGAGCAGTCCAGCGGGGCCTGTGGAGGGGTGGGAGCCAGGGCCGGCAGGGTTGGGCACCGCAGGGGGCATGCCCCGGGGGGAGGCGTCTCCTTCCCTTGCTGCCCCACCTCCACTTCCCCACACCCTGACTCCTGGCCTCTTGCCCCCTGCCTCTGCCCCCGCTGCCCGGCCCTCCACCTTGGAGGGCTGGGTGCTCGTGCAGGGTCGGCGCCGGAAGCGCAAGGCTGGAGCCCAGCCCCCCCTCCCGCCAATAGCCGAGGGGAGCGAGAGCCCCTGTAAGGCCAATCGGAGGGGGGCTCCTGAGGCTAGGCCTGCTGCCACGCCCCCTGCCGGAGCCTAGCGAGGGGCGCCGACCGAGGAAGTCGTGGTGGCAGACATCGGCAATACCATCGCCCCTCTGGAGTCCCCACTAGAAGAGTCCTCGCCCGGAGCCCCCCCAGCCGCAATGCCACCTAAACCCCCCGCTGGTGCCGGAGAGGCCCTCGGGGTGGCAGGGGGGGCCTTCTACTCCTCCCTAATGGAGGAGATAGACTCCCTGGGGTTGACCCCGGCCTGCCCGGGGGAGGAGGACCCCGCCCCCTGTATGGGGGGCCTAGGGCAGGACGTCCCCGAACTGCTCCTTCCCTCCCTCTCCTTCCCATCCTCAGTTGCCTCCCCTGCCCCCACCACCGAGGCCCCCCTCTGTCCCTCTACCCTCCATGCTGGGGAGGTGGGGGCCCATCATTATAGCCCCCGAGGAGCTAGCAGGGCCCGAAAGGCCGAGCCCCGGGCCACCGGACGCCCCGCCCCTCGTTTTGGGCCAGCTGGCCTCCCTCCTCCCTGAAGCCTGCCCAGCTGCCCCCTCGCTGGACCCTGATACCGGGGGTGCTGTGACCCCAGAGTCAGGCCCCCCAGACAACACTCAACCCACACCCACCCCCTCAGCTCCCGGCCCCAGCCAAGAGGCTGCACACCCCACCAACCCGGCCGTCTTGGTTGAAGACCCCACCCCCAAGTCTGACCCTAACCCCCTTCCTGCTCCCCCCCGACCCCTCCCTTACCCCAACTCCTGATCCCTTCCCCACTCTCAACCTCTCCCCTGTCCTCACCCCTCCAGTCCCCGTACCTTCTCCCCCCCACCCCTCTGCCTATACATCTGCCGCCCCTGGGGTTGTCTCTTTCCCCCTAAAGAGCTCCCAGGAGGCGGCTTTTGATTTCAGCACTCCCAGCCCACTCGGGGCTGCTGTCTTCCCTCTGCCGCCGCCATCCCCCCCAGCCCCCGCCCCAATGGACCAGGGGGCCGCTGCGGGGGCCGAGCCGGAGGACGACCCCTCCGTGGCGCTGCGTGAGGAGCTGCGCACCTTTCTCCGGGACACGCTTGGTGCCCGGAACCAGGTGCAGCTCGCTCTGCAGCGCTGGGGGGACTTCCACCGCGTCCTCCGGGCCGTGAGGGCCATTATGAAGGAGGGGAAAGGGACCGGGCGGCAGGACGCAGCGGCCTACCAACGGGCCCGCAGCTTCCGTGATGCCCTTAAAATCTATGGCACCGGCCATGGGCTGCTGCGGAGCCCCACGAGGACCGCTGGCGCTCCTGCCCACCGGGATCCACCCCAGCCCTCCTCGTAATGCCTTTCAACATCTGCACATTAAACACGAGGGGCTGCAGGACGGGTCTCCGCAGGAACCAGGTGCTCTCCTTCCTTCGGGAGGGGGGGTACTCTGTAGCGTTCCTGCAGGAGACCCACACGGACCCGGCCGCCGAGGCCAGCTGGCGGCTGGAGTGGGGAGACGGGGTGCACCTTAGTCATCTCTCCGCCCGCGCGGGCGGAGTGGCCACCCTGTTCTCCCCTGACCTGCAGCCCGAGGTGCTGGGGATTGCCGAGGTCGTGCCGGGCCGCCTGCTGCACCTCCGGGTCCGCGTGGAGGGGCTGGCGTTGAATCTCGTCAACGTCTACGCCCCGACCGCGGGCCCGGAGCGGGTGCGGTTCTTCCAGCAGGCGGCTGCCTTCCTCGGCACACTGGATCCGCAAGAATGCCTGGTCCTGGGCGGGGATTTTAACACCACCCTCGAAGAGCGGGACCGCACGGGGACCGAGCCGTGCCCGGCCGCCAGGGACGTCCTCAGGGAGATCATCGACCATCACTCCCTGGTGGATGTCTGGCGCGACCACCACCCGGACGACAACGTCACCTTTACTTTTGTCCGGGTGGGGGAAGACCGGTCGCGCCACTCCCGGTTGGACCATATTTACATCTCTAGGCACCACCTTGCCCGGGCCCACTCCTCCAGCGTCCGGCCGGCCCCGTTCTCGGATCACCACATGGTGACCGTGACGGCCTCTCTCACTGCGGAGAGGCCGGGGCCGGCCTACTGGCATTTTAACAACAGCCTGCTGGGGGACGTGGGCTTCGTGGCGTCCTTCCGGGAGTTCTGGCTGGCCTGGCGGGGGCAGAGGGGCGCCTTTCCCTCGGCGCGGCGATGGTGGGACGTGGGGAAGGTGCGCGCCCGGCTCTTCTGCCGTGACTACACTCGGGGGGCCAGCCGGCGGCGGGATGTGGGGATAGAGCAGTTGGAGCGGGAGGTCTTGGAGCTGGAGAGGCGACTGGCCGCCAGCCCCGATGATCCGTCCCTCTGCGGAGCGTGCCGGGAGAAGCGGGAGGAGCTTAGAGCCCTCGAGGACCTTCGAGCCCGAGGTGCCTTTGTCCGGTCCCGCATCCGTCTCCTTCGGGAGATGGATCGCGGCTCCCGCTTCTTCTATGCCCTGGAGAAAAAGAGGGGGGCCCGGAAGCATGTCATCTGCCTCCTGGCTGCTGACGGCACCCCCCTCACGGACCCGGAGGAGATGCGTGGAAGGGCCAGGGCCTTCTACGCAGACCTTTTCTCCCCGGAGCCGACCGATGTCGCCGCCTGCAGGGTGCTCTGGAATGAACTTCCCGCGGTCAGCACGGGCGACCGAGACCGGCTGGAGAAACCTCTCACTCTGGCCGAGTTCTCGGAAGCCCTCCGCCTCATGCCCACCAATAAATCCCCGGGCATGGACGGGCTGACTACGGAGTTCTACCGCGTGTTTTGGGACATCCTCAGCCCGGACCTCGTCACCGTCTGGGCTGAGTCCGAGGCTAGCAGAGTGCTCCCCCTGTCGTGCAGGCGGGCAGTGCTCACCCTCCTGCCGAAGAAGGGGGACCTCCGCGACCTCCGGAACTGGCGTCCCCTCTCGCTCCTCGGCACGGACTACAAAATAGTGGCTAGGGCCGTCTCGCTGCGGCTGAAGTCCGTGCTGCAGGACGTGGTCCACCCCGACCAGACCTACACTGTCCCGGGCCGCACCATCTTTAACAATCTGTATCTGGTCCGGGACCTTTTAGAACTTGCGTGTAGGGATGGTCTGTCGTTCGCCCTCCTGTCCCTGGACCAGGAGAAGGCGTTCGACCGGATGGACCACGGGTATCTCCTGGGCACCCTGCAGGCGTTCGGCTTCGGACCCCGTTTTGTGGGATTTCTCCGGGTGCTGTACGCCTCCGCAGAGTGCTTGGTCAAGCTCAACTGGACCCTGACCGAACCGGTCAGCTTCGGGCGCGGAGTACGCCAAGGCTGTCCGCTGTCCGGCCAGCTGTACGCTCTGGCCATTGAGCCCTTTCTCCGTCTCCTCCGCCGGAGGTTGACGGGCTTGGTGCTCCGTGAGCCAGAGCTGAGGCTGGTGCTGTCGGCGTACGCCGATGACGTGCTCCTCGTGGTCCAGGACCCGGGCGACCTGGCGCGGCTGGAGGACTGCCTGGCCGTCTACTCGGCAGCCTCCTCCGCCCGGGTCAACTGGGCCAAGAGCTCTGCCCTGACGGTAGGGGCCGGGTGGCAGGCGAGCTCCCTCCCACCCGCGCTTCAAGCCATCCGGTGGAGCGCGGGTCCACTGCTCTATCTGGGCGTTTACTTCTCCGCCACCCATCCCTCCCCGGCAGAGAACTGGCAGGATTTGGAGGGCAGGGTGTCTGGGCGGCTGCGGAGATGGACAGGACTGCTCCGGTGCCTCTTCCTCCGGGGGAGGGCACTGGTGATCAATCAGCTCGTCCTGTCCATGCTCTGGCACCGGCTCAACACCCTGGTCCCGACCCCGAGTTTCCTGGCCTACCTCCAGAAGACAGTTCTGGAGTTCTTTTGGCCAGGACTGCACTGGGTCTCTGCAGGGATTCTGAGTCTTCCCCTGGAGGAGGGCGGGCAGGGCCTGTGCTGCATCCGCAGCCAGGTCCACACCTTCCACCTCCAGGCCCTGCAGAGACTCCTCTATGGTGCAGGTAGTCCGGCGTGGAGCCACTTGGCGCGCGTCTTCCTCCGCCGCTTCCGAGGGCTCCGATACGACCGGCAGCTCTTTTTTCTCCACCCGAGAGGTCTTCCGCGAGACCTCTCCGAGCTGCCGGTCTTCTACCAGGACCTCCTCCGGACCTGGAGGCTCCTCTCGGCCTCCAGGCCCCTTGCGGTCACCGAGGGGGAGGACCTCCTCGCGGAGCCCCTGCTACACAACCCCCAGCTACGTGTGCAGGTGGCGGAGGCCCCCTCGGTGCAACGGCGGTTGGTCCTGGCAGGAGTCACCAGGGTCGGAGACCTCCTGGACTACGCCCGGGGGGCCTGGGTGGACCCCCATGCGCTGGCTCGGCGTATGGGGCTCTCCACCCCTCGAACCCCCCGACGCGTACTCCAGGAGGTGAAGGCAGCCTTGCCCCCCACGGCTTTGACGTACCTCGAGCGGGTCCTGCAGGAGGGTTCTCCCCGCCCCCCCCTCAGCCCGAGCCCTCCGGTGCTTACCATCGAGCCTCGGCCCCGCGAACCCCCTCGGCCCCCCCATCCTCATGCCCCAAGCCGGCTGCTTGACCTGCAGCCGGCCCTCTTCCAGACCGCGCCTAGGGAACACCTGTACACGCTCGTGCTCCACACCCTTCACTTCCTCGCCCTCGCGTCCCGCCCAGACACCAAGTGGCGGGACCTCCTACCATCCTTGGAGGGCGAGGATCCCCGGTGGGCCAGTCTGTATTCCACCTTGACCCCGCGGCCCGCCGGGGACATCAGTTGGCGGCTCCTTCACGGAGCCGTGAGCACGGGCGTGTACTTGGCGCGGTTCGCCTCCCTCCCTGACACCTGCCCCTTCTGTGGCGTGAGGGAGACCCTGGCGCACGTGTACCTGGAGTGCGCCAGGTTGCAGCCCCTCTTCCGGCTCCTCCAGAAGCTCCTGCTGAGGTTCTGGCTGCACTTTTCCCCGCACCTGTTCATCCACGCACACCCCATCCGTGGCCCCACGAAGTCACGGGACCTCCTCGTCAACCTCCTCCTAGCCCTGGCCAAAGTAACCATCTATAAGACCAGGGAGAGGAGGTTGGCAGGGGGGGCTCCTAGCGACTGTGGGGCCTATTTCCGTTCCCTGGTCAACTCACGTCTCCGGGCAGAGTTCCTCTGGGCTGCGTCCGCTGGCTCCCTGGACACCTTCGAGGAGCAGTGGGCGCAGTCTGGGGTTCTCTGCTCGGTGTCCCCTTCTGGCTCTCTCCTTTTAAACCTGTGACCCCCACGCCCTTTCCTGTTTTTTCATCTGTTGTCCCCCGTAATTAGTTGGACCTGGGTCCAGTGGCTCCGCCCCTAGGCTGGGGGGGGGAGCCTGTAGCGGTGGGTGGGCTTGCGCCCACCCACCTACCCCAGCTTCCAAATAGAAGTACTCTGGCAAAGCTGTCAGGCCTGGCCCTGTCACAGAACTCAGTGCAAAATGGTGAAAGGTGCATGTACCCAAATGACATGGCCATCTAGTCCTGGGTGTCCCCGTCCCTCTGTTCTCCTTGGCCTTTCTGATGCATTTTGCACCTGTGGGTCATGACTGGACTGGTGTGGATGAATGCACTGCATTACCTGTGATATGGTCTGGCTAGCCATTGATTTGTCGAAAGGTTGCACAATCTGTAGCACATAGTAGCATGGAGGAGACTAAGGGTGTGGCACAGGATCAGGAGCTGGTAGCCATCAGTGCAAGTAATTGCTCTTTCGGCCACATTGTCTTCCTCCCTCTACCTGCGGCCATGCTCCATAAGCCTGTCTGTCACCCTTTCCTTTCATTTCTTTTTAGTGCTAGCCATCACTTAGACACATGAGGGTGTGTTTCCAGTTGAGCAGTCTGCTTTGAAATGAAGAGTTGAACACCCACAGCTGCATTTAACCCAGGAGGCTGCTTCTGGCTCCTGTAGAGCAAGTAGGAAGTTTTGGGATGGGCAGGCCGAGGGGACCATGGGATAATGTTGGTGGACTCTCCTGACCTGAGTCTGGTGACTCACACTTGAGTTGCATCCACATTGGAAAATGCCTCAGCTTTGACCTTTGCCATAGTGGGACTCATCCCAGCAGGGTCCATGAACTGGGTCCAGAGTTGTTCCTGGCCCGAGTCAGACTGATATCTGTGTGGATAGAAGCGGAGCTTGGGCTTAAACCTGAATCAGAGCCCCTGCTCAGTGTGCTGTGTAGACATACCCTTTATGACCTGGGCACTGTCCAGTTGGAAATGGGCTGAGACCCATGAAACTCATTTCAATAGGTCACCAAACAGATGCCAGGTGGTAATTACTTTGGGTCACTCCTTATTGGAGTCTTGCAACATATATTGGGCCAGCTCTGCAGGCAGTGAGGTTGCATCCTTCAGCTGTTACCCAGGCTTGCTGGCATCACTGGCGGGGGGGAATTATGTGATGACAATTCCAACGAGAGAGTAAAGCAAGCTGGGACTGGAGCTATGCCAGCGCTTACAGCAGAGTCTCGGCAATTGAGAAGCGCTTTGTACATGAGGATATGACAAAACCTCACATTAGGGGACACAGCACTGGCATCTTCCTGCAGATGGTACCTCTGCCAGCCAGAACTACCCCACGTGGGAGCCCATGGGCAGTGACTGGGGACATGCAGCGCTGGAGTCCTTTGGCTTCAGTAGCGTGTGCACCTGCCCGCAACAGGGCTGCCCTTGGCCTCTTCAGGTTACAACAGGCTGGAAAGTTTCAACCAGCAGCAAAAATACCAGGCCTTATTCCTTGGTTTTATATCCTCCTTCCCAAGGACATACCCAGAGAGAGCACTGGAATGTTCCATTTGTGCTCCTTTAACTCTCGTCTCCCCCTGAAAATGGCGAGTTCCCTTAGCCCTGGGGCAGTTGTAATACTAAATAAACCTTGGGTTTGACCTTCCCAATAGCAAAGCCACATGAACCGCAGCCTTCCAGCCATGCCTTGCTTGTGCCTGTGATACTCCTCAGAATTCATTCCTACATCGCAGAACTATGACACAGACTCTCTGGAAACCACTCGGACTTTGCTATCACCAAGCGTCCCTGCTTGGAAGAGCTCAGATACTGCAGTGACAGGTTGCAGTAGAAAATCTTAAAAGCGATCGGTAGATGTTTCCAGCAGAAGCAATCAGGTGCACACACACGCACACTAGCTTGCAGAGTATAAATAGCAGGGTAGCCACAGAAGCATGGGGAGTGGCAGAGGCATGTTGGAGCTGCACCAGCTACAAGCCCGCTGCTTTCAGGTGGGTTTGTACTTAGCATGGCTCCACTCTCCTTCCGCTGCCACTATCCAAACTACGGCTGCTACCCTGCTATTTACACGCACATGAGCTCGATGAGACCTAGCACAGTGGGTCTACACATGCCGGGCAAGCACACTTGCAGCCATAGCCTAACAGCAATGCATAACTTTTTCCAAGATGGAGCAGTGCTCACACGCCAGGAAAAAATACTTGCAAAGCCACGTGTAAGAGCGCCACCTGGTGATTCCCACTGTAGCAATAAAGTAGGCCACGCTGTGCTTTCTCTTACACTGGTGCAGTGACTCTGTTGAGTTCAGTGGGGTGACCCTGGTGTAGCTGAAGGCAGACTTGACCCCCATTCTCTGTAAAGTACTTTGGGACCCTTGTGATGAAAGTTGCTATAGAAAGTGGAGGAATTATTAGACAATTAGACCTGAGGAAGAGCTCTGTGTAACTCAAATACTTGTCTCTCCCACCAGCAGAAGTTGGTCCAATAAAAAATATGACCTCACCCACCTTGTGTCTCCATTAGACAATCTGTCATCTACTGTAGCATGAGGATTGGGGCCCTTGTAGTCCACTAAGAGTAGCAGCTTATTGTTGCTTTGGGTGTTTGTATATTAATCAGGAGGGAATTTTCTTAATCAGTTATTGTATTTGACTGGCTTCCTATGGTCTCCCCAAGATCTGTCTCTAATTCTCTGTGATGGAGCAGAAGATCAAAAAGCAAACCAGGCTTCAAACTGCTAAGGGCTTTTCCAGCCAGGATGTGAAGAAAGCAAGCAAGCGAGCATCCTTGTGACTCTTTTGGCCGGTGTCTCTGATAGTCCCAACTCAGCAGGCAGGCAGGATTTCCAGAGCAGAAGGTGGTTTTAATGCTTGGTAGTAATAGCAGCCTCCACTGTATCCAGTCCAGGTTTCTTCTCACATGACATGAGAGCGGTAGGTCCCTGGCAACAAAACAAGAATTACATGATTAAGAGGATCAAAAGTCTAGAATCAGAGTGATCCCAGCCATCGCCACACGAAACCACACTGGCAAGGTTCGTATTCACAGCAAGAGATGTGGAAGGCTCCAGATCAAAGTGCTTGAAATGAGGCAGGATGTAAAGCTGGACAGTGTCTCCTGGGAATTTTACTGAGACCAGTGAGAAATGAAGGGCACGTTAGTAGGCAGGGCTGGCATTAGGTCTGTGGAGTATCAGTAGCTGCTTAAGGCAGGAACTGTCTGTTTAGCCCATGTGTGTACAGCGCCTTGTACAACAGGGGCCTGGTCACTGACTGGGGCCTCTAAGTATCCCATCATATACGGCCATGCAGCATCTTGACAGATGAAAGGAAACACAGTGAAGTCAGTCAGTCAATGGTGCGTGGCAGTCATGTGAGAGAAGAGCCCAAGGCATGAGCGGGCACCCTTCCCCCAGTGGCCACAGGGCCACGCACAGGATGGACATGGGCCAGACAGAGGTTGGAGCACACTCTGCTTCCTGGCTCACCTACAGGCCTCAGCCTGGGCTCTCTGGTGGCTCCCCACACTGACAGCACCTACCTGGACCCGGCTTCTCCAGACTGAGCAGCTGTGGGCAGGGCTCTCCCATTGTCAGGGGAATGCTGAATTCCTTGAGACTCTGCTTGACTTTGACATTGTATTGGAGATTTGGCCTTCCTCTGCAGCGCAGGTAGTTCTTGAGTTGGCCATTGAGCACAACCTTCGTCAGACAGTCCTGAGGCGTCTGCTTCATGTGTCCCAGCCAGTGAAGTCTGCGAGCATCCAGCACAGTCTCCACAGACTGCAGGCCAGGTCTCTCAAGGATCTCGTTGTTAGTGATCCGTTGGTACCAAGTCACTCCAAGGATTTTTCTGAGATAAAGAATCTGGAAGCTGTTCAATCCCTGCTCCTGCATGCAGACGTGACCCAGGTTCATAGCTGTAAAGGAGGGTACTGAGGTCACAAGCCTGAAAAACGGACACTTTTTTCAGGGTTATCAGCTTGTTGTTCCAGACACATGATGAGGTAGGTTTGCCAAAGGTGACAGAGGCTTTGCCAATTCTCACATCGAGTTCTGTATCAAGGCTAAGTGAGCTGGGTAAAGTTGAGCCGAGATAGCAGAAATGCTCCACGTTGTCCAGAGCTTCATTACTGACATAGATTTTAGGTTGGATGTTAGTGCCCTGTGACATGTCAGTTGTTTTCTTAACACTGATTAGCATGCCCAACTGGATACATGCATCAGAGAACTTATTCAGCATGATCTGCAATTCATCAGGTAAATTAGAGACGAATGCAGCGTCAACTGTGAAAAGCAGATCCCGAATAATGAGCTGGATTACAAGCCTTTTGCTCTGAAATTGCCTGGTATCAAAGAAGCTGCTGTCTGTCCTTAATTGAATTCAATTAGTACATCAGATTGATCGGTTCCGAAAGCATACAGTAGGTGCTAAGATGCAGCCTTGCTTGACGCCAGTATCAGTGCTAAACTCAGATGATGTTTCATTTTCACACTGGATAGTTGCCTTAATTCCCTCATGGAAATCCTCAAATAGGAAGAGCACTTTTTGTTGGCAGCCAATTTGCAACAGGCTCTTATAGATGCCATCCCTGCTAACCATGTTGAAGGCTATTGCTGGTCAATGAATGCTACATAGAGAAGTTCCTGTTCGCAGCTTTTTTCTTGCAGCAAGCTCGTTCTGAAGAATATGTCAATCGTGGCTTGTCCAGCACTAAACCCACACTGGCTGTCAGGATAAACCCTCTCAGCAAGGACTTGGGGTCTTTTCAGCAGGACCCACGCAAGCACCTTGATGATCACACTGAGCAGAGATATCCCTCGCTAGTTGTTGCAATCTGCTCTGCCCCCTTTATTCTTGTATAAAGTAATTATGTTTGCATCCCTCAGATCTTGGGGTACGTGGCTTTCTTCCAGCAGGTGCAGAGAAGTGTGTGGATGTCACTTGCAAGCTTTCTCTCTCCTGCCTTTAGGTGCTCTGGAGATATCTGGTTATTGCCTGCTGCTTTCCCAGGCACAATCTCTGATAGCTTCCTCGACATCTTCGAGCGTTGGTATTTGGTCCAGCTCCTCCATTTTTGGAAGCTAGGGAATGGCAGCTGTGACATTCCCCCTTGCAATCTGGACTGGTGTGTAGCTTTGTCACCCCAATCCCTCACTCCTGGGTCCCAACTTATTCTGCTTTGCTGTGTGAACCACCCACTCTGCAAGTCCCTGACCTAGTGAAGGTGCGTTTCTGTCCAGCCGCTCATGGGATTGACCCCCAGCAAACACCCCCAGTCCCAGATTCCACCCTGGGAACTGCCATCTTGCAGGGTTCAGTGCTGTACACTGCACCCTGCAAGCTCATTACATTAGTCCATCAATTTATCAAAGAAATTGCTATGTACCAGCTCTGTCACTCCAAGTGAAGTCTCTACATGCACTCAAACCACATGCACTGCTTTAGATAAAACAAATAAACAAGTTTATTAATTACAGCAAGATTTTAAGTGATTATGAGCCAGAAAAATATGAGTCAAGGTTTGATTACAATTAATGAAAAGATAAATCGCATTCTAAACTAAACTCAGCACTTTAGTAGCCTTTCAGACCTTGATGTTAGCTTACCCCACAGGCTCGCTGAGATGACGCCTGCAGCCATTCCCCCCACCTGTGGGCAGTCTGTCAGTTGCTTGCTGTTGCTTTGTAGATGGATTCCAAGGAAGAGCTCCACAGACAAAAATGTCTCTGCCTTTAACATGTTTCTTCAGCACCCCGGGGGTGAGGTGATCAGTCCTGTCCACCAATGGGCAGGATTTCCTCCACTTGAGTCAAATAAGCATTGCTTTATCAGGTGGTCAGGCCAGCCCATTGTTCCTGTATGCATGCCTCTGCAAGGCGTGAACCCTCACCATTTTGGGTTTGCCCGGATCTATCCAAACCATGTGAGACACACATTGGGGGATATGACATAGCAGAGTTTCATATCTGTACATATGTATGACATTGCAGGAAACATACTACCACAAAAGTAATGTTCAGTATGCCACAAGCATTCAGAAAACACCTTACATGACATACTTTGCATTAGAAAATGCAGTTACACTATAAGAGTGTACATGGAGTACAGCATGTCACAGTAGCTAAGGCAGTATCACAGATGATGGCATCCTTTGAGTAGGGTTCTTTGTAATGCTCAGTCCATTGGTCCAGTTGTTCTTGCCTGTCAGCCAGGATGGTACATCTTTTGCTTTCAGGTTTGCCGTCTTTTTCAAATTGGACTAAGCGTCTCTTAGATTCCATCACAGGTACCACGAAGGTCCCCTCTTTTGAAGCAGGGCTGAATCTTCTTGCACAGGTCTTGCCAGTACTTCTGGGAACATTCTCTATTGGGTTTCTGAACCAAGTCTTAGCCTCTTGAACTTAAGAGTTCTGGACTTAGTTGGTTGTTGATGTAAAATTAGTGAGCCTGCTTTTTCTTTTCTATGAGTGGGAGCAGCAGATGTTCAGATTGTTTTTTCTTTGTTGTATGTATGTATTGCCATCATGTGACTCATAAACAGCAACAAGGATTGTAGATACCAATCAAGGGAAGGTGTTACATAAGTAGTTCTCTCATATAACGTAGGCCTCAGAATGAATAGTTGGAGGACCACTCATCAGTTGGTTACTCTGTCTGTCCCTGGAATACCTGGGCTGGAATACCAGGTTCCACTAGTACCTTCAGTAAGGGGGAATGACATCTCTAATTATTATTTGTATTACAGAAGCACCTAGGGCTCCACCTGAAATCAGGCCCCATTGTGCTAGACACAGCCAGACCCACAGTAAGAGACAGTTCCCTGCTCCAAAGACCTTGCAGTCTGAATAGACAAGGAGGGGTTATCATCAGGAAACGACAGGCAGGGAACAGAAGCATGGTGATGTGAAGGGACTTGCCCAGGGTCACACAGGAAGAGAGCGCAGATCTCCTGAGTCGCAGTCTGTGCACAGTAATGGGGGTCTGGCTGCAGAGGCCAAAGGGCAACCTCCACTGTGGGGTGGGGGTAGACTCGACTGGGAGGGCAGGTCGCACTGTGGCAGGTTGCAGTTCACAGCAGGCTGTGATTTCAGAATTGTATCATTCTTAAATAAAAAATAACATTTTTAAATACAAGCTCTCGCTGCTTTAATATAACGAACAACAAACAATTAATGCCTGGTCCACAGGACCATCCAAGACCTCTCATCCAAAGCATGGTACAAAGGAGCCTCAACCTTTGTAATCTGGGCAATGTCCTATGGGAGTGAGAGCATGAGCACTGTGCGAGGAGGACAGAAAAGGGAGGGGAATGATGCAGGGATGGGGCAGGCTGTGTGTCAAAGGACAGGCCATCCATGATCATCAAACAGAAAAAACTGATGTTAAAGGTCCTTGCTGAGCCCAGGGTTTCCGATCATCATCTACAGAAGGTTCCCCGAGTCTCAGGGTAAGGCCCAGTTTTCCCCTCTCTTACACCAGTGATCCTCAGTTCACTTCAGTGGCATTACTCCTGATTGACACTGGTGCAAGTGACATCAGAATCAGGCTCTCATCTTTCAGCTTCCAGGAGAAGAGAAGGAAACTGCTCATATGAGCAACAAGGAGAAATAGCCCAGAGCATTCAGCTGACTAAGCTGGGAACGATCTTCCTAACCTGATGAGTATTTGTCACAGAAATGAGACACAATAGCCTTGCCCACCAGATTCGACAGCAGCTCATGGACCAGCAATCTGCATGTAGGCCCCTTGCTGCCTGACCCAGTGGAGGTACACAGGGCCCCGTGCAGCCTAACACGTCGCAGGCCTGTGACTGTGGCCCATGCAGCTCTGCCCAAGACAGGAACTTATTTGCAGACCCTGCACAACCACCACATGAGTAAGGAACGAGGACTTAAGGAACTTAAAACAAGAGAAGGACATGCTAACGGGCTTCATGTAACGTGAATGTCAGAAGCCACTCAAGACAGACTGCCACCCTAGACAAAACTTCAGTGTGATGCCTCATTTTCATTGGCCGAGGGTGGCAGATGTGGCCTGGCTGCCCCTCAGCCACGATGGGCGCACTCAGATCTTGACAGCTTGTAGCAGGGTAGCAAATTCTAACACTCGGAACAGGAAGGTGAGGTTCTTCTGTTAGTTGCCTTAAGCCCATGCAGTAATCATGGCCATCCAACAAGTTGACATATGAAAGGAGATGCAACAAAGTTGGTCCATCAGTAGTTCTTCACAATGGGATGGAAAAAGAGCCTAGTGCATGAGCAGCTGCCCTTCCCCCAGTGGCTGCAGGTCCACACACCAGACGGAGCACACTCTGCTTCCTGGTGCACCAGCAGGCCTCAGCCTGGCTCTCTGATGGCTCCCCGCGCTGACGGCATCAGCCTGGACTCGGCTTCTCCCGACTGAGCGGCTGTGGGCAGGATTTTCCCCGTTGTCAGTGGGATGCTGAATTTCTGCATCGCGGGTGGTTTTTAAGTTGGACACAGAGCACAGCCTTCAGCAGAGGATCTCAAGGCATGCGCGCCACATGTCCCAGCCAGCAAAGCCTGAGAGTGTCCAGCACGGTATGCACAGACTGCAGGCCGGGTCTCTCGAGGTCTCACCATTAGTGATCTCTTGGGCCCAAGTCACTCCAAGGATGTTTCTGTGACAGTAGAGGTGCAAACTGTTCAATCTCTGCTCCTGCTTGGAGTATATAACTCAGCTTTCACAGCCATAAAGGAGGGTATTAAGGACACACACCTGATAAACAGACACCTTTGTGTTCAGTGTTAGCAATTTGTTATTCCAAACAGAGGAGGTAAGTTTCCCAAAGGTAACAGAAGCTTTGGTGATTCTAGCATCAAGTTCCCTATCAAGATAAAGTAAACTGCTGAGATAGCAGAAGTGATCCATGTTGTCCAGAGCTTCGTCACTGACATAGATTGTAGAATCATAGAATCATAGAATATTAGGGATGGAAGGGACCTCATGAGATCATCTAGTTCAACCCCCTGCTCAAAACAGGACCAACCCCAACTAAATCATCCCAGCCAGGGCTTTCTCAAGCTGGGCCTTAAAAGCCTCTAAGGATGGAGATTCTACCACCTCCCTAGGTAACCCATTCCACTGCTTCATCACCCTCCTAGTGAAAAAGTTTTTCCTAATATCCAGCCTAGACCTCCCTCACTGCAACTTGAGACCATAGCTCCTTGTTCTGTCATCTGCCACCACTGAAAACAGCCTAGCTCCATCCTCCCTGGAACCATCTTCAGATAGTTAAAGGCTGCTATCAAATCCCCCCTCATTCTTCTCTTCTGCAGACTAAACAAGCCTAGTTCCCTCAGTCTCTCTTCATAAGTCTTGTGCTCCAGCCCCCTAATCATCTTTGTTGCCCTTCGCTGGACTTTCTCCAGCTTGTCCACATCCTTTTTGTAGTGGGGGGCCCAAAACTGGACACAATACTCCAAATGCGGCCTCACCAATGCCGAATAGAGGGGAATAATCACTTCCCGCGATCTGCTGGCAATGCTCTTACTAATGCAGCCCAATATGCCCTTAGTCTTCTTGGCAACCAGGGCAAACGTCTGACTCCTATCCAGCTTCTTATCCACTGTATCCTTTTCTGCAGAACTGCTGGAATACTGGTACCTTGTGAGATGACAACTGATTTCTTGCTGAATTTGGTGCATGCATCTGAAAAGTTGTTCACCACGACCTGCAGTACATCAGGTGAATTAGAGATAAATGCAGCAGAATCTCCGAAAAGCGGGTCCTGAATAGTGAGCTGGGTGACATGCATTCTCTTCTGGAACTGTCTGATGTTAAACAGGCTGCCCTCCATCCTTAATGCAATTAATACGCCACATTGATCATTTCCAGAGGTGTACTTAAGAAGAATAGAGAAGATGCCAAAGCCAGTGGGCGCTAAAATGAAACCTTGCTTCATATTGGTATCAATACTAACTTCAGATGATGCTTCATTTTCTCACTGGATGGTTGCCTTCAGTTCCCCATGGAACTCCTTGCGTAAGGAGAGCACTTTTTGTGGACAGCCAGTTTTCAACTGGATCTTATAGATGCCATTCCTGCTAACTGCAGGCCTTTTATAGGAATGCTACATAGAGAGGTGCCTTTTGTTCACGGCTCTTTTCTTGCAGCAAGTGCAATGTGAAGGACATGTCAGTCATGGAGCATCCAGGTCTAAACCCACACTGGGTCTCAAGATAAACTCTCTCAGCAGGGACTTGGGCTGTTTTCAACAGGACCCATACAAGCACCTTGCCGACAATGCTGAGCAGAGCTATCCCTCGCTAGTTCTTGCAATCTGCTCTGCCCCCTTTATTTTTGTATAAAGTAATTATGTTTGCATCTCTCAGATCCTCGGTGTAGCCAGGACATGTGGCCTCCCTCGGAGATTGACAGCAAGGGAGAGCTAAAGCCCCCCTGGGTTTGAAACCCGGGAGGACACCACCTGACCAGAAGCAGGTGGGCGAGGCTAGGAGTATAAAACTCAGGCCTGCCCGCTCAGTCAGAGCCCACGGGCTGTGGAGAAGGATGCCTCACCCTTGGTGCCTGAGCCTAGGGCCACATCCAACCACTCCACGAAGGAGAGGCTGCCAAAGCCACCTACACCATGGGGCCCTGAGGATCTGGAGTAGCTGCCTGAAACGAGCAAGCCGGAGGAGACCCCCCAGATCTTGCGAACAGGAGGAGAGGCTGCCGGAGCTGCCCACTGCCTGGGACCCTGAGGATCTGGAGGAGCTGCCAATCCCCTATGAGCTGGAGGGGACCCCCGGACTCTGGGACCTAGAGGAGCTGCCCTCCACAGACGACTCCGAACAATTCCTGGACTTGCTGTCAAAGGGCTTCTGGAGAGTCCCTCGGGCCGAGTATCCTGAGGAACTGGGGCATGGCTCAGGGGACCAGGTACTTCCGGGAGGAAGTAGCCCAGGGGAGCCGACTTTGGTTGGCTGAGCTTCCACTTGCTGTGAGTCAGCGTGTTTTGGCTGGATCCCCCGAACCAGTGACGGGGACACCTCGTCACTGACAGGGCCCAGGGCTGCGTCGCCCTCGCCTCCATACCTCGACCTAGGGGAGATCACGCGCTGAGGGACAGAGCCTGTTCCTTGCTGCCTGCCCCGCCCTGCCACAGGGCAGGGTAAAATTACGACTCGCCCTGCTGGGGGCTAGCGAGTGCTTTCCCCATGGCCTGTCTGCCCTGCCAGGGGGCTAGGCCTGAGACCACTGCCTCCCCTGCTGAGGACTGAAGGCTGTTCCCCCGGCCTGTCCCACTCAGGGCTGGGCTCCAGACTGTTTGCTTGCCCGGTGAGACCTGAGACTGTGCCCGTTGTGGCACCTGCCCTGCCTAAGGGCCAGGCCTTTGGGAAAGCCTACTCACCCTATTAAAGGGCTAGAGACTATTACCCCTGAGGAGTGGGATCGGAAACCTGGCTTGCCTACTAAGGGCCAGAGGTGGCCCCTTTATTTTGAACTCCCTGCAGGGCGTAGGTGCCGGGAGGTGTGGCCTCCCTCGGAGATTGACACCGAGAGAGAGCCACTGGCACCGCCCACAACAGGAGATCCTCTACACTGGGGTAGGTGGCTTTCTTCCCAACAGCCAAAGAGAAGTGTGTGGATGTCACTTGCAAGCTTTCTCCCTCCTGCCTTTAGGAACTCCAGAGATATCTGGTCATTGCCTGCTGCTTTCCCAGGTGCAATATCTTTAATAGCATTCTCTGCCTCTTCAGGAGTTGGTATTTGGTCCAGTTCCTGCATTGTTGGAAGCTGGGGAATGGCAGCTAAGGCAGTATCACAGATAATGCCATCGTTTGAATACAGTTCTTTGTAATGCTAAAGAACGTAGAAGGAAGATCTTTTAGCCCACCTTTTCTAGGGCCTTCCCCAGACTGGAGCAAGCAGGCCATCCCTAAATAAGTTTTTTTGGGTTCCTGAGCTATTGCCAAATGCCTCAGTCCTTCCCCACCAGAATGAACGAGCATCGAGCACAGACCCTCGATGTGTAACCCTAGGCAAAACAGAGAAGGAAGGAGTTGCCATAGGCCCTTCATCTTCTCTCTCAGCAGGGACTATAGAACTCCAATGACAAGATGAAGGTCAAGACAATTGGCATACACAGCTGCAGCTTCTAGCCGCAACAACACGCTGAGCTGAAAAAAGGGCCCAGTTTATTGTATCTGCAACTGTGCCTTTTCTGGATGGGCCTGGTCCCAATAATGTGGCTACCATTGGCCAGCAGAATTCAAGCTCATCTGCTTTTCTGGGGACATTTCCTTCACCTAGGGGGTTTCACTACCCAACCTTAGGCCCTCCTACACCCAAAGCCACTGGCGCTTCCCACGGGAAGACAGGTTTATGAACTGGCTGACACCTGTCCCTCAGTGGTGCAGCACTGGCTGCATTCTTTGGCAAATCCCAGGAAAGGGCCTGGCCAGACATGAGTATCAGTCATATGGTAATACACGCATTAAATGCCACTCAATTGCTGCTGGCTGGTGAGTCCTGTTAACTCCAACCAGGATATAAAATGGAGGGAAAGGAAGGAGGAGAAGAGTTGCTCTTGAGGACAGAGGAAACTAGTGATGGAGGAAAGAGGAGGTGCTGCAGGGAAACCCTAGAGACAGCTAATCCCTAGGTGGCCGTTACTGTTTATAAACTAGCAGTAAAGCCAAACCCCAGGCGGGGCAGAGGGCGGGGCTCAGTTTGCTCATGCTCAGGTTGCAGGTGGATTGTAGCTGGTTAGAAATTCCTTGCGTAAGAACTTGCTTAAGGAATAAGGACTAAGCTGTGAGTTGGTTGGTGCCACAGGTCTGTCTTCTGGCCGTGCACCGAACAGTCATTGCAAGCTCTTTGGCC
Source organism: Mesoclemmys tuberculata (assembly GCA_007922155.1). Taxonomy (NCBI): domain Eukaryota; kingdom Metazoa; phylum Chordata; order Testudines; family Chelidae; genus Mesoclemmys; species Mesoclemmys tuberculata. The sequence goes on from ML675642.1 coordinate 393,435, forward strand.
TCCCCAGGGCAGCAGCCTGAGCGTCCAGATCTGAGCCCGTCATCAATGGTTGGAATCAACGGTATCCCGGCCTCCTATAGAAATTCACAACCCCGACGGCAGCCTTGTGTCCCTGGCTTTCATGCTGCCAGAGTCTCTCACGCAGGCCCCTGGTCCTGTGTTACACAGTGCTGCTGTACGGGTGCCATGTCAGACTGGCCTCGCAGCAGGACGGACACCTGAGAGGAGCGTGTGGCTGTGCCGCTCATTGATAGGATGAGTTTCCCAGCTGAGCCCATGTCTCCTTGGCCACACCTCTTCCCCTCCCCCCCAATACCCTGTCTCTTCTCCCGTGTGCCCTGGGGCTGGAGACTCACTCCTGTTCAGTACAAAGGACATGCCTCGGGCTCAGCGTTACTGGGTGGAGTCTGTCCTTTGCTTTCACCACAGCCCAGTCTAGCTCGCTAACACAGACTGAGAGCTACCAAGAGGTGCAAGCAGCAAGCAGTGCTTGCCACTCGGAGTACAGTCATGTCTGAGATGCTAAGTTCGTGCTCAAACGCTAACGCCTCCCACTGCTTGTGCCATGACAGCTGCACTCTGCACTCTGTGTCTGGCACACAAGTGACTATGTCATCTCAAAACAGAAATCATATCTCCAGCTTGAAGTGCAGACATATCCTGGGTCAGACCCACATGGGAGGCAAGCTCCAGAGTGGAGAGCTCTGCTCTGGGAATGCTCTGCCCTGGCTGTCAAAACCTATGAATTGTGAGTACATAGCTGATCTTAGCTGTCACCACAACACACAGGGAGAGAAGACCCTCTCAGGCAGTGAGAACCAGGGTTTTGAAGATCTAGGACAGTAAGGGTTTGTCTAAATGGTGGACTAATGTGCTTTATGGGGCACGATTTCTAAAGCACACTCAGATTCCTAGACTTTAAGGTCAGATGGGACCATCATGATCATCTAGTCTCACCTCCTGCACATTGCAGGCCACAGAACCTCACCCACCCACTCCTGTAATAGCCCCATAACTTCTGGCTGAGTTACTGAAGTCCTCAAATCATTATTTCAAACTTCAAGTTACAGAGAATCCACCATTTCCACTAGTTTAAACCTGCAAGTGACCCGTGCCTCATGCTGCAGAGGAAGATGAAAACCCCGCAGGGTCTCTGCCAATCCCAACTCCAAATATGGCAACCAGTTAGACCCTGAGCATGTGGGCAAGACCCACCAGTCAGACACCTGGGAAAGAATTCTCTGTAGTAACTCAGAGCCCTCGCCATATAGTGCCCCATCACAAACTATTGGAGATATTTGCTGCTAGCAGTTGTAGATCAGCTACCTGTCTTTATAGGCAGTCTCGTCATCTCATCCCCTCCATAAACTTATCAAGCTCAGTCTTGAAGCCAGTTAGGGTTTTTGCTCCACTGCTCTCTTGGAAGGCTGTTCCAGAACATAACTCCTCTGATGGTTAGAAACTTTCATCTAATTTCAAGCCTAAACTTGTTGATGGCCAGTTTCTATCCATTTGTTCTTGTGTCAACATTGGTGCTTAACTTAAATAGTGTTGCACATTAATTGGTCCACATAGAGCCCAATGGTGTGCTTTAACAGAGTGCTGTTTGAAATCGTGCTAAGTTAAAACACACTAGGAAGACTTTAGTGTGCACCAGCAGTGTCTACATCATCCAATTAATGCACAACACATTGGTGACCTTTAGAAATCAGCCCCCAACACAGAGCGCATCATTCCACCAATGCTACAAAAACACATTGAAAATGTGAGCCTTTAGATACCAAATTCTGGCTGTAAAAATCTTCCCAAATAATCCCATCTGAGTAACAGAGGAATCCCCTGCAGGCTCCATGACAAAGACCCCATTACATTTCAGGCAGACAGGCACAGAAAACTGTGCTGGTGAAATTCAGGAGCAGAATGGATACAAGAAACTCACATGGAACCTATCAAAGACCCATCAAAATCCATGGAGAGACTCCCATTGACCTCAGTAGGCACTGAGCCAGGTTCCCTGGTCGTCACAAATAGGCTGGTTATTCATCTTTCAAAAGCCACCTCTGGCCCAGTCAGGGTGTTGCTGGGCCGTGGCATATCTGAGCCCCGTTGAGTGCCTCAGAGGCTCCGCTCTGGCGTACCATGGCCTCTTCCTCCAAACCTGCCAATTTTCATGGCCATTTAGTGTGTAGCATGTGGACTGTTCCCAGAGCAAGGTTTGCCAGAAGCCATTGAAGAGATCTTCACACCAGACACACCCTATCCCTTCATATGCTTTCATAGCAATCCCTCTCCATCTAAACTGCCTAACCTTTCCCAGTCCACATCTTGATATCTCTGATCAGTGGCAGACTGTCCTAAGTAAACAGAGAGTAAAGTCTTCAGGATTTGGCTCTACATACATGGTTAAACTTAATGCAGCACTCATCACAACATACATATTTTGGAGTAGTGTCAATTCCCCCTAACTCCACCATTTCTTAAGCCAGGTTGTTCCTGCCTGGCTGTCTCCAAGAGAGCCATTTCCAGGCATCCTAAGTCTTCATTAAAGAGCCCTAACCACAGCCCTAATGAAAAGCTAACGAGATGCCTGTTGTTTTGCCCTGAAAACATCAGAACTCCAGACCTTGCAGCAGATGCAGAAATGGGGGAAGAACCAGTGTACAGTGCAGAGCCTGGGGGACGTCCTCTCACTGATGCATGCTGCCTGGCCAGAGAGAGCGTGAGTTTGGGATCAAAATGAAGTAAGCTGCTCATTGAGATATTAGACCAGGTGAAGCTCCATTGTGGCCTTCTGCCATCTCTGGGACCAAGCCTGCATTCTTACTCATTGAACTCATGCAAATGAATAAAGGTCGCAGGATTTGGCCCAGTGCTTTTCAGTAGCTATCTATGTACAAAAATGAGTTTGGTGCCCACAGCCTTGGGATTCAGGGAGAAGTCCTACAGCTTTAAAAAGCAGGCCAACACATTAGGCTGCCTGAGACAAGATCCCATATTTATGTTATTTCTGCTTCCCCATGACAACTTGTTTTGATCTCTGGTTCTAAGGAGCCAGATCTTCCACTGGTATAAGCTGGCACAGCTCCATTTGAAGTCAGTGGAGCAATGCAAATTTACATGAGCTGAGGGCATTAGTCCTTGAGGAAGGGCCTTTACTGACTTTTTGTGCTGAATCAGCTAATCGTCCCACTGGCGCACAGGTAACGGTAAATAAAGCACCTCCACTGTCACTACTGACATGTCCTTACTGGCCAAAAAGGGAGCCTTTCACTGCGCCTATTAAGAACCTGTGACCTACACACTGGAACTGAGCTAGCTCGTGAGGAGTTCTTTTCTCATTATAATAACTTATTTTAATGATACTTTACCATTCTACAGCACCTTTCATCTAAGGATCTCAAAGCACTTCACAAGAAATGAATTAGGCATCACGCACATTCCTGTGTGAGAGGTGTGGTTATGCCCATTTTACAGATGGGTAAACAGGCACACAGAGAGGGAGTGACTTCTCCTAAGCTCACACAGCAAGTCAGGAAAAGAACCCCAAAGTCCTGACTTCTATTCACTGAGCTGTAACCATTGCACCACATGCACTCTCACTCAGGAGCCCCCCTACTTTGACCACTAGGCACTGATTCCTTGATGTAAGTTTTAACTAGTTTGAGCCATGCAGTTATGTAGCTTTAAAATTAGATAGCTTACTGGTTCCTGTAACCTTCCCTTCCTGAAGTCCTGCATCCCCACTGTGAGGGGTTAATATTTATCTCCATCACCAACCAAAGAATAAGTCATTTATCTCTTCCCCACCCTGAGACTGAGAGAAATCAGAAATATTCTTCTTCCTTACCTTGTAGTCTTATCATGGCAAGCCACATGCAGGAGCAGCGCACCCACCTAAGTGAACTTAAAAAAAGAAAGAAAGAAAGAAATCTCATTATCCCAGCAATGTCTCTCGCAAAAGGGTTTCTCTGTGCCCTTCCCCAGTGAGGGCTAGGAACAAAGTTGTGGGGCCGGTGGGGGGGGATGACTGACAGCCCTGAACTATAGAATCATCCCTTACCTTAGGCCATGCCGTCTGATTGGCTGCCTGCTGACATCCCCAAGCCCTGCACTTTTTAATAGAAGCTTTTGGATGATCTACAGGGGGAGGCTTGGAGAGGTGCGTTTCTGACACGACAGAAAGTCATTCTGCACTTCAAGGGACTTTGTTTGACTATTTGGGGTGGAGGGGATACTTCATTTTCGCCCTTAATGTTTTTCTGAAAACTTCACTGAGGTTTTCCCTTGCACCAGTCTGGACTAATGGATTACCACCTGCTTGGATTAATTTTATCTTTTCTCTTCAGTGGCTCAAAGGTCTTAGCCGGTTACCCAATTTGGTGGTAAGATTTTCCCCCCAGTTTTTCTGATTCATTAATGGATTCATTAATTATTAGAGATGGGGTTTGTGTGTGTGCATGTTCCTTCCTTCCTTCCCACCCTTAGTTCTTCTGAGCTCCCACAATTGCGTGTTTGGTTCCAAACATAATTTCTGCAGCTTTGCCTGGTAATTCATTAAACATTTAGGGGTAATTTTTAAAGGACAGTGTATAGGTTTATCTGTGCACTAATGGAGACTTTTCCAACCCCCTTAATTCTCCAATTTCAGCCATTGTAGTTGTGTTTAAAATAAATATACAAGGATGTATTTTTATTCACTGTGCAATATAATTTTCATGTCACAGGACTCTGGCTTTTGTTCGTAGGCAGATTTCTCCTCCCTTATTAAATACTGCTCAATCCATTATTATTTTTTTAATTCTATTTTCTTTTGGGCTGCTGCAGTTTTGGGGCTTCTTTCTCTCCTTTTGTTTTATTCAGTCATTCATGTGAATTTAGTCCAGCAAATATGCAAAGGACACAAATGGCACCCGAGAGAAATTTTATATTGCAGATATGTCCCGTATTTTCTTTTACCAGAAATAAAAGAAATCAGTTTTATCTTACAATGTGGCTGATAATTGACCTGCATTATTCTACCTTTTAAAAATAAATACATTACCAAAATTCAATCAAAGGTTAGATCCCTCCTTGAGGAACAGAAATGCAAAACAAAACAATCACGAGTCACTTGAAGATAGCAGATGTTTAGTAGTATACGACAATATTTCCGTCAATTTCTCCATTTATCACACAGGATTTCTCATTGGAAGGAGACTCCTAAGTGTCTGTACAATGTAGGAAGGGACTATATATATATGGGGCCATGAGGCAGGAAGAAACGTTGAAACTACTTATGTCAAAATACTTTAATTATTTTTCTCCTATCCAGAAAAGCTTTTTTTATTAAAGGGATTTCATTCCCTTCTGTGTTGACTTGGAGATGCAAAGAAGTAGGCTGGTGTGAACTTGGAAATGGGCTGCCATGTCTCGGGAAAGGGAGAGGGGAGGGATAATTAAACAGAACTGTTAATTATCATGGGGATTAAGAATGAAAATTTCAATTGTTGCAGTCAAAGCACGTCTAGTAATGTTACTCTGACTATACAATCTCGAATGCTTTAAAAGATAGGCAAGCTCATCAAATGACTAAATCTCAGCCTTTGACATTCTTTTTCTGCAAAATAAAATTCTCCACCTGATTACAAATGCTGAACTTGAGGGCCTGAGCCGGGGATAGGAAGTCCACCAAAATGGACCCTGTCTCCTGGCTTCCTTTAGATGCCTCTTCTCCTCACTCAATAATCCAGGCTCTGAAGCACTGCAGTGCGTGTTTAGGGAGCTGGGTGCCAGCTGGGGAACATGGGTCAAAGTGGCTGTATCTAAAGAGAAAAAAATGCCTTTGGAAGCTGCACAGGATGACTGAACTTGATTGTGCAACCAGCTGTTATAGAGTCCAAGTGGGCTTTCAACCCAAATAAGATTCTGACAACGCAGCTAGGATTAAATGACTGAATCAGGAAGCAGCTGCTGAGACGTTCATACTGAGGAATGAAAATTTCCAGGAAGAGACAGGGCTAGTTCCCTTCCCAAGTAAAGGTTTCTTCCTTGGAATGGCTCTTCTCCCTGTCGGCAGAGAATATACCCATTCCCCAGGCCCTTGGCTTCCCCTGGCACAAGCAATGCAAACAACAGGCCAGTTTTCTGGTCACTTACACAACACACTGGACCGCAGCAGGCAGTGACAACGGGAGAGGAGAGGTTAAGCAATCAATCAACTTGCCTACAGTTCAGGAAATCTGTACCCTGCACAGTATGTGAGAGCCCTCAGTGGTCAGAGTGCCAAAGGAGTCTATGCCACACTGATACAATGGCGTGACTGAGTCTTAAAATTGGGGAGGAGGGGGGGAAGAAAGAGAGAATGGCTAAAACTTCTGAGAGATCTTTTCGAGGCTGAGGAGTACCTGGAGCAAGGACTCCCAGGCAGTTTGAGAACTCTTGCTGCATTCTAAAGGTGGAGAAATAAACTAGAGCTCCAGACCGAAGGCTCCAGTTCAGAAAACACTTAACCACACACTGAAATGTAGCATGTCCTGGAGTCCCACTGAAGTCAGGTGCTGAAATGCTTTGCTGAGCGGCCCCTGGGAGTCTGCACTGAGAAGCTCCTTTAAAAGGCAGCTGCCTCATGTTAAGCATTCCCTCTAAAATACCCTCATGGCTCCCAGTGACCTTTAACCATAAACCAGCCTCTGTGAGAGAGATGATAATTGCCAGACCTTCAGTAGGTGCTTGATTTGGGTTTCAGAGGGCAGTGGGTGTGCTATGCTCAGTCATCCGAGGGCAACCCCACTGGGCATTTTCCTAGCCCGTGTTGGACTGTTTGTCTTTAAGACTATGCTGCTTCCATTTGCAGTGGGTCAAGCCTGCTGAAGTCAGTGGCATTGGGCCAGTCTAAATGGGAGCCAAACTGGATCCTCTTGTGTGCGCAGAGTGTGTCAGTAGCTAGAAATACAATCTGAAATGTGCAATAAGAAACAGAGCCAAAGCAGGCTGAATGCAAGGTCTCTAGAATAATCCTGATTCTTCTAAAGGATTCCGCTCAGGCTGGAAATTCACAAATAGGATGTCTGTCAAGCAGGGAATGAGAGGAAACAAAGATAAAACCCTCTCAGGCACTCAGATGTCCCCATGATTTGTAACACCTAGGCCTCGTGGTAGCAGCTGGATAGACAAGATATAGAGAGTGTTGCCACCTGTCCAGGGTTTTTCCAGAAAATCCCATTTTTAATTAATCTCTCCTGGGAAATCAGTAAGGGTGCTCAGTCTCCATTGCCCGCTGTCTAGTTTTACGGGCTCAGGATCATCCTGGATGGCCCTGCTTTTTTGTACCTCAGAGGAAGCAACCCCGGAGCTGTTACAGTCTATCAGAGGCACAAAATGCCAATCATCAGAGTTGAACGATGGTGTATTCCCAAGCCCAGACCATTGAGTCAATAAGGCACATGCTAAAACTGAGTCCAGTGTCCATGTCTGATGATGAATCTTCAAAGGCTTGAGCCTATAGTTCTTACCACTGCAAATCTCCCCTCACACTTGATGGGCAGTCTCTTGCCCTAAGAGCTGCAGGAGTGTCCTGTTGGGCTCTCCTTCTAGTATTTAACACCAGAGATGGGGCAGGGAAATTGGGCTGATTTTTCAATCTACAAAGTCAAACCCAGGCCCGATGTTGGTTGGGATCCAGGTTTCATTTAATCTGGGACTCCGTAGTTCTCTGGGATTGAGGAAATGTTCCAGCCCATGTGCATATAACACACATTTTATATATAAACCTTCCTGAAAGAGGCCCTAATTCATGGTTCTTAAGCATGCATGGAACATTGGAGTGAATGGGAAGTATATGGTACATGCTAGAGTACCTTGCTGGGTCTCCTTCCAACCCACCCACTCACAACAACCATTTAATAAAAATAGGCAATCCAGCCCCCAAAAGCTTACATTCCAAATAGACAAAAAAAAATTGATTGAAACATTAATTACAAACAGAATAACAAAACATCTGGAAGATCATGCTCTGATGGGAGTTGTAAAGGAAAATTGTGTCTCATTAATCTCTTAGAATTCTTTGAACATGTCAATAAAATAGTGGGAAAAGGAGTACCCGTTGGAGTTTACCCACTGAATTTAATTAGACTTCCAAAAGGCATTCAACCAGGTCCCACATACAAGGCTACTAAAGAAGCTAAGTAGTCAAAGCAGGAAAGACAAAGTGGATTAAAAAATGGCCGGGAGACAGAAAGCAAAGAATAGGACGAAATGGTTAATTTTCACAATGACAAAAGTTAACAATGGGGGCCGCAAGCTTCCATACAAGTTCCTGTATTGTTTAATACATCCATTCATAATCTGGAAATGGGGTGAAGCTGGGAGGGGGCAAAACTTGCGCATGATTTAGTAATTTAGGTTAGTCACCACTAGAGAGGAATGTGAGGAACTTCAGAGAGACATGACATGCTAGGTGAATGGGCAACATGTTGGCAAGTGAAGTTCAGTGTTGATAAATGCAGAGTAATGCACACTGGAGGGAGCAATAATATACTCAAATATTTTACAGGGTTCTAAGTTAATGGTATCAACTCAAGAAAGAGACCTGGGTATCATTGTAGACAGCTCAGTGGAAACCTCTGCTCAATGCACAGCTGTGGTCAAAAAGACAAACAAGATGTTGGGCTGCATAAGGAATGAGATATAGAATTATACAGAGAATATTGCAATGCTTTTCTATAAATCAGTGGTGCAGACTCACCTCTCAAGTGTGCACGGCAGTGGGCACCCCATTTCCAAAGGCAACTGCAGAATTAGAGGGGTTCAGAGAAGAGTGACAAGAATGATGAAGCACTGGGAAAAACATTTAGGTGAAGAGAGATCAAAACAATGGGATTGTTACCTGAGAAAGGAAATAAATAAAAGATAAAAATATATAAAATACTGAACGGTCTAGAGAAGATAGATCAGGAACTTCTGCTTTCCTTGTCCCAGAGCACAAGAACAAGGAACATATTGTGAAATTAAAAGGTGGGAAAGTCAAAACTAATACAAGGAGATACCTTTTCACAATTTGTAATTAGAATGTGGAACTCACTACCTCAGGAAAATGTTGAGGCTAAGATTCAAAAACAAATTGAATCTTTATATGGATACCAAGAAAGTCCAGAGTTAATGAAAATGACTTTTGTGGAAGGGATAGTGTAAGCCAATCTCTCACTATTAGAAACAAGGATGAGACCTAAAGTGGGGAGCAGACACTGGGCTAAACGGGCTAAATAGACTGTGGGTCTGATGCAGTCTGGCAATTCATAGAACCATAGGGTTAGAAGGGATCATAAGAGCCATCTAATCTAGCCCCTGGCCAAGATGCAGTATTTCCTAGATAGCTAAACCAGACAAAGGGTGGGATGGAAGGTGATTGACACAAGGTCACACAACAGGTCAGTGCCAGAGTAAGGCATAGAACCCGCATCTCTTAGAACAGCCCTCCGTCCATCTACTGACTCTAATTTCCAGATGCTCCCCAAAGGGTTAATACTTAGGTCCATAATGCACCACTTTCTAGCTTTAGGATTGGGGCTATTAGGAAAGATCTTCGATTATTACTCCAGTGAACCTGAGATCTGAAAATGACACCACTTGCCTACAGTTAGGCATTGACTCTGGTGCCAAGGAAAGGAAGTGACAGTGTTCCAGGCATATGCTATACCATGCACCTGTGAACTGCTAGCTAGTAGATACAGTTTCAGGAGCAGAGGGGCCTGGGAAAGGTATGATGGAGCTCAGCTGCACTCCACTGATCTGCCACTGGCTGAAAGGCACTACAGACTATGAAACATCTGCAGTCCCAAAGAGCATCCAGCTAATGGCAAAGATGTAACACAGGGAAACTTGGAGGAGGGAGCAGTTCAGGGTGGTGGTGTAGGTGTGGGTAGAGTTCCTGGGGTTGGTAAAGAATGGAGGGCTTCAGTATCCCTAACACCAGTGTGGGTCAGGGTAACTGCCCTAAGTCTGTGCAATTAAGGCAGTATGAGAGGAGAACCAGCCCATAGGGCTTTGCAGGGACTGGAGTGAGAGCTGGGATGGGGAAAGCTGGGGTCAGGAATGGGAGAACAGGATGGATGGTCTCATTTCTCTTGTGTTTCTCATTGAATGTCTTTCATTAGAGCAGGGATTTTGTATGTTAATGGAAGTGAGATTAAACAATTATGAAAAAGATGCTCCTTTTAATAAAGCATGAGTCAGCACTCAAGAGATCTGGGTTCAGTTCCTGGCTCTGCCACAGACTTCCTGTGTGACCTTGGGCATGTCACTTACTCTCTCTCTCATCACCTCATTTTCCCATCTGTAAAATAGAGATAATAGTGCTTCCTTTCTCCTGCCCTCAGCCTGTCTGGTCTGTTCAGACTGTCAGCTCTTCAGGGCAAAGCCTGCCTCTCAGGATGTGTCTACACTCCAGTTAAAAACCCATGGCTGGCCTGTATCAGCTGACTCAGGTCCGCTGGGCTCAGGCTAAGGGGCTTTTTAACTGCAGTGCAGACATTCAGACCGGGCTGGAGCCTGCGCTCTGGGACCTTCCCCCTTGCAGGGCCCCAGGCTAGGGCTGGAGCCCCAGGCCTAATGTCTACACTGCAATTAATCAGCCCCTTCATCTAAGCCCCACAAAGCAGAGTCGGCTGATACGGGCCAGCCACAGCGGTCTAGCTGCACCGGAGACATGCTCTTGCTGTGTCTGTGCAGCACTACGAGGGACCGGCTCTGTAACTGCAGGGCTGACGCAGGCCCTAATTTTGGTTTCTCTGTCGGTGAAGCGTTTTTTCAAGCTCATTTTGATAAGACAATGCACAGCTGATGTATCGCTCAGACTGCAAGGGGGAGAAAACGTCGGGTGCGTTTTGGGATGAGCAGTTTCAGACTGGAGCGTGCCCCTGTCGGACTGTCTCCTGCCTGTGGCAGTGTCAGCGTGTGTCCACATGGCATTTTGGAGGGGGCCTCCGAGGCCGGGTCCACAGACTCAGGCTGGCCAAGCTCATGCTACTGCTTTAAAAATGCCTGTCCAGACAAGGCTTGGAAGGCGCAGCTCGAGCTGCAAATGTCACTCGTGCCCTAGGCATCGCAGCCTGATCCCAGGTTCAGAGCACTGTCTGCGTAGCTATTTCTAGAGCACTCACCGGAGCCCGCCTGCCCGAGACTGTGGCCCCGGGCTGGGAGGGTCACTCCCATGGGCTCCACTGCCCTGTGCCACCACAGTGAGAGCAGATGTTGCAACATATTTAAAGATGTGGAGTTCTCATCATGTTCTCACATGGCCAGGAAGTGAAGTGAGTCCAGATTCATGCAGGCATTCAGATACTGTGGCGATGGGGGGCGGGAAGTGAGGCATTTTAAGGACCTAGATTAATAGAGTCATGGTCAGAAGCGCAAATCCAGCCATCCAAAGCTCAGAAAAGAATCCTTGGCAATCCGGGGACAGCTTGATCTAGTTCCTGGTTCTGCCACTGACTCACTGTGTGACCCGAGACAAGTGACCTGCCCCTGCTTTCTCTCCTACTCCCTGTCTAGCAGGTCTATTTAGACTGGGAGCGTGTCTGGCAAAGGACCATCTCTTACCCTGTGTGCGCCCAGTGCCTAGCACAATGCAACCCTGTTCTTTTAGGGGCCTCTATATGCTACTGGAATAGGCACAATAAATAATCATCATCCTAGGGAAATAAGCCAGGAACCCTCCCACCCTATATACAGAATCATGTTTTAAATAAACGTGCAGTGACAGTCAGAAAAGCAATTGCACCCTCTCCTTATCCATTCCTCCTAGGAGAGCCACATCTACGGACTTTACTGATGCAGCACTGCCAACGCTCCTGATGCCACAGCTAGCCAGAGAGCTATGGGAGAGGGAGCCAGAGTCTAGATTGCCTCATTTTACATATACGTTGGGGATGCATCAGTTGGAAACGACGGAGGA